>JBBCBC010000008.1:31201165-31677630 GCA_037126765.1 Stenogyne calaminthoides | reverse complement strand
AAAGTGTTGGGCCTCGACACTTTTTTCAAGGCATTGAAAATTTGGAATTTTGGCCTAAAACTAATGACTTTCATTTCTTCATTGCTAATGATATTTATTTTGTCATTTCGTTGAAGCCGTCATTTGCCTATCATCTTAAAAATTTGAGGTCAAACTCTATGCGACGTTAATTTTGCTCTTACGAGTCTTGGAGATATGCACCTCATCAGTTTAACTACTGGAGATATGATCCGATCAGATTCGAGAGCGAATCTTTCCCAAAAGAGGAAGGATGATGGAGATATGATCACGATTTAATAGTTTTCCTTATTTATTGTCTTTCCATGTAATACCTAACATCTAGAATATTCTTATAATATGCTTCCTTAGTCATTAAGGTAGGCATTTAATACGGTTGCCCTAGTTTTTCCTATAAAAAAGGCTCTACTATTTCATTGTAAACGTGTTTTGATATTAAATAATATAAGTATTTCCAAGTTATTCTTGTGTATCACGAGACGTAGTCTCAATCCCTGCAACGCTGAATGCACTGCATCACAAAGTTTTTGCACTGGGCAGAATTTTTCACTGGTATAGGTTTTTTTTTCAACCGGTACAGTTTTTGGTTATCACTAGTGCAATTTCTTGTTCTTGTGCTTGCAGTGTATTTTGAAGCTCTGTAAATTTCTTTATATTTGAAGCTTTGTATTGTTTAGTGTATTTGAAGCTCTGCATTTTTTATTTTTTTTGCAAAATCTAAAGCAATGTTTAATGCAATTTTTGTGTTAATAATTTTTTCTGTGTTCTTTTGTTCAGGTTTGAGAAATATGAGTAATATTCTCATATTGTCTCATATTGTGGTTTTTGAAATTGTAGTATGTTACAATGGTGTGAAAATAGTTATAATACTCAATCAGACCAATGTGCAGATATACCCTGTAAGCTACCAATCAATCCTACTCTATACCTTAGAGTGATTGATTCTTATCATTATTCAATTTTTTTATTGCAGGATCGGAAGGGCGTATTTTCGTTTACATATGAGGCTTCTAGAATGCAACTTACTGTTTCTTGTGCATCGGATTCAATCACACTTGTAGGATATGGACAAAAAGATGGCAAAGAGTTCATAGCTTTGGATTCCGAGCTAGATTTCTACCCCGAATTGCCTGCATGTATGGTACATGAAAATTAGTCGGAGATGCATTACTTTTGGATGGTTTGAGCAGGTCTTGGTTACCATTGAGACCCGATCATTAGCCCATTGAGATCTGTCGGGTTTGGTGAGATGTCTTTTTGTGTTTCATATCATTTCAAAAATGCATCTCCCGATAATATCTCAATTGCTAATGATCAAGCCTCAATGGGTACCTATTGACCTAGCTGGGAAACCATCCAAAAGTAATGCATCTCTAATCAATTTTCATGACACCCTACATTATTGTAACCCGGGGATAGGAATCTAGCTCAGTATCCAAAGCTATGAAGAACTTTTTATCATCTTCTTGTCCATATCCTACAAGTGCGATTAAATGTGATGCACAAGAAGCATTAGTTGTCGCATTCTAGCAATTTCCTCATATGTAAAAAACAAAAAATACGTCCTCCAGATCCTACAGTAAAAAATTAAATAATGATAAGAGTCTACCATTCTAAGTATAAAGTTGTACTAGTTGTAGTTGATAAGGTGTATCTGCACAGTGATCTAACTTGGTATTACAACTATTTTCACACCATTGTAGCATACCACAATTTAAAAGATTCAAAAACCACAATCTGAGAATATTACTCCTATTTTTCAGACATGAACAAAAGAACACAGGAGAAATTCTTAACACAAAAATTGCATTAGCTTTACATTGCTTCAAATTTTGCAAAAAAAAAAAATACATAGAAATTTGCAGAGCTTGTGAAAGCAAAAAGTACTCTGAAAATCTAATGAGTAGAGATCTGCGGATGTAGCTGAGATTTGAGTTTAGTCGAATGTAGCTGAGATTTGAGTTTAGTTTTTATGACATGATATCTAAAAATTAAGTTGGGGATATGAGCTTCTAGTGTTAAATCTGTGTTAACAAGAGTTTGTTTTGCTCAGCTTTTATAATCTCTTTCAAAACTTCCTAAATTTATTTGGTAAAATAAGATGATTAACATCTTATAAGATTTTAAAATAAATTTTTTAGAGTTTATAAACTCTAAAGAAATAAATTGGGATATCCCAACTTTTTTTACTAAAATTGTATAAGCTATACAATAACCCTAACCCGATCCTAACCCAGCTCGTTCGGCCCGAACATGCACCTGGCCTATTCTCGACCCATCCCCACCTTCTAAATATACAAAAAATAATAATTTTTTTATATTAAATTAGATTCATGTACACTAATTGTGTAATTGTCTTAAATAGAAGTCTTAATTTGTCCTACATTGGTTAGTGATAAAAGGTGAAGGGGCGTTCTAATCGAGGTAGTTAAAAGCGCTTGCCTGAGCGCTTAAGCGCAAGAAGCGAAGCGGAGAAACCCTCCACCGCTTTGACCCTTCCCAGGCAAAGCAAAATCAGTGAAGCGCTATAAAGCGCTCGCTTTCTGCTGTTTTTTCTAAAGCGTTAAGCAGTTGCTTCATCCGCTTTGATGAAATTAGAGTGGGCTAGGATTTTTTTGGTTGTTCTGGGCTTATCCCATTATCTCTGATGCTCGATTGTTCCATGGTAGACCGGCGACCTAGCTTTTTTGGGGTGGTGGGAAAAATGAGTCGCTAGAATGGAAATGATTTATTTTGGTTGGGATTGGGAAAAAGGCGAAAAAAACCTGGAACACCTATGGTTTGATGGGCCTGGTTGGGGGTAGGCTTGGGACTTAATTATTTTTAAAACCCATTTACAATTAATAAAAGCCCTAGCTCTAAATTATTAAAGGCACACTTGCGTGAAACCGTCTCACGGTAATACGGGGTGTAATTTGGGCATTAACGTTTTAACACTTTGGGACGGGTGAATGTTAATTATGTTAAGTTGTACCTCATGTATGAGATCGTCTCATATGAGTTTGGTTCAAATTATAAAGCTAAAATTCTTTGGACCCAAAAAAAACAACAATAAATAAATAGGGCAAAAGTTTTATAGAAGAAAACTTATTCCTCTAGAAAAAAGGGGATCAAAGTTCTTTGATGCGAATAACGATTTTGAGCCCAATAATACTTACAAGATTATTCGTCAAATTGTCTCAGAATTGTTACTTGTGAAATGGTCCCATATTTATCAAAAATATTGTCCCAAATTTCACAAGATTGAACAAGATAAGCAAGATTGACTAGAATCTCCTAGATTTACTTCTTTTTCTTTAATTTTTTGTTATTTTATTTTATTCTAGGATATCTTCTAGATTTAGTTAGATTTTGTCCTCTTTAGATTAGGAGTAGTCATTTTTCTCTATAAATATGTATAGGACGCTTTTTTCATCAATCAATAATGAATAATATAACTTTTATTTGACAATTTTGTCAAAAACCAATTGTTCTCCTGCTGGCCAGCCTGGCCTAAGTTAGGGCGTCGATTTTATCATGTTTTCTATTCGTTCTTCTGCTAGCCTGCACTAGGGCGACGAAGTTATCATGTTCCCAAATCGCGATTCTCATCATTCTTGTAAGGCTTTATGATTCAAAGATACAAGAATATATATAAGAATACATATTGCTCGCCTCACTTCAGTGAAGCGCACACTTTTTTTGCGCCCTTTGTGTTTAAAGCACTGGAGGACCTTCGCGCTTTGAGTGCGCTTTTAGCTATTAACTACCTTATTCCTAATATTATTTAAGAAGTTTAGGTGTCTTTGATACAAGTGCACTGGAAAGCCTAAATTACATACTCCCTTGGTCTAAAATCGTTTGAACATTTGGCAAAAATGTTGTCCCGAATTCAATTGAACATTTCTAAAAATGAAAATAAAGCAACTACATCAATATATATTCTACCATCAATACATCTAAATATTACACATCATGCAATTACTTTTCCCACACTAAATTCAACTTTATTCCCTTTTAAATTACTAATAGTGATTTAATCGGATCGGATGAACAATTTGTAATGTGGCAATAATGTAAATTCGATTAATAACTATAAACATAATTTAATAAATGAACAAGAACAATGGGGGAAGATAATTTGGTATTTCGATAAAAAAAATCTTTTGTAAACAAAGATAGACTTGAATTTTCAAATTTATTGAAAAAAGATCTCTTATGAATGTTTTAATAAAAATATAATTAACCTGCTATTTTCGGGTGTTACACCCTACCTTTAAAAGTTTTCATCTTAGAAAGTTAAATGTAATTGATAAATTATGCATGCATGTGTAAAAATCTTTTCATTGCTTGTTGCCCTAATGTAAAATCTGAATAAAAACAATTTTGAATTATTTAGTATGTCATAGTGACATTCCAACTTTTAGGTTTAAATCATAGTGATATTAAATCAATGTGGGAAAAGACTTTTCTTGATCACCAAGAAATCTTGAATATATCTCCTATATTATTTTTCCCATAATTAAAATATTCACAAAAAATCCCACTTCCTCTATTATATGGATTTTCGAAAATTTAGTGTGTGCAAGAATCCAAGATTTGGATCTTCTTGAATTTATGAGATATTCTTGTATTTCAAGAAATACATATCTTCCATAATATCTTTTCAAGAAAATCAAGAAAATCTTTCTTGCCCACTATATTTTTCTTTTTTTTAAAAAAATACATATGGATAAACCATGTGGGAGATTTCTTGAATTTAATGAGATAATCTTGTATTCCAAGAATACATATCTTCATTCCATAACAAAATTCAAAGAAAATCTTTCTCCCAACTTCATCCATAATTTTTGAAAATTTCAAGGAAAATTAAGCAACAATATTTATTTTATTTTAATCACATTTTTAGGTTAATGGACTATATGTTGGGCTACTCGGGGGCCTTTAGGAGAATTAAGATTGGACATTCTAATGGATCTTGAATATCTAATATTGAGCCACAATATAATTCAAGCCCATAAATATTAATTAATCCCACTACATAATTAATATTGCTTTATCCATCTTAACCCATATTACGGTCAATATGGCTCGGTCATTATTTCCCATGTTTAAGATTATCTAGCCCATTAATTAATTCAAGCCATTTTGAAATAGCTTTCCATTAATTAATATCTTTTTGTCCTTGGTCAAGGAACGGTTCAACATTATTATCCATACAGGAAACAAATTCCACTTGCAAGATTTGGTATGATAAAGCTTATGAACCTCCCAAGGGGCAAATCAAACAAGCGTATTTTGCACACGATTCTTCGTATTAAATCTTAGCAATCACGTGTGACCAATAATATTGCCCAAGATAAAAAGTATTGAATCTCTCTTTGATTCGCTACCCATGATAAGTCAAAGCAATAGTTACAAATCCCACGTGATCCTATTTAAGGGGCGAAGGTTAAGAAATAACGAACATTTGAGGTCTAATTCTTCCTTGTTGGATTCTCGAAGAATTTATCCTCCTCAGAGGTCCTATTCAACTTGTCGATCCACGCACTAGTGTAATCTCTTGATCAAGACAAACCAATCTGAGCCTTACACCTCAATCTTTCATGATGGGTTGTTCATTTCCATCTAGGTCGTGATTGACGACGTTTAGTTACAAGGGATTAATTAATTTAATCTTACGTGATGCGGTATCACTAAATTAACTACAATGTAACACGTACAAATTATTGAACATTATCAAATAAATATATGTAACATTCAATCATATTTAAAGCATTAGTGATAAACAATTTATTTCAGTAAATAAGTCTGAAAATTCAGTTTCGATTATACAAAGTAAAAGCATACTTTCCAGTATAATCCCAACAATTAAATCAAAATCTTGCAAACGTCGTAGATACTGAACATATGCTTTAAAATTTTACAATGTCTCCTTATAGGAGAAGCACTAAATTAATTTTGCAAGCAAACTCAATGTAAATTAAATATTGGATTTGGTGCAGTTCTTAAAACATAGTAATGCACTAAGTAGACTCGACAAGGAACTTACGGTCCTAACATGTCATATGTATCTTCTTTAGGGTCTAAATTTGTCTTTATCCACTTCAAGGATCGAACAATTACTAGTGTGCTAAGTAGATGAAATTTAATATAAAGTCTCTCCAATACCTTCTCCAAGTAAGTTGATTGGTATACAAAGATTCATTTTCCTTTAGGGAGATGTTCGATCTGCTGGTCGCGACAATGCTTGGTTTCACCCAGAGTTTTATTTCAAATTTCATTTCTCCGATTTAAATTAATTTTCTTTAATTTCCTTACTTGTTCCAACAATATTTAGATTATCACCATAAACTAAGATAATACAAACACCACCAAATAATTTCTTTGTAAACACGTAAGAAAATATTTCAATGTTTATTTATTCCTCCCTTCGGAGGAATTAATTGAGTCGGCCGTGGAATATTCGACCCAAATATTTTATGTCATATAATGACCTTTGTAATTTTAATATCGTACATAATACGATTCTCACCATTCCTCATCTGAGGAATTTTATATCCATCGGGGATCTTCATATAAATATTGGCATCTATTGATCAATATAAGCATCAAACGATTTAACGTCTATTTGCATTTTTAATTTTATTTTACTTCTTCGCCAAGAATATTAAGTAAGCGGAACTTTATTTTATATATAACAGAGTATATATTTGATAAAATTAATATCGGGTCTCTACAAAAACCCATGAGCTACTAATCTTGCTTTGTACCTCATTACATCGTTATTTTCATTTTCTTTTCGTACAAGTACACATATGTATCCATCAGGGATAACATTCATGTGTGTTTGTACGATAAAGTTGTCGCGAGTCGTTTTATACGGAGAGTATTATGTGGCTAATTTGATAACAACTCTCAAACAAAACATATACATTGTACGATAAAGTTCAGTAAATAAGATGAATTTGTTGACCCGGTTAAATCGGGAACGACTACTACCTGGGGGCATACCAAGCCAGGATGTGGTATTACGAGCTTTACATCGCATAATATTTGATACACCTTATGAAGATGAATCATTACAGATGAAAATAATTTGGAGAATTCGCCTCCGGGTGCTAGGTTTTCTAGTAGGAATAAATGATCACTCGAAATTTTTGTTCCTCACCTCTCAAGCGTGGGTATGACTTTTTTGGAGATTTTTTCTGGACCTTTCTTCTTCTTTTTTTTTCTTTTTTTATAGCACTCCGCAAACATGAAATTTTGGGTTGGCAAGCATGAATTTGGATACTTGGGTTATCAAGAACTCAAGTAAATTTGCCACGTTTTCAACTTCGTCTTCCTGGTTGATCTTGGAACTTACTTGTCTGTAAAGCACTCTTTTGGTCGTCCAAATTAACCTTTTACTCGGTTGGATGCTTTGTTTGCCCCTTTAACCATGTCAGTTTTATCTTTGGAATATTGTCCTCCTCGAGCAATAATCGAGCCCCTCGGGATGTTCCGCCGGGTCTTCGATATCCGAGTGTCGGGCACTCGGACCCTTCGGGGATACTTGAGGTCTGCGGACATCTTTTGATCCTCGGGATATCGAGGTGCGAACATCTTGACCGCCGGATATCTGAGGTCTTTGAACATACTGACCCTCAGGATATCTGAGGTCTTCAACATCTTGACCCCTCGGGATATCCAAGTGCGAACATACCGACCCTCGGGATATCTCGAGGTCTTGAACATCTTGACCCTCGGGATATGGTCTTGAATATATCGACCCTCGGGATATCTGAGGTCTTCGAACATACTGACCCTCAGGATATCTGAGGTCTTCGAACATACTGACCCTCAGGATATCTGAGGTCTTCGAATATACTGACCCTCAGGATATTTGAGGATTTTGGCCGCCTGAGTCCTCAGGTTTGCTTATGGCCTTCTTGACTTAGCTCACCTGATTCCTTCTTTCCTGACCTGAGTGGCGAATACTTGGCCATTGGGCATGAATATTTAAATATTACACGTGTCGCTCTTATGTGTTCGATTAAGCCTGAGTTACTATATCGAACACAACAAAAGTCAAATTAGCGAGCCGAGCTCTGCCTTAATTGCTTCTTCCTATTTTACCCAGTCAAAGCACTTCCGGCTCAACTATTGACCTTTGGGTACTGGATCCAGTTTTTTAATAGTAAGAGCAATTTTGGCGGTGAATAAGTTGTCGACAATATTAGTACATTTCTCCTGTATTTATAAAATTATATCAATTTCTATAATTATATCAACCAGATCTTCATCATTTCCCATAATATTTTGATCCGGTCGTTCCGCAATTATAGTATTCTTATTATTTTGTGCATGTGCTTCATTACTAGAATTTTCGTCTTCGGGACGAATCTCTTCAAGAGACTTCAAGAGTGACTGAATATGTTTGCTAGCTTTAGTAATTACCACGGATTTATGTCTTACATAATAAGGGGTCATTTACGCTTCTGGCGTGTAGGGGCATTAACATATATATTTGTATAAAATTGGCACATTTACTCTGTGGTGCATTTATAACAAGTATATGTGCTTTAGTCACTCATTTATTATAAATTAATTTGGCAGATTACTTGCAAAATATTGCAAGTGAATTATCTTTTGAACTTCCAGTTTACTTAACTAGTGCGTGGATTAAATATTGAAGATCTTCTATATTCCACGAGATTTCTCGGCATTCATTTAATTTTAAATTCATATCTCTCCCTAATGCCGAGAAATGATCTTCGTCAAAGTGCAATCAGCCAACTGGGTTGTGAATTGAGGTACGTTGTGGTGGTGATATATAAACAAATATTGCACACTCAAATATTTGCATATGGGAAATGTTTAGTTCTTAAGCACTAGTTATAAAAGGGGAACATTCATAATATGTAGTGGGTCGGATTTGAATAAGATTAGCACCATGTAAAATTTCATGCCCCCCAAAATGAAATAAGTAAGTTGGAATTCTGCAATAATGGTCAAGTAATTAATTTGCCGAAGTATATTAGTGATTCAACTGAACAATTCTAGATATGGACGTAAGAGACTGAATGCTCAACTTTATTTCTCAATGTCATATAATAATCTTCAATGTGAATTTTATCGACATTAACCATTCAAATGGATTTATTGGATACTCCAAAAAATTTAAGTTCAATCATTTTGGCAATAAATTTGCTTTAGGCAAATTATATCCGTCCACAAGTATCCTCACGACTCCATTCAAGAAAATAAAAGATACAATTCCAACTTTGGTACGAGAATTTTGTACTATGAATTTTTCTTTGCACAAGCCACACAAATAAATTATAAGGGATTATGTTATTTGACATACTATGTAAAATAGAAGTAATCAAAATCCGACTTATCATATTTTGAATCGCTTCATGTCATAATTTTGAACTAATTTTGCTTCAAGCAAATTAGTCGTCATTCAAATAATCATCATTTTCAATGTTCATATTTGCTTCGGGCAAACTAGATATGATGAGATCCTATTTTTGCTCATAATTATATAAAGACTCAATTTTAGTGGAAGAGCTTTCAAGTATGATGTATATTGTATCCACTATCATCAATATATTCCTTCATTTATATTTTATATCGATAGTTTCTACTATCGATATTTCTGGCATCGATATTTTCTGCTATCGATTATTTTTTGTGTTTATTGATGGAAATGGTCCTTCAAGGATTTCCATGAACAACATGATATTTTTCAATAATATTCATTCTCCATTTAGGTGAGGAGAAAATTTAGTATATGACAGAGGCATATTGAAAACCTTTTTGCGATTTTTCCACTCAAAACAGATATAGCAAGGTGAAACTCAACACGGAAAGTTCAAGTCAAGAAGTTATTACAATTAAGAGCAAGCTTGATAGATTTTCTTTTAGTAATACTGATGGAGATGAGATCGTGATGAAAATCTTGATTTATTATAATCAAGGTTTGATTAGGAAATTTGTTATTAATGTAATTAATTTAATTTATTAGCATTTATTATGTTTCCGTAATTAATGTTAGGGTTTTCTTATTTAAATGCCAATCCTGTAAACGTATTATGTAGTTAAGTTGATTATGAATTAAAAGAATTCAAGAGTTTCTCGTATTGTTCCTCTTGTACGACCCAGATTCCAAATCTTAATCAAGCGGAGATTGGTAGGTTGTTAAATAGTTTTAGCCTTATTTCGCTCGCATCACGCAGATTCAGAGAAATACTAAAGACGCTCCTTTTCGATGCCTCCCCATCGTAATGCCAGGGAGATGAAGAAATTGAAAGATCAGATAGCCATTCTCGCCCAATCTGTCCAGGCATTACGTGCACAACAAACAGCAAAGCTTGGGGCAGTCACGGTCAATTCCAGACCCTACCTCCGTCAAGTTACACCACCTCTGGATGATAGTCGCAATCGCACCGGATTTGCGGTAGATCTACCGGAGTTTCACGGATCTAATGATCCAGATGCGTGCATAGATTGGCTCCATGCCTGTAAAGAACACACTGTCTTCAAGGCAGCCCCCACCGACCGTCGTGTTCCTATGGTGGCAAAGCGCCTTCGGGGCCGTGCCTCCGCTTGGTGGCGGCAATTGAAAATTGCCCAAAAATCACAGAATGGTACAAATTCACAAAACACTTCAAACGGGAATTTATCCCCACAAATTACACACCAGTCCGCGCAGCATCACTGCCCGTCAGGCAACGGTACCCACAAAATCACCACTTAACTTCTCAAACCCACCGCACCTCATTCGCAACCTTATCGCACCATAATCCCGCTCAGAGGTTCAATCAGTTTCTTACCCGGTTCGACGGCATGCTCCCCCACTGGCCGCAACTCCTCTTCGCGCCGCAACTCAGGCGCCGCCAACATCCCGCCCAATCTGAATCCCGTCCAATCTGAATCCCGCCCAATCTGAATCCCGTCCAATCTGAATCCCGCCCAATCTGAATCCCGTCCGTTGATATCATTGTGCCCCAACACAATGACAAGCAGCGCCACCTTGCACGATGCCGTTACCGACTTTGGTAATCGTGGAGACGAAACCGCGGATGAACGTGGCGCAGAAACCGCGGATGATTCACGAACTGTTGCCCTAATCAACCTTGGTCCTTTCTCAATTTCAGGTGAGACACTTGGGCCTTTTTCTTGTGATAATGAACAGTGTGGGCCTGCAGCTTATTTAGACCAGTTTAAGCGAAAATGTAATATTGAAACTGCACAACTTGGGCCTTATTTTTTGGAAGAAGAACGTGGGCCTTCTTTGCTGGACTTCAATTGCCCTGAGCCTGCTAATGTTGGGTCTTTTTATTTAGATGGTGAAATTGAGTTTGGCCCTCTGAATTCTTTTAACAGTTTTGGCGAATGTGAGATGGATAATTTTTGTGAGTCCCAATTTTACGATGGACTACCTATATTTGATGAAGAGCAGCACATTATCGATTATGTGCTTCCAATTTATAATACTGAGCCCGAAAACGATTCGTGTCCAATTTATGATCTGAGTAGTTGAGATAGATATTTATGATATGATAGTGCAAAAAAGATGACTTGGTTCCGGAGTATCCTTGTCCTGACCCTCAGATCGATTTTGCCTCGCAAAATAAGTATTATTTTTATATTAATCATGATAGTTATTTTGTCGGTGGCTTTTCGAAACCACCATTTGCTTATCGCCTTAAGGTTTTGAGCCACACTCGAACTTCCGACATTTTTGAGCTTATTATCTGCTTGATGACTTTCTTTTATCCCTCTGGAGATGAGATCAATGTCGATTCGAGGACGATCGTTTCAAAGAGGGAGAGAATGATGGAGATGAGATCGCGATTTATTATAATCACGGTTTGATTAGGAAGTTTGTTATTAATGTAATTAATTTAATTTATTAGCATTTATTATGTTTCTGTAATTAGTGTTAGGGTTTTCTTATTTAAGAGTCGGTCCTGTAAACGTATTATGCAGTTAAGTTGATTATGAATTAAAAGAATTTGAGAGTTTCTCGTATTGTTCCTCTTGGCCGGTATTCCAATGGGAATCGACGGAGATTGAGAAGGTTGTTCGTTGTTTTCACGCTTTGCTCTGCATCAAATACAAGATAATTTTTACAACAATTGCCCATACGAAAAGCTTGATATAAACTTTCATATGTAGTTCAAATTCAATAAGTTTTCATAAAACAATCAGCCGCAAAAATCAGTAATAATAGGCAAATAAAGAATTTTCACAGAATTTCTAATTTCTACAAGAAATAATTCCCAAACCTATTATGCGGCAAACAATTCTAATTACTAAAATTTAAAAGGGATTAAGTTTCTTTACCAGAGCGGAACCCAAGGGTAAGAGTTCCTTATAACCATCAATGAAGGATTTAATTCATTAAGCAGCCTCAATGGAAGGTTCATGTGTTTGCTTCCTCGTCTCATATTAATGGGCAATTCCATCAGTCGTAGACTCGTCTCAAATAGGTAGAAGTCCAAAAGAAAAACTCAACATAGAGATGGGTTAGCCACAAATAAATAAAAGAAAGTATAAATTTAATAGAGTCAATATCCTTTAAAATTTACATATATACATACTAAACTCAGGTATAAAAATTGTAATGAGGCTTAAATTTCAATATTACATCACAGTCAAAATTGTCAGTATATTAGATCAATATGCTGCTAACGAAGGGTTAAAACCCAACAAAATCGATGTAATATCCATTGCATATCAATATACACGCGGCTTTATTATAAGCGTATATATAATAATATATGTAAATCACATATCCCAAATCGTCCAAAGCAGTAAAAACAACTTTCTAATAAATAATACTAATTAACGTCAATTAATTCATCAGGCATAAATCATCAAGTATCAAATAAATAAATCATATTGCTTCTGATTTAATAAAATCAATTTCATATGATGTCTGATCAATTAGTATCAAATCAAATTTTTTTGAAAAATAAAATCATGCAAGACCACATGTACTAATAAATACTTCATTACAAATCAAATAATGCCAAGAAATTTATCATATGTGTGGAGTAGGCAATTTTAGTGCTCAAGTCTAAAATTGGGAAAGCTGTACAATCTCTTGTTCAAAACCAACTCAATTAAATTAAACTCAAACTTCAAAATAAAAAAATCAGTAAAACATAGCGACAGAAAACATGAATGATTGTATCAAATATTTATCATTACAAATTATTTGGATCGCGATATTTAATCAATCGTAAATCATCAAACAGAGCGGTCAAAGCGTACCTTAAACTGATTCGTGCGATGCGAAATTCTGAAATCCAATTGATAAAGTATTCATGCTGATAACGTGTTATAAAATATAGAATAAATGTAAAGAAAAGAGCAAGAACATCGATTTGTTTACCCAGTTTGTCCGGAAGGACTACATCTGGGGCGACCAAGTCAGGAGGGTTTTCACTATAATTATCTATTTTCTCTCTGTCAATCCTTATCCGGCAATACAAAGATAAAACCTATATATACTAGGAAGTGGGTTATAGCCCTAACAACCCTAAGCTCATGTGACATTAAACCCACTAATAATACTAACATTAATAAGTAATGTCCACAATAATAGGATATATTTACAACAATATTATTATATTATTTTGAGTGTATTGAGAGAAAAAAAAAAGTAGATGATGTGAGTGTATTGAAAGAATAAAAAGTAGAGTAGCAGTAGGTGATGTAGTAGAGTAGGATTAATAGGATTTCAAAATCCTTACTTTAAATTTCAAAACAAATGGGGGTTTGAGATTGTAAAGTTCAAAGTTCGGCCGGGATAGTCGGGAGACAAACATACCTAAATATTTGTATATTTGAAGGCGTTCTTGATGATAAGAGACTCCTCATGAAGATTTTTGGTGATTTTGGTCGAAACGGCTTAATAGTGATTATTTGTATATATGATGAATGATGAATAATGAAACAACTTACAATGAGTGGGTGTGGTCCTCTATTTAGGTGTAATTGCTAGGGGTACACAAAAATCCCCCCCTCTAGCAACTAGATACAAAATCGTTTTAAAAAAGCAATTAGGTACAAAATATTTTCTATTATACCCCCATCTGCTGTAATATTATAATTATATTATATATTAAAAAAATAAGGCCCCACCACTTTATTCTCAATCAATATCTTCCGTAATCTTCTTCTCCATTCCCCCATTTTACTCTCTCTCTCTCTCTCATCCTAAACTTTCTCTCACCACAGCCACCACAAATCTCTTTTCGAATTGTGTAAAATAAAGAAGTTTTGTTTTATCCCACATCGGATTGTATCAAAAGTTGGAGGACTTCCTAATCCTATAAGAAGTCTTATTCTGTCCCACATCAGATTGTGAAAAAAGGTGAAGGGCTTCCTAATGTTATTTAAGAAGCCTAGGTCTCTTTGATACAAGTGGATCAATCGGTTTTGGTTTTGGGCTTATTAATTTAAGCCTAGTCGGTTTCAGTTTTGGGCTTATTAATTTAGGCCCAGTCAGTTAGGGATTATTATTTATATTCTCATTTGAGTTATTTAATGTTGTCGATTCTGAATAATATACGAGATCCTCTCTTCTGCCCGTGGACGTAGCTAACAAATTGTTAGTGAACCACGTAAAATTTCAGTGTCGGTTAATTCAGTTTATTTATCGTTTTTTATATATTTCTCGCATCAGTTATAACAAACTGGTATCTAGAGCCTTGTTGGGCATTTCCGCAATTTGGCGAGAAAGATGACAGGTGGGATAAACGCAAAAATCGACAAGTTCACGGGGAAGAACAGTTTCAATTTATGGCAGATCAAGATGTGTGCCTTGTTGAAACAACAAGGACTCTGGGCACCGTTGATGAACAAGACGGTGAATTTGGAAGAAGCTGAGATGGACACTCTGGAGGAGAAGGCACACTCATCAATCATGTTGTGTCTCGCAGATGACATCATTACCGAAGTCGCAGAGGAGGAAACTGTGGCTGGTCTATGGTTGAAGTTGGAGAGTCTGTATATGACGAAGTCGCTAACCAATAAGTTGTTGTTGAAACAACGTCTGTTCAGTTTGCTTATGCATGAAGGTCAGCCACTTCGTGAACATCTGGATCAATTGAATGCAATTCTATTAGAATTGCGTATTATTGATGTTAAAGTTGATGATGAGGATGCTGCTTTAATTCTGTTGGTTTCTCTACCTTTGTCGTATGAGAATTTTGTGCAGTCTTTCATTGTTGGGAAAGACACTGTGTCCTTGGAAGAGGTCAGATCATCTCTGCATACTAGAGAGTTGCGACATAAGGCGAGTGGTGGAAGTTTAGATAATCAGGATGCTGGACTATTAACTAGTGGGAACAATGGACCTGAAAAATTGGGAAAGAAGAAATTCAAGAAGTCTGGGTCGAAGGGTCCTAAACCAGACGATATCTGTAACTACTGCAAAGAGCCAGGTCATTGGAAAAATAATTGTCCGAAGAAGAAGAAGAAGCAGGAAGACAAAGCAGGTACTACTGCTGTTGCTGAAGGAGATGACACCAACTCCGAGGAGGATGTAGTCCTAGATGCTAATGGACAAACACATCACACTGATGTGTGGGTTCTTGATTCCGGGGCATCTTATCATTTATGTCCGCGCATAGAGTGGTTTACAACTTACAAGCAAGTGGATGGAGGCAATATTTCTATGGCCAACAGTTCAGTTTGCAAGGCGGTTGGAATATGCTCAATTTAATTACGGACACATGATGGTAAATTTTGCACATTGAACGATGTTAGACATATTCCAGAAATGACAAAGAATCTGATATCACTTAGTCTTCTAGACAGTAAGGGTTTCAGTTTCAGAGGTGAAGGTGGAGTTCTGTATGTTTACAAGGGTTCTAATGTGGTTGTAAAAGGTGTGAACCGAGGAACTTTGTACTTTTTGCAAGGTTCAACGCTATCTGACTCTGATGTTGTTGCATCATCGGAAGTTCACAAAGACGACTTGACTAAGTTATGGCACATGAGACTTGGCCACATGAGTGAACGAGGGATGCAAATTATGTCGAAAGATGATTTTCTTGGTGGCCACAAGGTCACTAGTCTTGGTTTCTGTGAGCACTGTGTTTTTGGGAAGCTTCATCGCAACAAGTTTCCCAAGGCAATTCATAGAACAAAAGACACACTTGATTATATCCATTCTGATTGTTGGGGACCTTCTTGTGTTGAATCTTTAGGAGGCAATAGATACTTCGTGTCTATGATTGATGACTACTCAAGAATGACTTGGGTAATTATGATGAAGCATAAAGTGAAGCTTTCAAGAGTTTCAAGCAATGGAAGGCGTTGGTGGAAAATCAAACAGGGAAGAAAATCAAAAGACTGCGAACTAATAATGGTCTGGAATTCTGTTCTTCTGATTTCGATGAGTTCTGCAAGAATGAAGGGATCGCAAGACATCATACAGTACGAGATACACCACAACAGAATGGTGTAGCATAACGCATGAATCAGACACTTCTGGAGAGAGTTCGATGCATGCTCTTTAATGCTGGATTAGCCCAAAGATTTTGGGTAGAAGCGGTCAGCACGACATGTTACTTGATAAATCGTGCACCTCACACAGGTATCAACCGCAAAACACCTTACGAGGTGTGTTCTGGTAAGTCTGCAGATTACTCTAATTTGAGAGCTTTTGGATGTACTGTTTATTATCATGTAAATGAGGGTAAATTGGAGCCAAGGGCGAAGAAATGAGTTTTTGTGGGCTATGGAAACGGTGTTAAGGGGTATAGAATCTGGTCTCCATAAGAAAGTAAAGTCATACTTAGCATAAATGTTATTTTTTATGAGAATTCTATGTTTAACCCCACTGTGAAGTATATTGTTGTATCAGAAAACAATAGTATTGACAAACAGGTGGAGAAGAGTGAGTCACAAAAGGAAGATGGAGAACAACACTCACATGTTGGGAAAATATATGCCAGGATCTATCGGGATGACCTCATAAACACAAATTTAAATTAATAATTATTACTAGCATGAATTAACCTAAGTAAATTCAAATAATAATTAATCCAACAATGACATGCAAATAATATTTCACGTAAAAGATCCTAGCTTGCGGAATTTCTAGGAGTTTACGTAAACGTACCCGTTGGAGAGACGGTCTGAGACAGACAGGATCAAGTATCTGGATACCCACCAAAAGTCCTTCTCAAGTATTCCCAAGTCCTCTTTCAATAACCCCGGTGGAAGGTTCTCCAATGAACAATTTATAAACAAAGGAAAAATAAATAATTGTTGCACCACCTTTGTGGATTTCTAATATTTCCAACACATGGAACTGTAGGGGATGAAAAAATTCATCTTCATCCCCTTATTTATAGAGAGGGGGTGGACGAAAAATAGGGCTAAAATTAGGGTTAGGAAATATCTTTTCTTGATCTCCAAGAAATCTTGAATATATCTCATATATTCTTCTTTCCATGTGTATTTTTCCACAAAAATCACACACTCTTATTTAGCCTAATATTTCAAAATAATAGTGTTGGGATTATACTGGAAAGTATGTTTTTACTTTGTATAATCAAAACTGAATTTCGGACTTATTTACTGAAATAAATTGTTTATCACTGATGCTTTAAATATCATCGAATGTTACATATATTTATTGCATAACTGTTCAATAAATAGTACGTGTTACATTGTAGTTAATTTAGTGATACCAGATCACAGAAGATTAAACTAACAGTCCCTTGTAACTAAAAGTACACCATTCACGACCTAGATGGAAATGAACAATCCATCGTGAAAGGTTGAAGTGTAAGGCTCGGATTGGCTTGTCTTGACCAAGAGATTACACTAGTGCATGACTGATGCACTGAATAGGACCTACAGGAGGACAAATTCTTCAGAACTGAACAAGGAAGAATTAGACCTCAGTGGTTCGTTATTTCTTAATCTTCGTTCCTTAAATAGGATCACGTGTGGTTGGTAACTATTGCTTTGACTTATCATGGGTAGAGAATCAACGAGATTAAATACTTTTTATCTTGGGCAATATTATTGGTTACATGCAATTGCTAAGATTTAATACGGAGAATCGTGTGCAAGTAAGCTTGTTCGATTTGCCCCCTTGGGAGGTTCATAAGCTTTATCATACCAAATCCTGCAACTGGAACTAGTTTTCGGTATGGATAATAATGTTGAACCGTTCCTTAACCAAGGACAAAAGATATTAATTAATGGAAAGCTATTTCAGTGGCTTGAATTAATTAATGGGCTAGATAATCTTAAACACGGGAAATAATAACCGGGAGCCATATTGACTGTAATATGGGTTAAGATGGATAGTGCAATATTAATTATGTAGTGGGATTAATTAATATTTATGGGCTTGAATAATATTGTGGCTCAATATTGATAAATTCAAGATCCATTGGAAGGTCCAATCTTAATTCTCCTAAAGGCCCCCTAAGTAGCCCAACATAAAGTCCAATAACTGAAAAAGGTGTTTAAAATAAAATAAATATTGTTGCCTTATTTTTTCTCCTATTTTCGAAAATTATGGATTAAAAGGGGAGAAATATTTTCTTTGAATTTTGTTATGGAATGAAGATATGTATTCTTGGAATACAAGATTATCTCATTAAATTCAAGAAATCTCCCACTTAGTCATCCATATAGTATATTTCGAAATTTTTGAGAAAAAATGGGAAAGAAAGATTTTCTTGATTTTCTTGAAAAAATATATTATGAAAGATATGTATTTCTTGAAATACAAGAATATCTCATAAATTCAAGAAGATCCAAATCTTGGATTCTTGCCCCTATTTTTCGAAAATATCCCATAACAAAGAGGAGTTGGGATTTTGTGGAATATTTTAATTATGGAGAAAAGAATATATGAGATATATTCAAGATTTCTTGGAGATCAAGAAAAAGATTTTCCCATATTATTTTATCCTAAAAATTTGACCACCACTCTTCTATAAATAGGGGATGAGTATTTCATTCCCAAGTACAATTTCATGTGCTGGAAAAATTAGCAAATCCACAAAGGTGGTGCAACAAAGTTTATTTTCCTTTTGTTAATTGTTCGCAAGCGTCCTACCACCGGATTGTCGAGCAAGGATTAAGGGAATACCTGGGAAGGTTCTTTTGGTGTGTTTAATCAACGAGACCATTACCATTCCAAGAGGTACGTTCACGTAAACTCGTAGAAATTCCGCATGCGTAGGATTTACGTGAATTGATTATATGCATGATTTGTTGTTGGATTATTATTTGAATTAATATAGGATTAATTCATGCTAGTAATAATTATAAGAATTAAATTTGTATTTAAATATTTATCCCGAATAGATCCCGCACATTATTCCCCAACAACCGGTATCGAGGCTCGGTTTGACTCTGAATTTTTAAATTTTAATTTAATTAGCTTTTTTCATTAAATTTGAAATTGGATAGTAGAATTGCTAGATCTCTGTTTTTGCGGGTATCCAATTGTCATGGAATTTAATGTGTTTATTTATGCATGCATATAAATTGTGGTTTTTAATTTGATTCGCTTTTGTCTCGCGGAGAAAATCCAATAAGTAGATTAGGATTTGTTTGATTTGATCAATGTAATAGACTAGTTAGATCTAGGTTTATTTATTTTTTGTAAATAAATTGTAACCGGATCTAAAACGGAAAGTGAGATTTAAGAATTAAAGGATAGATCCGTAATCGTGACGCGACGACGCATCCCCATTTAAACGCGTTAAGGAGGCACGCTGAGGCGACGCCGACGCCGCCAGACGGGCGCGGCGTTAGGCGCCATGATCGGCTCGACGCTGCGGGCGCGATAAAGCGACAGTATGCCAGGCACGGGCGCGATGCCAGGCATATGGGCATAGCGGGGTAGCGGGCGAACTGGGATGCCGAGGCGATAGCGCGGGCGAGGCGAGATGGGTGAGCTGCTGGTCTGGATGCAAGACGCCGCCGCCGAAGCCGCCGCTTAGGTGTGCCGAGGCCGACGGACTAAGGGTTTACTGATGCGGGCGCGGCATCCCAACTACGAGCTACTTGGCGTGGCGTTTCAAGACGGAGTTCTTTTCTAGAAGATCGAGTGGGAGAAATTCAAGACGGCGTTTCTTCAAAATCAAGCCAAGAAAAATCAAACCATGACAATTGGATAATTTGTGCCCAATATGTTTATTTTTCTGCTTTGCTTGATTTATTATTGTGTTTTTTTGTGCTTTATTTAATTTGTTTAAATGTGTTTGCATGAGAGTTGCCCAATGAAAAATCTCACCATCAAAAATTACTAAGTATGTTTAAATAATTAATTGACAATTTTATTCTCGATAATAAAATTGAATTAATTTTGACCTCCATGATTTATTTATTTGTGAATTCTTTTGGAGAAATTCCCCCCACGGGACGGTCAAAAGTTAGCTTTCACATGAATGAATTCCAAATGGATGATTGTGGATTATTACTAGTGGCGACGATGACCCTCCCCACGAGGCTCGTTCAAATTAAATAATGATTTTGTATTTAATCATGGTTATTACTTAGGTATAAAATTGATATGCATATACTTCCCCGAAGTCCCTGTCAATTTTATATTGGTCAAGTGGGAGCCAACTATTAATTTGGATATTAAAGGTTTAATAATTGTTCTTGTTTGTAACTTTTTTTGAATGTGTTTAAATAATGACCACCCCCGTGGCTTATTTAAACTTTTTGAGATGTTGGGTGATGCATGTTCATATTTTTTGAGATTTTAATATGATGCATGTGATCGAACCTTGTGATATATTTGTGCTTATGCATATTATTGTTTATTTGAGTTCATCATGTCGCAACCTTTTTAATCCATCGTTTATATATACTCAAAGAACACCAATTAAGCTGGTGACAACTATAATGTTTGGAAACGAAATATGAGTTTTGTCCTACCTGCACAAGAACATCATTGGGTTCTTGATGTACCCAAGCCACGTAAGCCTACTGATGAATCACCTAATGCGGAAAGACACTTGTATAATATTTGGGAGCAGGCGAATGAACCCATGAAACGTGTAATCTTGACTTCACTGTCTGATGGTTTGAGACACATTCATGATGGTGTTGAGTCTGCTGCAGAAATTATGCAAAGTCTTGAAGAAATGTTTTTAACAAAAGACCGCATGATCAATCGGTTTAAAAATGACGACGCGTACAAAGCTAAAGATGGTGAGGAACACCCGTGAGGGGAGCATGTTCTTTAATTAAACACCATTTTGAAAAAACCGGCTTATCTCGGTACTAAGTATTGTGATGAGGCCCAAATCGAATTTCTTCTGCTAACTCTTCCAAGGTGCTTCGATGGGTTTTACTGTAGTTTTGTGATGAGTGATCACATGTTTACTATGGACATCCTACAAGAAGCCTTGGAGAAAATAGAGAAGCATTTAGGAAAGAAAGACGAAGCATTGGTGACCAAAAGTCCTTTCTCAAGATCTAGGCCAATGGAAGGCAAGTCTCAAGAAAAGGAAAGTGGTCAGAACCAAAGCAATCTCATCACTAAGAAAAGTGAGAAAAAGACAGCTAGCTGTTTGGGTGTCAAGAAAGTACCAAAAGGAAAATGTTTTAATTGCGGTGAGAAAGGACATTGGAGGTTAGCCTGTTCCAAACCCAAAATGAATGGAAAGAAAGGTAATTCTCACGCACTAGTTGTTGAAACTTGCTTAGCGGCGTATGCCTCCCATTTATGGGTAGTGGATACGAGGTCCACTGATCATATTTGTTTCACTTTACAGGGGTTCAAGCGGACCCGACAACTTAGTGACAATGAGATCCTCATCTCACTGGGCAATTCTTAGAGAGTGGCAGCTGAAGCAGTGGGAGAAGTGCACCTGTCTTTTGAAGACAGAGTTTTAATTTTAAGAGATGTTCTTTACGTTCCGATTTTTAGAAAGAATTTAATTTCAGTTTCTAAACTTTTTCTTGATGGATATTCGGTTACTTTTAATAAAGTTGTTACCATTTCTCTTTTTGATAAATTTATCTGTCATGGAACGTTGTCGAATAATCTCTATACAATTAACTGTGCACACCACTCACGAAATGCGTCCTATAACACATCAATTGTTTCCGAGAAAAGAAAACGTTCATCAGATGTGAGCGAGACACTTCTATGGCATCTAAGATTGGGACATATAAATCCAAAGAGGATCCAAAGGTTGGTGAAAGACGGTTCACTGGAGTTTCTCCAAGTTGAACCAATTCCAACATCTGCGAATCATGTTTGGAGGGTAAAATGACCAAGAGGGCATTTGGAGCCAAGGGAATAGAGCCAAAGAAGTGTTAGAAATCGTTCTCACGGATGTATGTGGTCCAATGTCAACCAAAGCAAAGAGGAGGTTATGAGTATTTTGTCACTTTTATTGATGATTACTCAGAATACGGTTATATTTTCCTTATGAAGCATAAATCGAGACTTTTGAGAAATTCAAAGAATTTAAGGCTCAAGCAAGAGAATCATAGGAAAAACATATCAAGTCTCTACGATTCGATCGTGGAGGTGAATACCTCAAATGATGAGTTTTTGAACTACTTGTTCGATGAAGTGATTGCAGATCCCAAATTTAATCGCCCGGAACCCCTAACCCTCAAAAAACGGGGTTGCAGAAAGAGCAAAAAAACGTAACTCTTTTGGAAATGGTTAGATCTATGATGAGTTATGCGGATCTTCCCAAGTCGTTCGGGGTCATGCCTTGGAAAAAAAGACCTACATTTCGAACTTGGTGCCATCCAAATCGGTTCCCAAAACTCCCAAAGAATTGTGGACCGGGCGCAAGCCCAGTTTGAGACACATGAAGATTTGGGGGTGTCCGGCCTACGTGTTGGACAAGGAAGCCGGTAAATTGGATCCTCGATCAGAATTAAGGTTGTTTGTGGGATACCCCGAGGAAACAAAAGGGTGTATGTTCTATGGTCCCGAAGATCAAAAGGTGGTAATAAGCACCCACTTTAGATTTTTGGTAGAAGACTATATGAACGAAAGAAGACCCATAAGTGAGATTACCTTAAATGAGCTAAGTTGGCTAACCTCAATGTCAACTGTACAAGATGACATACCAAATGACACACTTACACAACCGAAACCTCGTCGTAGTGGGAGGGTTGTGAAACAGCCCGAGAGATTCATGGGAATAGGAGAGTCCTCGGACTTGATTCCCAATCAAGACGAATCAAACCCATGGACATTTGACGAGGCAATCCAAGACAAGGATGTAGTTTCTTGGCAAACATCAATGAAAGGCAAAATGGGTTCTATGTATCATAACAGAGTGTGGGAGCTAGTCGAACCACTTAATGGGGTCAAACCCATTGGTTGCAAGTGGGTGCATAAGAGAAAAAGAGGACCAGACGAGAAGGTGGAAACCTACAAGGCAAGACTCGTGGCAAAAGGTTATACTCAGAAATAAGGGATCGATTATGAGGAAACTTTTTCGCCTGTAGCCATGCTCAAGTCCATCCGAATTCTCTTATCGATTGTTCGCATCTCAACTTTGAAATCTGGCAAATGGATGTCAAGACAGCTTTCCTTAACGGAAGTCTTGATGAAGAGATCTATATGCAACAACCCCAAGGATTAATTGAAAAATGCCAAGAACACCTAGTTTGTAAGCTCATGAAGTCCATATACGGACTCAAACAGGCATCCAGAGCTTGGAACCAATTTATTGATCATGTTATAAAGTCTTATGGGTTTGATCAAAACGAGTTCGAAAGTTGTGTGTACAAAAAGTGTGTCGGAACTGCATTAGTATTCTTAGTACTATACGTAGACGACATTCTGATCATCGGGAACGATGTAAAGGTGTTATCAGACGTAAGGGCATGGCTTTAAAAACAGTTTGATATGAAGGACTTAGGGGAAGACGCACACATCCTTGGGATCAAGATCACTCGAGATCGCAAGAAAAGGATGATAGGCTTATCGCAAGCTTCATACATAGATTAATTGTCTTGAAACGATTCAAAGATGCTGATTCCAAGAAAGACTTTGTACCTTTTCGGACATGGAATCCATCTATCCAAGAAAATGTGCCCTAAGACACAAAAGGAGATAGATGACATGAGAGGCATTCCATATGCTTCGGCTGTCGGAAGCCTTATGTATGCAATGCTATGTACGAGACCGGATATCTACTTTGTTGTTGGCATGGTGGCAAGATATCAAAGTAACCGGGGGAAAGAACATTGGACGGCGATTAAAAACATTCCAAGTAAGTAAAAAAAAGAACTCGGGATAGAATGTTAATTTATCGATCGAGATAGTCTAATCCCCATCGCCTACGAACCTCGGATTTCCAATCGGACATAGACTAAAAAATCTACCTCCGGTAGTGTTCAATTTGCCATGGGGAGAGCGTGACATGGGGTTTTGTGGAAATGGGAAAACACATTGACATGGAAATGCGTGAAATGCGATATGATTCTACCATGGAAGCCGAATATGTAGGCTAACTAATAGGCGCAAATGAAGAATTCAAGTTGGCTCAAGAACTTCCTAGTGGACTTGAATGTAGTTCCAATTTTATGCGAGAGAATCGTTAATATTTTATTATGACAATGCTCAATAAATAGTATTATGACAATGTCGGAGCAGTTGCAAATTCAAGGGAACCAAGAGCCCACAAGGCCAACAAACACATTGAAAGGAAATACCATCTTATACGAGATATCGTTAAGAGAGGAGATATAGATGTGGCAAAGATAGCATCAGAAGACAACCTAGCAGATCCATTCACAAAGGGTCTGCCTCTGAATACATTCGAGAGACATGTGGAAGGAATGGGTGTCAAGACCATTGCCAATCTAATTTGAGTATAAGTGGGAGAAATTATTAGGTTCGTGTAGGTGACATTAGATGTCACGTATTAGGAACTACACGAGACATGATGTAGTATACTTAAAAGTAGACTTTGAGTATAAGTGGGAGATTGTTGGGATTATACTGGAAAGTATGCTTTTACTTTGTATAATCAAAACTGAATTTCGGACTTATTTACTGAAATAATTTGTTTATCACTGATGCTTTAAATATCATCGAATGTTACATATATTTATTGCATAACTGTTCAATAAATAGTATGTGTTACATTGTAGTTAATTTAGTGATACCAGATCACAGAAGATTAAATTAACAGTCCCTTGTAACTAAAAGTACACCATTCACGACCTAGATGGAAATGAACAATCCATCGTGAAAGGTTGAAGTGTAAGGCTCGGATTGGCTTGTCTTGACCAAGAGATTACACTAGTGCATGACTGATGCACTGAATAGGACCTACAGGAGGACAAATTCTCCAGAACTAAACAAGGAATTAGACCTCAGTGGTTCGTCAATTCTTAATCTTCGTTCCTTAAATAGGATCACGTGTGGTTGGTAACTATTGCTTTGACTTATCATGGGTAGAGAATCAACGAGATTCAATACTTTTTATCTTGGGCAATATTATTGGTTACATGCGATTGCTAAGATTTAATACGGAGAATCGTGTGCAAGTACGCTTGTTCGATTTGCCCCCTTGGGAGGTTCATAAGATTTATCATACCAAATCTTGCAAGTGGAACTAGTTTCCGGTATGAATAATAATGTTGAACCGTTCCTTAACCAAGGACAAAAGATATTAATTAATGGAAAGCTATTTCAGTGGCTTGAATTAATTAATGGGCTAGATAATCTTAAACATGAGAAATAATAACCGGGAGTCATATTGACTGTAATATGGGTTAAGATGGATAGTGCAATATTGATTATGTAGTGGGATTAATTAATATTTATGGGCTTGAATAATATTGTGGCTCAATATTGATAAATTCAAGATCCATTGGAAGGTCCAATCTTAATTCTCCTAAAGGCCCCCTAAGTAGCCCAACATAAAGTCCAATAACTGAAAAAGGTGTTTAAAATAAAATAAATATTGTTGCCTTATTTTTCCTCCTATTTTCGAAAATTATGGATTAAAAGGGGAGAAAGATTTTCTTTGAATTTTGTTATGGAATGAAGATATGTATTCTTGGAATACAAGATTATCTCATTAAATTCAAGAAATCTCCCACTTAGTCATCCATATAGTATATTTCGAAATTTTTGAGAAAAAAGGGGAAAGAAAGATTTTCTTGATTTTCTTGAAAAGATATTATGAAAGATATGTATTTCTTGAAATACAAGAATATCTCATAAATTCAAAAAGATCCAAATTTTGGATTCTTGTTCCCTATATTTCGAAAATTACACCATAACAAGAGTGAATGGGATTTTTATGGAATATTTTAATTATGGAGAAAAATAATATATGAGATATATTCAAGATTTCTTCGAGATCAAGAAAAGATTTTTTACCCTATTCCATGAGCAAAAAAAATCGGCCACTTCAACTCTATAAATAGGGGATGAGTGTTTCATTCCCAAGTACAATTCCATGTGCTGGAAAAATTAGTAAATCCACAAAGGTGGTGCAACAAAGTTTATTTTCCTTTTGTTAATTGTTCGCGAGCATCCTACCATCGGATTGTCGAGCAAGGATTAAGGGAATACTTGGGAAGGTTTTTTTGGTGTGTCTAATCAACGAGGCCATTGCCATTCCAAGAGATACGCTCACGTTAACTCGTAGTAATTCCGCATGCGTAGGATTTACGTGAACTGTTTATATGCATGATTTGTTGTTGAATTATTATTTGAATTAATATATGATTAATTCATGCTAGTAATAATTATCAGAATTAAATTTGTATTTAAATATTTATCCCGAATAGATCTGTGCAATTAATTCCCCAACACATCAACCTAATAACATTTCTCCCACTTATACTTAAAGCAGATTGGCAAAGCTCTTGACACCCATTCCTTCCACATGTCTCTCGAATGTTAACTAAGGCAGACCCTTTGTGAATGGATCGGCTAGGTTGTCTTCTGACGCGATCTTTGTCACCTCTATATCTCCCCTCTTAACGATTTCTCCTATTAGATGGTATTTCCTTTCAATGTGTTTGCTGGCCTTGTGGGCTCTCGATTCCCTTGAATTTGCAACTACTCTGGCATTATCACAGAAAATTGTGATGGTGCTGCGTAAATTTGTAACAATGTCCAAGTCCACTAGGAAGTTCTTAAGTCATACCGCTTCTTTCGTTGCTTCACAAGCAGCTACATATTCGGCTTCAGCGCATCGAATGCACTAGTGTAATATCTTGGCCAAGACAAGCCAATCTGAGCATTACACATCAACTTCTACCAATAGATTGTTCGGATCTATCTAAGTTGTGAAACACACACTCGTTTACAAGGCACTGTTAACGTGATCTTCTGTGATTTGGTATCACCACGTTAACTACAATGCAATGTGTGCTATTATATGAACGGTTTGCAATAAATATATATAACATTCAATCATATTTAAAGCAACAGTGATAAATAATTTATTTCAGTAAATAGGTGTTTAATACATAGGTTATACAAAGTAAAAGCATACTTTCACGTATAACCCCAACAATCTCCCACTTATACTCAAAGTCTGCTTTTAAGTATACCACAACATATCTAATGTATTATACGGTGACATCTAATGTCACCTACATCAACCTAATAACATTTCTCCCACTTATAGTTAAAGCAGATTGGTAACGCTCTTGACACCCATTCCTTCCACATGTCTCTCGAATGTTAACTGAGGCAGACTCTTTGTGAATGGATCGCTAGGTTGTCTTCCGACGTGATCTTTGCCACCTCTATATCTCCTCTCTTAACAATTTCTCGTATTAGATGGTATTTCCTTTCAATGTGTTTGCTAGCCTTGTGGGCTCTCGGTTCCCTTGAATTTGCAACTACTCCGGCATTATCACAGAAAATTGTGATGGTGCTGGGCAAATTCGGAACAACGTCCAAGTCCACTAGGAAGTTCTTGAGCCACACCGCTTCTTTTGTTGCTTCACAAGTAGCTACATATTCGGCTTTCATGGTAGAATCGGCGATGCATTTCTGCTTAATGCTTCTCCATGTTATAGCTCCCCTCCCCCAGACAAAACACACTACACGAGGTAGATTTTCTGGTATCTAGGTCTGATTGGAAATCCGAGTCCGTGTATCCCACTGGAAATAAATTGTCTGACTGATAAACCAACATTCTATCTCGAGTTCTTTTCAGATACCTTAGAATGTTCTTAACAGCAGTCCAATATTAATTTTCGGGGTTACTTTGATATCTTGCAACCATGCCTACGGCGTAGCAGATATTCGGTCTCATACACAACATTGCATACATAAGGCTTCCTACTGCCGACACATAAGGAATACCTCTCATGTCATCTATCTCCCTTTGTGTCTTAGGACACATATCTTTTGATAGATGGATTCCGTGCCTGAAAGGTACAAAACCCTTCTTGAAATCTTGCATGCTGAAACGCTTCAAAACGGTATCTATGTATGAAGCTTGCGATAAGCCAATCATTCTTTTCTTTCGATCTCGAGTGATCTTGATCCCAAGAATATGACCGGCTTCCCCTAAGTCCTTCATATCAAATTGTTTTGACAGCCATACCCTTACGTCTGACAAAACCTTTACATCATTTCCGATGAACAAAATATCGTCTACGTATAGTACTAGGATTACCAAGGCAGTTCCGTCACACTTCTTATAAACACAACTCTCAAAATCATTTTGATCAAACCCATAAGATTTTATTACATGATCAAAACATTGGTTCCAAGCCCGAGATGCTTGCTTCAGTCCATAAATGGACTTCCTCAGCTTGCACACAAGGTGTTCTTGGCCTTTTTCGATGAAACCTTCGGGCTGTTGCATATAAATTTCCTCATCAAGACTCCCGTTAAGGAAAGCTGTCTTGACATCCATTTGCTAGATCTCAAAATCTAGATGCGCAGCTATTGCCAAGAGAATACGGATGGACTTAAGCATGGCTACAGACAAAAAGGTTTCTTTATAATCGATACCCTCTTTCTGAGTGTATCCCTTTGCCACAAGTCTAGCTTTAAAGGTTTCCACCTTCCCGTTCAGTCCTCTTTTCCTCTTGTAGACCCACTTGCATCCAATGGGTTTTATCCCACTAGGTGGTTCAACTAGCTCCCACACTTGATTGTGATCCATTGAGTCCATCTCGGCTTCCATCTCAGCTTGCCAGGACTCTGAATCCTTATCTTGGACCGCCTCCTTGTAGGACAAGGGGTCTGATTCACTATCCCCGGGGATCAAATCCGAAGATTCTCCTATCCCCATGAATCTCTCAGGTTGACGGACAACCCTCCTGTTGGGATTATACTGGAAAATATGCTTTTACTTTGTATAATCAAAACTGAATTTCGGACTTCTTCACTGAAATAAATTGTTTATCACTGATGCTTTAAATATCATCGAATGTTACATATATTTACTGCATAACTGTTCAATAAATAGTATGTGTTACATTGTAGTTAATTTAGTGATACCAGATCACAGAAGATTAAATTAACAATCCCTTGTAACGAAAAGTACACCATTCACGACCTAGATGGAAATGAACAATCCATCGTGAAAGGTTGAAGTGTAAGGCTCGGATTGGCTTGTCTTGACCAAGAGATTACACTAGTGCATGACTGATGCACTGAATAGGACCTACAGGAGGACAAATTCTTCATAACTGAACAAGGAAGAATTAGACCTCAGTGGTTCGTTATTTCTTAATCTTCATTCCTTAAATAGGATCACGTGTGGTTGGTAACTATTGCTTTGACTTATCATGGGTAGAGAATCAACGAGATTCAATACTTTTTATCTTGGGCAATATTATTGGTCACATGTGATTGCTAAGATTTAATACGGAGAATCATGTGCAAGTACGCTTGTTCGATTTGCCCCCTTGGGAGTTTCATAAGCTTTATCATACCAAATCTTTCAAGTGAAACTAGTTTCCGGTATGGATAATAATGTTGAACCGTTCCTTAACCAAGGACAAAATATATTAATTAACGGAAAGCTATTTCAGTGGCTTGAATTAATTAATAGGCTAGATAATCTTAAACACGGGAAATAATAACCGGGAGTCATATTGACTGTAATATGGGTTAAAATGGATAGTGCAATATTAATTATGTAGTGGGATTAATTAATATTTATGGGCTTGAATAATATTGTGGCTCAATATTGATAATTCAAGATCCATTGGAAGGTTCAATCTTAATTCTCCTAAAGGCCCCCTAAGTAGCCCAACATATAGTCCAATAACTGAAAAAGGTGTTTAAAATAAAATAAATATTGTTGCTTATTTTTCCTCATAATTTTCAAAATTTATGGATAAAAGGGGAGAAAGATTTTCTTTGAATTTTGTTATGGAATGAAGATATGTATTCTTGGAATACAATATTATCTCATTAAATTCAAGAAATCTCCCACTTGGTTATCCATAGAGCAATTTTTGAAATTTTTGATAATTAAGGGAAATAAAGATTTTCTTGATTTTCTTGAAAAGATATTATGGAAGATATGTATTTCTTGAAATACAAGAATATCTCATAAAACCAAGAAGATCCAGATCTTGGATTCTTGCCCTATAATTTTCGAAAATATTCCATAACAAAGAGTAGTTGGGATTTTGTGGAATATTATAATTATGGAAAAAAGAATATAGGAGATATATTCAAGATTTCTTGGAGATCAAGAAAATATTTTCCCACATTGTTTTTGCCCCAAAATTTCGACCACCACTACTCTATAAATAGGGGATGATTCTTTCATTCCCAAGTACAATTCCATGTGCTGAAAAAATTAGTAAATCCACAAAGGTGGTGCAACAAAATTTATTTTCCTTTTGTTAATTGTTCGCAAGTGTCCTACCACCGGATAGTCGAGCAAGGATTAAGGGAATACTTGAGAAGTTCTTTTGGTGTGTCTAACCAACAAGACCATTTCCATCCAAAAAGGGATGTTCACGTAAACTCGTAGAATTTCCGAATGCGTAGGATTTACGTGAATTGATTATATGCATGATTTGTTGTTGGATTATTATTTGAATTAATATAGGATTAATTCATGCTAGTAATAATTATAAGAATTAAATTTGTATTTAAATATTTATCCCGAATAGATCCGTGCAACTTATTCCCCAACAACTGGTATCAGAGCCTCGGTTTCGGGCTCTGAATTTTAAATTGTAATTTAATTTGTTGTCATTAAATTTGAAATTAGATAGTAGAATTGCTAGATCTTTTTTTGTAGGTATCCAATTGTCATGGAATTTAATGTGTTTATTTATGCATGCATATAAATTGTGGTTTTTAATTCGATTAGTTCGGATTCGTTTTTTGCCTCGTGGAGAAAATCCACGCAGTAGATTAGGATTTGTTTGATTTGATCAATGTAATAGACTAGTCTAGATCTAGGTTTATTTATTTTTTGTAAATAAATTGTAACCGGATCGAAACGGAGGCGAGACGAAGAATTAAAGGATAAAATCGTAACAAGGCGTGGAAGACGCGGCGTCGCTTAAACGCGTGCGGAGGCACGCTGTGTTAACGCTGGATGAGCGCAGCATGCATGGGGGTGAGGGCGAGGCCAAGGTGTAAGCGTGAGGGTCGCCACAAGACGGGCGGGCTATAAAGATAGGGCGATAGACGCGCGCCTTTGCGCGGTTGACAGCAGACGAGGGGCGAAGGCGAAGGCCAAGACAGGACGTCGGGCGCCGCCGAAGTTCCAGGCGAGGCGAGAGGCTGGCGAGCGCGCAGGCGCGTGATGCGCCGATCTGCCGCGTTTCGGGATCTCGCCGAGGCAGACGCTGGGGAAGCTGCCGAGGTCGCCAAGCAAAGACTGGCGGCGCGCCATTGCGCTAAGGCGCATTTAATCGCGTCGCCGCCAAGGGGCCGCCGGACGCGGTGTATCCCGGCCGCGAAGCTACTTGGCGTGGCGTTTCGAGACGGAGTTCTTTTCGAGACGATCGAGTGGGAGAAATTCAAGACGACATTTCTTCAAAATCAAGCCAAGAAAAATCAAACCATGGCAATTGGATAATTTGTGCCCAATATGTTTATTTTTCTGCCTTGCTTGATTTATTATTGTGTTATCTTATGCTTTATTTAATTTGTTTAAATGTGTTTGCATGAGAGTTGCCCAATGAAAAATCTCACCTTCAAAATTACTAAGTATGTTTAAATAATTAATTGACAATTTTATTCCGGAAAATAAAATTGAATTAATTTTGACCTCCATGATTTATTTATTTGTGAATTCTTTTGGAGAAATTCCCCCCACGGAACGGTCAAAAGTTAGCTTTCACATGAATGAATTCCAAATGGATGATTGTGGATTATTGCTAGTGGCGGCGATGACCCTCCCCACGAGGCTCGTTCAAAGGGAAATAATAATCCTGTATATAATCATGGTTATTACTTAGGTAAAAAATTTATATGCATATACTTCCCCGAAGTCCCTGTCAATTTTATATTGGTCAAGTGGGAGCCAACTATTCATCTGGATATTAAAGGTTTGTAATTGTTCTTGTTTGTAACCTGCTTGAATGTGTTTAAATAATGACCCACCCCACGTGGCTTATTTAAACTGTTTTGAGATGTTGGCTGATGCATGTTCATATTTTTTTGAGATTTTAATATGATGCATGTGATCGAACCTTGTGATATATTTGTGCTTATGCATATTATTGTTTATTTCAGTTCATCATGTCGCAACCTTTTAATCCACTGTTATATACACTCAAAGAACACCAATTAACTGGTGACAACTATAACGTTTGGAAACGAAATATGAGTTTTGTCATACCTGCACAAGAACATCATTGGGTTCTTGATGTACCCAAGCCACGTAAGCCTACTAATGAATCATCTAATGCGGAAAGACAATCGTATAATATTTGGGAGCAGGCCAATGAACCCATGAAACGTGTAATCTTGACTTCACTGTCTGATGATTTGAGACACATTCATGAAGGTGTTGAGTCTGCTGCAGAAATTATGCAAAGTCTTGAAGAAATGTTTTTAACAAAAGACCGCATGATCAATCAGTTTAAAAATGACGACGTGGCCAGTCTAAAGATGGTTGAGGGAACACCCGTGATGGAGCATGTTCTCAGAATTAAACACCATTTTGATAAACTGGCTTATCTCGGTACTAATTATTGTGATGAGGCCCAAATCGAATTTCTTTTGCTAACTCTTCCAAGATGCTTCGATGGGTTTTACTATAGTTTTGTGATGAGTGATCACATGTTTACTATGGACATCCTACAAGAAGCCTTGGAGAAAATAGAGAAGCATTTAGGAAAGAAAGACGAAGCATTGGTGACCAAAAGTCTTTTCTCGAGATCTAGGCCAGTGGAAGGCAAGTCTCAAGAAAAGGAAAGTGGTCAAAACCAAAGAAAACTCATCACTAAGAAAAGTGAGAAAAAGACAGTTAGCTATTTGGGTGTCAAGAAAGGACCAAAAGGAAAATGTTTTAATTGCGGTGAGAAAGGACATTGGAGGTTAGCCTGTTCCAAACCCAAAAGGAATGGAAAGAAAGGTAATTCTCACGCACTAGTTGTTGAAACTTGTTTAGCGGCGTATGCCTCCCATTTATGAGTGGTGGATACGGGATCCACTGATCATGTTTGTTTCACTTTACAGGGGTTCAAGCGGACCCGACAACTTAGTGGGAGTGAGATCCTCATCACACCGGGCGATCTTCGAGAGTGGCGGTGAAGCGATGGGAGAAGTGCACCTGTCTTTTGAAGACAGAGTTTTAATTTTAAGAGATGTTCTTTACGTTCCGAATTTTAGAAATAATTTAATTTCAGTTTCTAAACTTTTTTCTTGATGGATATTCGGTTACTTTTAATAAAGTTGTTACCATTTCTCTTTTTGATAAATTTATCTGTCATGGAACGTTGTCGAATAATCTCTATACAATTAACTGTGCACACCACTCATGAAATGCATCCTGTAACACATCAACTATTTCCGAGAAAAGAAAACGTTCATCAGACGTGAACGAGACACTTCTATGGCATCTAAGATCATATAAATCAAAAGAGGATCTAAAGGTTGGTGAAAGACGGTTCACTGGAGTTTCTCTAAGTTGAACCAATTCCAACCTGCGAATCATGTTTGGAGGGTAAAATGACCAAGAGGGCATTTGGAGCCAAGGGGAATAGAGCCAAAGAAGTGTTAGAAATGCATCCTGTAACACATCAACTATTTCCGAGAAAAGAAAACGTTCATCAGACGTGAACGAGACACTTCTATGGCATCTAAGATTGGGTCATATACATCCAAAGAGGATCCAAAGGTTAGTGAAAGACGGTTCACTGGAGTTTCTCCAAGTTGAACCAATTCCAACCTGCGAATCATGTTTGGAGGGTAAAATGACCAAGAGGGCATTTGGAGCCAAAGGGGAATAGAGCCAAAGAAGTGTTAGAAATCGTTCACACAGATGTATGTGGTCCAATGTCAACCAAAGAAAGAGGAGGTTATGAGTATTTCGTCACTTTTATTGATGATTACTCAAGGTAATGTTATATTTTCCTTATGAAGCATAAATCTGAGACCTTTGAGAAATTCAAAGAATTTAAGGCTCAAGCAGAGAATCATAGGGAAAAACGTATCAAGTCTCTATGATCCGATCGTGGAGGCAAATACCTCAGCGATGAGTTTTTGAACTACTTATCTGATGAAGGGATTGCATCCCAGGTAACTGCACCCGGAACCCCTCAACAAAACGGGGTTGCAGAGCGAAGAAACATAACTCTTTTGGAAATGGTTAGATCTATGATGAGTTATGCGGATCTTCCCAAGTCGTTCTGGGGTCATGCCTTGGAAACAGCAGCCCACATTCTGAACTTGGTGTCATCCAAATCGGTTCCCAAAACTCCCAAAGAATTGTGGACCGAGCGCAAGCCTAGTTTGAGACACATGAGAATTTGGGGGTGTCCGGCCTACGTGTTGGACAAGGAAGCCGATAAATTGGATCCTCGATCAGAATTAAGGTAGTTTGTGGGATACCCCGAGGGAACAAAAGGGTGTATGTTATATGGTCCCGAAGATCAAAAGGTGGTAATAAGCACCCACTTTAGATTTTTGGAAGAAGACTATATGAACGAAAGAAGACCCGGAAGTGAGATTACCTTAAATGAGCTAAGGGGGCTAACCTCAATGCCAACTGTACAAGATGACATACCAAACGACACACTTACACAACCAGAACCTCGTCGTAGTGGGAGGGTTGTGAAACAGCCCGAGAGATTCATGGGAATAGAAGATTCCTAGGACTTGATTCCCGGACAAGACGAATCAGACCCATGGACATATGACGAGGCAATCCAAGACAAGGATGCAGATTCTTCGCAAACATTAATGAAAGCCGAAATGGGTTCTATGTATCATAACAGAGTGTGGGAGCTAGTAGAACCACTTAATGGGGTCAAACCCATTGGTTGCAAGTGGGTGTATAAGAGAAAAAGAGGACGGGACGGGAAGGTGGAAACCTTCAAAGCAAGACTCGTGGCGAAAGGTTATACTCAGAAAGAAGGGATCGATTATGAGGAAACTTTTTCGCCCGTAGCCATGCTTAAGTCCATCCGAATTCTCTTATCGATTGTTGCGCATCTCGACTTTGAAATCTGGCAAATGAATGTCAAGACAACTTTCCTTAACGGAAGTCTTGATGAAGAGATCTATATGCAACAACCCCAAGGCTTCATTGAAAAAGGCCAAGAACACCTAGTTTGTAAGCTCATGAAGTCCATTTACTGACTCAAACAGGCATCCAAAGCTTGGAACCAATGTTTTGATCATGTTATAAAGTCTTATGGGTTTGATCAAAACGAGTTCGAAAGTTGTGTGTACAAAAAAGCGTGTTTAAACAAAGATTGGTATTCTTAGTACTATCGAGAGGCGACATTTCGATCATCGGGAACAATGTAAAGGTGTTATCAAACGTAAGGGCATGGCTTTCAAAACAGTTTGATATGAAGGACTTAGGGGAAGCCGCACACATCCTTGGGATCAAGATCACTCGAGATCGCAAGAAAATGATGATAGGCTTATCGCAAGCTTCATACATAGACACCGTCTTGAAACGATTCAAAGATGCAGATTCCAAGAAAGGCCGCACCTTTTCGGACATGGAATCCATCTATCTAAGAAAATGTGCCCTAAGACGCAAAAAAAAGGAGATAGATGACATGAGAGGCATTCCATATGCTTCTACTGCCGGAGGCCTTATGTATGCAATGCTGTGTACGAGACCGGATATCTGCTTTACCGTTGGCATGGTGGCAAGATATCAAAGTAACCCGGGGAAAGAAAATTGGACAAAAGTTAAAAACATTCTAAAGTATCTGAAAAGAACTCGGGATAGAATGTTAATTTATCATCGATAGTCTAATCCCCATCGGCCTACATTGCACTTCGGATTTCCAATCGGACATATACTCGAAAATCTACCTCGGTAGTGTGTTTTGCATGGGGAGGAGCCGTGACATGGAGAAGCGTCAAGCATAAATCGTCGCAGATTCTACCATGGAAGCCGAATATGTAGTCGCTATGAGGCAAATGAAAAGCGGTTTGGCTCAAGAACTTCCTAGTGGACTTGAATGTAGTTCCAAATTTGCCCAAAGAGAATCATCATTTTATTGTGACAATGCCGGAGCAGTTGCAAATTCAAGGGAACCAAGAGCCCACAAAGCCAGCAAACACATTGAAAGGAAATACCATCTTATACAAGATATCGTTAAGAGAGGAGATATAGATGTGGCAAAGATAGCATCAGAAGATAACCTAGCAGATCCATTCACAAAGGGTCTGCCTCTGAATACATTCGAGAGACATGTGGAAGGAATGGGTGTCAAGACCGTTGCCAATCTGCTTTGAGTATAAGTGGGAGAAATTATTAGGTTCGTGTAGGTGACATTAGATGTCACGTATTAGGAACTACACGAGACATGTTGTAGTATACTTAAAAGCAGACTTTGAGTATAAGTGGGAGATTGTTGGGATTATATTGGAAAGTATGCTTTTACTTTGTATAATCAAAATTGAATTTCGGACTTATTCACTGAAATAAATTGTTTATCATTGATGCTTTAAATATCATCGAATGTTACATATATTTACTGCATAACTGTTCAATAAATAGTACGTGTTACATTGTAGTTAATTTAGTGATACCAGATCACAGAAGATTAAATTAACAGTCCATTGTAACTAAAAGTACACCATTCACGACCTAGATGGAAATGAACAATCCATCGTGAAAGGTTGAAGTGTAAGGCTCAGATTGACTTGTCTTGACCAAGAGATAACACTAGTGCATGACCGATCTTATTTGAATAGGACCCTCTGGGAGGACAAATTCTTCAGAATTTAACAAGGAAGAATTAGACCTCAGTGGTTCGTTATTTCTTAATCTTCGTTCCTTAAATAGGATCACGTGTGGTTGGTAACTATTGCTTTGACTTATCATGGGTAGAGAATCAACGAGATTCAATACTTTTTATCTTGGGCAATATTATTGGTCACATGTGATTGCTAAGATTTAATACGGAGAATCGTGTGCAAGTACGCTTGTTCGATTTGCCCCCTTGGGAGGTTTATAAGCTTTATCATACCAAATCTTTCAAGTGGAACTAGTTTCCGGTATGGATAATAATGTTGAACCGTTCCTTAACCAAGGACAAAAGATATTAATTAACGGAAAGCTATTTCAGTGGCTTGAATTAATTAATGGGCTAGATAATCTTAAACACGGAAATAATAACAAGGGAGCCATATTGACCGTAATATGGGTTAAGATGGATAGTGCAATATTAATTATGTAGTGGGATTAATTAATATTTATGGGCTTGAATAATATTGTGGCTCAATATTGATAATTCAAGATCCATTGGAAGGTCCAATCTTAATTCTCCTAAAGGCCCCCTAAGTAGCCCAACATATAGTCCAATAACTGAAAAATGTGTTTAAAATAAAATAAATATTGTTGCTTATTTTTTCTCATAATTTTTGAAATTTATGGATAAAAGGGGAGAAAGATTTTCTTTGAATTTTGTTATGGAATGAAGATATGTATTCTTGGAATACAAGATTATCTCATTAAATTCAAGAAATCTCCCACTTGGTTATCCATAGAGCAATTTTAGAAATTTTTGATAATTAAGGGAAAGAAAGATTTTCTTGATTTTCTTGAAAAGATATTATGGAAGATATGTATTTCTTGAAATACAAGAATATCTCATAAAATCAAGAAGATCTAAATCTTGGATTCCTGCCCTATAATTTTCGAAATTATTCCATAACAAAGAGTAGGTGGGATTTTGTGGAATATTATAATTATGGAAAAAAGAATATAGGAGATATATTCAAGATTTCTTGGAGATCAAGAAAAGATTTTCCCACATTGTTTTTGCCCCAAAATTTCGACCACTACTACTCTATAAATAGGGGATGATTCTTTCATTCCTAAGTACAATTCCATGTGCTGGAAAAATTAGTGAATCCACAAAGGTGGTGCAACAAAATTTATTTTCCTTTTGTTAATTGTTCGCAAGTGTCCTACCACCGGATAGTCGAGCAAGGATTAAGGGAATACTTGGGAAGTTCTTTTGGTGTGTCTAACCAACAAGACCATTTCCGTCCCAAGAGGTATGTTCAGGAAACTCGTAGAATTTCCGCATGCGTAGGATTTACGTGAATTGATTATATTCATGATTTGTTGTTGGATTATAATTTGAATTAATATAGGATTAATTCATGCTAGTAATAATTATAAGAATTAAATTTGTATTTAAATATTTATCCCGAATAGATCCGTGCAACTTATTCCCCAACACCTCCCACTACGACGAGGTTCCGATTGTGTCGGTGTGACACTTAGTATCTCAACATGTACAGTTGGTATAGGAGTTTGCCCAATTATTACATTTAAGGTAATCTCACTTTTGGGCTTTCGATTGTTCATAAAGTCTTCTTCCAAAAATCTAAAGTGTGTACTTATTACCACCTTTTGATCTTCGGGACCATAGAACATGATCCTTTCGTTCCCATGGGATATCCTATAAACAACCTTAGTTCCGAACGTACGTTCAACTTACCGGCTTCCTTGTCTAGCACGTATGTCAGACACCCCCAAATCCTAAGATGTCTCAGACTGGGCTTGCGCCCAGTCCACAACTTTTTAGGGGTTTTGGGAACCGATTTGGATGGCACCAGATTCAGAACATAAGCCGTCGTTTCCATGGCATGACCCCAAAATGACTTGGGTAGATCTGGATAACTCATCATGGATCTAACCATTTCTAAGAGTGTTCTATTTCTTCATTCTGCAACCCCATTTTGTTGAGGGGTTCCGGGTGCAGTCAACTGGGAAACAATGCCCTCGTCTGACAGGTAGTTCAAAAACTCATCGCTGAGGTATTCGCCTCCACGATCAGATCGTAGAAACTTGATACTCTTTTCCCTATGATTCTCCACTTCAGCTTTGAACTCCTTGAATTTATCAAAGGTTTCTGATTTGTGTTTCATGAGGAAAATGTACCCGAACTTGAGTAATCATCGATGAAAGTCACGAAATACTCATAACCACCTCTAGCTTTGGTAGACATTGGACCACACACGTCGGTGTGAACGATTTGCAACACTTCTGTGGCTCTATTCCCCTTGGCTCCAAATGCCCTCTTGGTCATTTTACCCTCCAAACATGATTCGCAGGTTGGAAGTGGTTCTAGCTGTAGATCCAACAGTGAACCTGTTGGAAGATGAATTTAATAGATTTTGATTAGATCCCAAAACCCTTGAGTATGACATGTTCAGAATAATCTTGATAATCTATTGACAGGTTTCAGTTTAGATCGGTTTCAGGAAATATCTGCACCATGTATAGTTAGCAGATATTACTCAGGATTAATATAGAAAGAATACATTAAGGGGGAACTCAGAAGACCTTGAAGACTCAGATCGCCCTGAAGAATCAGAAGACACTAAAGACTCCGATCGCCCTGAAGAACCAGAAGACCCTGAAGACTCAGATCGCCCTGAAGAATCAGAAGACCCTGAAGACTCATATCGCCCTGAAGACTTAGAAGACCCTGAAGACTCTAATAACCTGAAGACTATCTCACTGAGGACATCTTGACCAATTTAAGTCCTGAACACTTATTGAAATATAAAAGTTGTCCAAATTGATTACAGACAAAAGGAACTAAAACTAAGTGTCTTTTAAGGTTGTCTCACTCAGAGAGATTGACCTAAAAGAGCCTATTTGCTTGTCTCTATTCACTAAAGTTAAGAACCAATCAGAAAGAGACAACACCGTACTTCACTGACACAGAAAGTGTTGGGAGATGAATTTAATAAAGAAATTTTGATTAGATCCCAAAACCCTTGAGTATGACATGTTCAGGATAATCTTGATAGACTGAGTCAGGTTTCAGTATAGATTGTTCAGGAAGTTATCTGCACCATGTATAGTCAGCAGATATAGACCAGGTTAGATTTTGAAGATACTGAAGAACTAAAGACTGGAGATATCTTTAATCTTGAAGAATCAAGAGAATCAAATCGAATAATCAAGACTCGATGAAGTTATCAAGATCTTGAAGACTCGAGAATATCTTGAAGACTCGATGAAGTTATCAAGACTCAGGAAGACCTGAATGTTCAGAGGCACTGAAGAAATATCTATATGAATTCATACAAAACTGAGGAAAAGATACAAGTTCAGAAAAGTAGATATTGCCCAAAACATTCAAGTGCAGACAAAAGGAACTAAGTCTAGGTGTTGTTTAAGGTTGTCTCATTCAGATAGATTGACCTAAAAGAGCCGTTTTGTTTGTCTACATTCACTGAAGACAAGAACCAATCAGAGGAAGACAACATCGCATTTTATCGATTAATCGAAAAGCGACGGGACCACTGAATTATGTCGGTAGTACTAAGTTTCGCATCGCAAAAAATTGGTGATTGGCTACATGGTTGCATATTTCCTAAAACATGCAAGGGAGTGTTCAAACCTTAAATATAGTCGTTCATCAAACACCAGAAGAGGAAACCCTTGATACTATCTCCTCCAACGGATAGTTTTTCAAGAGTAACCTTGGTGAAGGTTGCCTATAAATACCAGTGACCTTCTACATTGAGAGGTTACGGGAAATTTCAAGCAACTCAAGAGCTCATTCGTATTATTGCAAATTGAAGCACTTGAAAACCCTAGAATTTCCCAAGTGTTTCACATTGGAGAGAGCTCATTCACTAAGCCTAGATTGATAAGAAATATCTAAAGCTTAGTAGAGATATCCTAGCCTTTGCATTTGTTCTTATTGTAAAGGGTATCTCACTCTAGTTGGAAACCAACCCAAAACCCAAACCCTTTGTTAAGGTAGTTTGTGTGTGATTTGTTGGTGAGTTAGAGTTGTAAAGAGTGAGTAAGCTACAGTGAGTTAGCCAGAAAACTCTAGAGAAGAAGTTAGTAAGCTACTCGTGGTAGTCTAAACACTTGTGTGTGTTTGAGTTAGTAAGCTGCAGTGAGTCAGCCAGAAAACTCAAGGTAGAAAAGTTAGTAAGCTACAGTGAGTTAGCCTGAAAGCTTTAGGAAGTGGTTAAGTAATTTCTCTGAAGATCATAGAGAGTGGATGTAGGAGCTTGAGTCTCTGAACCACTATAATTGTTGTGTTGTTTGCATTTTGTACTGCATTTTATCTGTTGCATGTTTTTTTCTGAAAGCTGACTTTACTGATAATTCAGTTGGAATCAATCCACTGAACTTGCATCAAATTGATCACAACCTTAATCTCTGTTTTATTGAAGGGAAGATTTTCAGCAAAGCTAAAACGAGTATAAACTTAGGGCCAACCATTCTGCACACTTGAGTAGCTAGAACAGATAGTTACCAAACTGAACTAACTCTACTGAGTGTTCAGTGAGATAATTATCTGATCCAAGCTCCTCAGGATCTCTGATAAACTCAGGATCAGTTGGGCTAATCTGAAGCTTCTGAAAGCAGCTCAGGATCATTGTCTCAGTAGACTTTGACTTAGGGCAATCCGTGCTTCTCAGGGCAAAATTATCAGGATAACCTGACCCATCTGACCTCAGTGAAAGAAAAGTTTTAAAAATCACTGAACACGTGTATTCCCCCCCCATACACGTGCTAGACTCGTTAGCACCGGGACCAACAAGTGGTATCAGAGCAGTGGTTCATTTTGATCACTTGCTTTGGTAGCCATAGTCTGAATTGCTGAAAGACTTTGGTGGTCTACTGAATAGATCTATTTGTTGATATCTTACAAGGTTCAGTTATCATGCCTTCTATGAAACTTCCTATGTTCTCTGTTGAGAGCTAGGATCTATGGAGATTGAGAATGCAGGCTCATCTGTATTCAAAACATGAAAGAATGTGGAGAGTGGTTTCTGAAGGACCATTCAAATTTACTGTTGTGAATCCCAGAATCACTGATACTGAGAGGAATGATCCCAGAGATGAATTTCCTAAGCCTGATGACCAACTTACTCTTGATGAGAGAAAGTTAGTCAACTTAGACTGCATTGCTAAAGATACTCTGTATAACACTATGGATGATGGTGTTATGGGAATGATTTCTCACTGTGAAACTGCAAAGGAAATATGGGACACCCTTGCTGTTATGTGTCAAGGCACAGATCATATTAAGGAAAACAAACTTTCTATTGCTATTGGAAAGTTTGATAGCTTTGAAATGGAAGATGGTGAATCCATTGACAAACTTGAAGTCAGATTCACTAGCATTATGAATGATCTGAATGCTCTTGGGAAAAGATACCCACAGAGAGAAGTGGCATTGAAAATTCTTAGAGGATTATCTAAGAAATGGGATATACATGCTGTGGTGATTGAAAACACCAAAAATATTGATTCCATGCCATACCAACAAGTTTTCTCTGAACTAAAAGCTTATTAGTTTGTGATTTACAAGAAAACTAAGAAATCTGACAGCAAATATGATTCTTCATCTAGCAAAAATGTGGCTTTCAAAGCCAAAGAGAAATTCTGTAAGTCTAGAGAGTCTGATAACTCACTTGCCAAAAATCAGGATGAGCAGGAGGATAAGCTAGTACTGATGGCAAGGAGGTTTTAAAGACTCAATAGCAGATATGGGAAATATAAGAAATATTACAGGAATCACAGGTACAAGAGAAACTCAGAAGTTGAGGACAGATACACTGAGAAAAGGAAGGACCACAAAGCTGAAAGATCCTCATCCAAAAAGAAGGACTCCAAGACCAAGGAGGAAAGTGATCAGGATGATGATGCCAACAGATGCTATAACTGTCAAAAGAAAGGTCACTTCCAATATGATTGTCCTGAGCTGATTGCTAAAGAAAGAAAGGAAAGACAAGCCAAGAGAGACAAGAAGATCTCCAGCAAAAAGGCTATGATTGCTGAGGAAGGAGAACAATCTGAAGAGGGATCCATTTCCTCAGATGAGATATTCTCAGATAGTGACAGTGATGATGTCTGCCTTGTTGCTATGGAGGAGGTAAATTCTTCTATCTCTGTTGTTGCTCCTACACAAGCACATGAGTTCTCAAGTTCAACAGTAAACAGTAATTTTGACCTGATGGATTCTTTTGAGAATCTTATGAAGGACTATTCTGTGTTACAAGAACTGCTCACTGAAACTCAAGAGCAGAATAAGGAACTGACTGCTGAGAATCTGAAGTGGAAAGACTCTAAAAATGCAGAGATCACTTCTCAACTGATGGGAACTACTGATGAACTAGATGTTCTGAAAGTACAACTCTCAGAAAAGGAGAAGATGATATAAATCCTGAATGAAAAATTAGAGAAATCCACTGAGGAGATTCAGATTATCAGAACTGAGTTCAATGACCTCTTTGAGAAGTATGAGACTCTAAAGAAATGTGAGGATAGTGCGCAGAAAAAGTTAGCTCTATTGAATTCTGCATCTAAAGTGATAGATGAAATTCAGAGTTATCAAAGACCTGCAACTATAAAGGCTGGATCGGGATATAATCCAGGGGGAACCTCACAAGGTCTTATGAATGCTGCTTCTAGTAGCACCAAGACTGTCTTTGTTAAACCAGTGACATCTAATCTTCTTACTGAAGAACAACCCAGAGTTTTAGACAAGGGTAAAGGACCTATGGTTTCAGAAAAACTGAAGGTTCAGGGAAGAAAGCCCAAACCTCAGGGAAAGGCTAGAAAACCTGAACACTCAGTAGGAAATTTTCAGGCCAGTACTTCAAAGCCTCAGGCTAAGAATACCAACCTGAAGAGATCTGCACTGAACCATCAGAGGAATTTTCAGAAGAGAAACACTCAGCAGAGATATTCTCAACAGAAAAGACCAAGTCCTCAGATTACTGAAAGACCCCAATTTCAGTACAGGCAACATAAACCCCACTTGCCTAAGGGTAAAGGTTTCCTAAACCCAAGTCAGCAGAGACAGAGACCAGTTGCACCAAAGCTAAGGAACTTGAACAAAAAGCCTGAACTCAAGAAGAACTCTAAGGCTCATGTTCATGCTAAGGTTGGCACTCATACACAGGGTACTGCCAAGGCACCTAGGGTGGTGAATGTTTATGTAGATTTTTATGGAAGACAAATCAACCACTCTAAAGTAATTAGAGTTGTTAGGCAGATTTGGATTCCAAAAGGTACAGCTAACCTGGTAGGACCCTACACCAAATGGGTACCTAAGAACTGATCTGTTTTTCAGGTGAAGGAAAAGGGCACTAAGCTGAATGAAGACTACATAGCCCTGATGAGTGGAAATGAATTGACTCCTGCTGTATGGTATCTGGACAGTGGATGTTCAAGACATATGACAGGATATAAGCAATTACTCACTGACTATGTTGAGCAAAAAGGCCCTCAGAACACATTTGGAGACAACTCCAAAGGAAAAACTGAAGGATATGGAACTCTTGAAGTTGACTCTGTTCATATCCATGGTGTTTCACATGTGTCTGGTCTAAAGCATAATTTGCTTTCCATCAGCCAATTCTGTGACAAAGGATTCAGTGTTGAGTTCTCAAAGAACTTATGTTATGTAAGAGACAATGCTTCACAGAAAATTTTACTAACTAGTACTAGAAAAGGAAATGTGTATCTTGCTGATTGGATTTCAACTCCTAAAGATACATGTTTGGTTGCAAAAAGTTCCACTGATACCAGTTGGTTGTGGCACAAAAGACTGAATCACTTAAACTTTAAAACCCTGAACAAACTTGCAAGATTAGCACTTGTGAGGGGGTTACCAAATGAAGTGTTCAGTAAACATCATGTATGTGATGCATGTCAGATAGGAAAGCAAATCAGAGCATCTTTCAAAAGCAAAGTAGATGTTTCTACTGACAGAATACTACAACTGCTACATATGGATCACTTTGGTCCAGTAACACCTGTGAGCACTAATGGCAGGAAATACACACTTGTGGTAGTTGATGACTACTCTAGATACACATGGGTCATATTCTTACTTAGTAAGAAAGAGACTCAGACAAAACTGCCTGAACTACTAAAAAGGCTCAGTACTGAAAAGAATCTGAGTGTGGTCAAGATCAGATCAGATAAAGGAACTGAATTTATCAACCATATTATATCTGATTATTGTGCAGCAAATGGAATAACTCATGAAACATCACCGCAAGGACCCCACAATGTAATGGTATTCTTTGAAAGAAGAAATAGGACTCGAAAAGAAGCAGAAGAACAATGATGATTTGAAGTTGATATTCCTAAGAGATTTTGGGCTGAAGCTATCAACACTGCATGTTACTCTCAGGACAGATCAATGCTGACCAACAATCAAGGAAAAACTCCATATGAGCTGTGAAATGAAAGGAAGCCTCTTGTTTCTTTCTTTCGTGTGTTTGGTTGCAAGTGTTTCATACACAATAATGGTAAAGATCAGTTGAAAACCTTTGATAGCAAAGCTGATGAAGGGATATTCTTAGGATATTCTGAAGTCAATAAAGCCTTCAGAATTTACAACTGTAGGACTCTTATTGTGGAAGAAACACCTCATGTTGTTTTTTATGAGTCTACTTGTGTTCAGAAGAAACAGGAACAAGACTCAGGAGAACTGACCAAGAGGATCACCAGACTTAGCCTGAAAAAGAATGATAAAATATCTTCTGAACCTGAAAAGAAGAAGTCTATCACTTTTTATGAATGGAGTGAATCAGACTCAGACAAAAAAGTTCATGATGGAAATACTCAGGATGGTGAGACTCAGGATGAAAATTCTCCACTGAAGGAAAGCCAACACACTGAAGCTGACCAATCTAAACATGCACCAGTTCAGACTCAGGTATGTAATGCCGATGAAGATGTGGTCACAGCTGAGGCAAACTCTTAATCCATCAACCAAGGGGGAACAAATATCTCTGACAATGTTCTGAATAGAATATCCCCTGAGGAAGATGATTCCCTTTCTCCTTTTCTGTTGTTCCCTTGAATTTGATGAACTGCCTGAACCTAACATTTCTGATGTTGAGGATACTACTGAAGGGGGAACATCCAGGAGAAAATGGTTGGATAGTCATCCTACAAGTCAGATTGTGGGTGATCTATCAAAAGGTGTCAAAACAAGAAGGTTGGAGAAAGTGCTTTGTTCTGTTACTTCCTATCTGAAAAAGAACCTACTGAGATTGAAGAAGCTCTACAAGATTCGTTCTGGATTACTGCTACGCAAGAAGAGCTGAATCAATTCACAAGGAATGAAGTTTGGGAGCTAGTGGACAGACCTAAGAGGCACAATGTGATTGGAACTAAATGGGTGTTCAAGAATAAGAGAAATGAAAACAACAACATTGTGAGAAACAAGGCAAGGCTAGTTGCACAAGGTTATTCCCAAGAAGAAGGCTTGGATTATGATGAAACCTTTGCACCTGTTGCAAGACTAGAAGCCATCAGATTGTTTCTTGCATATGCTACCTACATGAAATTCACAGTCTATCAGATGGATGTGAAAAGTGCATTTCTGAATGGTGTGCTTAAGGAGGAAGTATATGTAGAACAACCTCAAGAATTTTGTCAAAGTGACCAAGTTTACAGGCTCAGGAAAGCCTTGTATGGTCTTAAGCAAGCACCCAGAGCATGGTATGATACTCTTTCTCAGTTTCTTATTGACCATGGTTTTATCAAAGGAACTGTTGATAGAACTCTACTCAGAATAGAAGATGAGAAAGATATCTTACTTGTTCAGATCTATGTGGATGACATCATATTTGGTTCTCCAAATCATCAGTTGTGTGAAAAGTTTTCTACCCTGATGAAAGGAAAGTTTGAGATGTCAATGATGGGGAGATGAATTTCTTTCTTGGACTTCAGGTGAAACAAACTAAGGAAGGAATATTCATCAATCAAGCAAAATACACCAGAGATCTGATTGCAAAGTATGGAGTATAGAATTGCAATGCAGTTAGAATTCCTATGAATACTAACTACAAGATGGATCCTGATCCTGAAGGCAAATCAGTAAATCACACTGATTATAGAGGGATCATTGGATCATTGCTATATCTCAACGCCAAGCAGACGATATAACATTTGCGGTTGGGATATGTGCAAGATACCAAGCTAATCCTCTAAGGCTAGTCACATGGAGGCTTCCAAAAAGATTCTGAAATATCTTAAAGGCACTGTGAATAGAGGATTATGGTATCCGGTGATGATAACCTTGAATTAATCGGGTTATTGGATGCGAGACTATGGAGGATGTAGAATTGATAGAAGTCTACCACAGAACTTGTCAATTTCTTGAAGGAAACTCGATGTCATGGTTTTCAAAGAAAGCAGACCTCAAGAGCAACCAAATCTTATGAAGTTTAATACATGGTCTGCAGGAAGTCAATGCAAGCATAGATTCTTTCGCTGCACAACAATTGAGGGATTATAAGATTATAGCCAATGAAGTACCTATATTTTGTGATAATAATAGTGCAATTGCTATTACACAAAATCCAGTATTGCACACCAGATGTAAGCATGTTGATATCAGACATCACTTCATCAGAGATCATGTTGAAAAGAAAGACATCAGAATGGAGAAAATTCATCCGATAAAACAGAGAGCCGATATCTTGACTAAACCTTTCGTGAATCAAGATTGCAGGAACTATCAGTTGAATTAGGAATGTTGGATACAGGTGAATAAAGTAAATCTGAAAAATTGAAGATTTTCAGATGCATGAAGTTTTTCAGGTTTTACTGAAAAACTCAGGATAAAATTGAGAGTCCTGAACACTGAGTCTTAAGAAACTCAATAATCCTGAAGTTCAGTACTCAGTATTATACTGACATTTTATCAAGGTCAAAATTCAGTAAGACTGATGGAGAAAATTAGTCTGAAGAAGTTGTTGACTCATGCACTTCATTTATTGTCCAAAACTGAATCTCAGTAATCATTAGCAATAAATGACAAAATACCTGAAGAAATAATTGGGCGGGACGTTTGAAATTCTCGAGGAAAGTCAATGATCTGCAGGAACAATAATTAAATGCATTGTTCATTAATCACCAAAAAGGATAAATTGGAGGCTAAGAATTTGCGAAACCGTCCTTTCAAATACCCGTTTTAGCCGGTGTTTAATCTCAACTGTCAATTTTTATCTACGTGATTTTCCATAAATCAAAATCCTATATCCATTACAAAGAACCCATTCAAGCCCTATTTCAAAAAAAACCTTCGTCTTCACAAACCCTCTGCTTCAAAACCTTCGATTACCCAGAAATCTCTTATCTCAAAAACCCTTCACTCAAAATCACCAAAAATGACACTCTCTGTATATGACAAACTTGCAATTTCCAACAAACCATGGTACGAACATGTTGTTTCTCTGGAAAGCACATCCAATGCAACTCACGAGGAGGAGGTGTTGCATATGATTCGTATGGCAAAACTTACTTGTCTGGTCGGCAAAAATGTCCTCCTCTTCTCTGAGGAATCATATGCAACATATCCATCCACTCTGGAACTCGTACAATCTGAACCTACTGCTCCTGAATGACCAAGATTGAAGAAGGGAGAAGCCGAAGAGACTGAATGGAGAAGCAAGGGGGAACGGTTCATCTTGGACAGATACCCTGAGCTGAATGCCTATCCTGACCTTCAGGATAAGTTCTTCAGGCTCATAACGACAGCGTATATTCTGAATCAAACACTCCCGGAGATGCTGAACATTGCTTCATACAGAGGAGAAGAGTGGTGGAATGCTGAGACAGCTGCTCTAACTGAATTCTCAGGTTTCAGGAAAACCAAGCTGAGAATGAAAGTAGGGGATTTTGATGAATTGGTGAAAAAGAAGCTAGCTGAAAGGAAAGCTACTGAAGAAGATGCAACAAGTTCTCATGATCATAACATAGATAAAGATCATGAAGGTGATGCTGAAAAACAATCTGAGGGAGAGAAGGAACCTCAGACAGATGCTGAGAAAGAAAAGGAAACTGAGAATCAGATGGAGACAGATACTGATACTGCACAGAGTGATATCACAAAACCTCAGACTGAAGTTAGCCTTCTTCAGGTACCTTTTGGCGTTGTCATACATTATGCCAAAGATACTGAAGTCTCTATCTTTAAATCTGTTGTTTATGATATGCAGACTGAGGCTCGTTTGGAGCAACCAGCTCAGTTGGAGACAATTGTCTTGCCTCCAGAAATTGATTTCAGTCCAATCATGGATGAGTTGACAAAGGTGGTGCCAATGGTGGAGAAAGTGACCCAAATTGAAGAAACTTTGGCAAGCCAATCTCAAAAGCTGGAAAATCTGAGTTCATCTTCTGATATGCTTCAACTACAATCAACTCTTGCAGATAAGATGACTACTTTGGAAGGAAAGATTGATGTAGTCAAAACTGAGCTCAAGGCCGAGATGGAGCAAAGGTACAACGAAAGAACTGCCTATCTTGACATCAAACTGATTGAGAAGAATGATCAGATGATCAAAACAGCTGTTGAGGAAATGGGCTCCCTGCTCATGACCAAGATAACAGATATGATGAATGAGGCCTTCTCAAAGCAGTTTACTCCACTCTCTGATGAATTCTCAATGGCCAAGAATTACATGATGAGGCTAGAAGATGAGCATGACCAATTGGCTGGGACAGTGCGCAATATGGGCAAAGAACATTATTATATGGATACTGCATTGACCCAACTTCTCCCAAGGTATGGTGCCAAAAAGGGGGAAAGGCCAGGTGCTGGCAAATTAGATGAGTTGTTGGCACAAACCTTGGAGAAGATAGCCAGAGAAGAAGCTGGGGCTAAGAAGATATTAAATGCTCTAAGTGAGATTGAGGCCACTGAAAAAGCTGAAGTTCAAAGAAGCAGAACAACCTACCTTCACTCAAACATCTGAGCAAACTATTCAGGAAGTAATTGGTGAAAAACTGAGTGATAGAAGGATGGTTGAAACAAGCAAAGCTAGTGAGGATCAAGAAAATCCTGAAAAGAGAAAAGTTGTAGCCTTTGTTGAGCAAGAAAGGAAGAAAAGAGAAAAAATCTCAAAGCCTACTCAGAGGAAGCTGATAATGGAATTCGAAGAATCTGAGGAAGAAACTGAAACCCAGAAGGAAGCCTTCGATACCAAGAAAACTCTGAAAGCTCTTTAGATTGAAAAGGAAAAGAAAACTGCTGCTTCAGTTTCAGGTGTTCCACTGATCAGAAAGAATAAAGAAGAAGAGCAGAAAAGAAGAGGTGGATTCAAAAAGTTTCTAAGCAAAAGGAGAGGTACAGAAAAGACTCAGAAATGGCCGCATATTGACAAGTGGATGCCTCTACAGTTCAATGATGCATGGGAAGAAATCAAGAGAACCTTCTGGTTCTATTATGAGATTCTGAGAGAATGGAGGGGGAGCAGCTCGGATAAGAATGAAGCCTTCATTGAGTACTTACTGACATTCTATCCTAAGTACCTGCAAAGTTGGATCAACATGGCAGATGAAGGAAACACTCAGATAGTAACCCCTGGTCCATACATGTACCCAGCTCCTAGGTTTGAGAATGGCTATGTAAATGAGGCAGCCATTTCTCAGGAAATAACTCAGTATGCCATCCAGCTAGGCTTAACAGGAAACAACCCTGAAATCATCAAGGCAAGAGATGAACTAAAGAAGAGATACTACGGGATGTTCAACCTGGAAGTGCCAGAGGATGAAGTGGAAGAAGACTGAAGACTATGTACTTCTGTTTTAAATTCAGTTGTTTTTTACTTTTCATTGTAATCTGTAAACTCTTATCCTACATCAAAGAAAATTTATCTTTATGCTCAAAGATAATATCTCATTATCTTTTTACATGTCTTGATATGCCAGATTGTTAAGGAAATTGTTGGGAAAAATTGCCATTTTGGTTTGTAATAGATAAACTGAAACCTGAGTATAGGTTAGGTTTTCTTAAATGTAACAAGATGGTTTTGGCATCATCAAAAAGGGGGAAATTGTTGGGAGATGAATTTAATAAAGAAGTTTTGATTAGATCCCAAAACCCCTGAGTATGACATGTTCAGGATAATCTTGTTAGACTGAGTCAGGTTTCAGTATAGATTGTTCAGGAAGTTATCTGCACCATGTATAGTCAGCAGATATAGATCAGGTTAGATTTTGAAGATACTGAAGAACTGAAGACTCGGGAGATACTGAGTAACTGAAGAATCAGTAGAACTGAAGACTCATAATATACTGAAGACTCAGTAAGTTACTGAAGACACTGAAGACTCATAATATACTGAAGACTCAGTAAGTTACTGAAGACTCAAGAAGACCTGAATGTTCAGAGGCACTGAAGAAATATCTATCTGAATTCATACAAAACTGAGGAAAAGATACAAGTTCAGAAAAGTAGATACTGCCCAAAACATTCAAGTGCAGACAAAAGGAACTAAGTATAGGTGTTGTTTAAGGTTGTCTCATTTAGAGAGATTGACCTAAAAGAGTCGTTTTGTTTGTCTACATTCACTGAAGACAAGAACCAATCAGAGGAAGACAACACTGTACTTTACTGAAACTGAAAACGACAGGACCCTGAATTATGTCAGTAGTACTAAGTTCCAGACTGCAAAAATTGGTGATTGGCTACATGGCTGCATATTTCCTAAAACATGCAAGGGAGTGTTCAAACCCTAAATATAGCCGTTCATCAAAACCAGAAGAGGAAACCATTGATACTATCTCCTCCAACGGATAGTTTTTCAAGAGTAACCTTGGTGAAGGTTGCCTATAAATACCAGTGACCTTATACATTGAGAGGTTACGGGAAATTTCAAGCAACTCAAGAGCTCATTGGAGAGAGCCTAGATTGATAAGAAATATCTAAAGCTTAGTAGAGATATCCTAGCCTTTGCATTTGTTCTTATTGTAAAGGGTATCTCACCCTAGTTAGAAACCAACCTAAAACCCAAACCCTTTGTTAAGGTAGTTTGTGTGTGATTTGTTGGTGAGTTAGAGTTGTAAGTGTGAGTAAGCTACAGTGAGTTAGCCAGAAAACTCTAGGGAAGAAGTTAGTAAGCTACTCGTGGTAGTCTGAACACTTGTGTGTGTTTGAGTTAGTAAGCTGCAGTGAGTCAGCCAGAAAACTCAAGGTAGAAAAATGTGTAAGCTACAGTGAGTTAGCCTGAAAGCTTTAGGAAGTGGTTAAGGAATTTCTCTGAAGATCAGAGAGAGTGGATGTAGGAGCTTGAGTCTCTGAACCAATATAATTGCTGTGTTGTTTGCTTTCTGTACTGCATTTTATCTGTTGCATGTTTTTTTCTGAAAGCTGACTTTACTGATAATTCAGTTGGAATCAATCCACTGAACTTGCATCAAATTGATCACAGCCTTAATCACTGTTTTATTGAAGGGAAGATTTTCAGCAAAGCTAAAACGAGTATAAACTTAGGGCCAACCATTCCGCACACTTGAGAAGCTAGAACAGATAGTTACCAAACTGAACTAACTCTACTGAGTGTTCAGTAAGATAATTATCTGATACAAGCTCCTTAGGATCTCTGATAAACTCAGGATCAATTGGGCTAATCTGAAGCTTCTGAAAGCAGCTCAGGATCATTGTCTCAGTAGACTTTGACTCAGGGCAATCCGTGCTTCTCAGGGCAAAATTATCAGGATAACCTGACCCATCTGACCTCAGTGAAAGAAAAGTTTTAAAAATCACTGAACACGTGTATTCCCCCCCATACACGTGTGAGACTCGTTAGCACCGGGACCAACAGAAAGTGACGTGGCACTGAGGATGTCAGATGTACTGAGTTCCAGACTGCAAAAACTTGGTGATTAGCTGCTTTGGTTACTTGTTACCCAAACCATGCAAGGGTTTGTTCAAACCCTAAAATAGTCGTTTATCACTAACCAAATAAGGAAACCCTTGATGCTATCTCTTCCAACGGATAGTTTTTCAAGAGTGACCTTGGTGAGTTGCCTATAAATACCAGTGACCTAAACCATTGCAAGGTTACGGGAAATCAAGCAACTCAAGAGCTCATTCGTATTCAAACTTATACTGTGAAGCACTCGAAACCCTAAGAATTTCCCAAGTGTTTCATCTTTGAAGAGAGCTCATTCACTAAGCCTAGATCCAAGCATATATTCAAAAGCTTAGTTAGAGATATCCTAGCCTTTTACCTTGTGTTCTCAATTGTAAAAGGATATCTCACCATAGTTGGAAACCAACCAAACCCAAACCCTATTGTTTAGGTAGTTTGTGTGTGTGATTGTTGGAAAGTGAGAGTTGTAAAGAGTTAGTAAGCTACAGTTGAGTTCAGCCTGAAAACTCTAGAGAATAAGTTAGTAAGCTGCTTGTGATAGTCTAAAAGCTTGTGTGTGCTTTTGAGTTAGTAAGTTGCAGTGTAGTTCAGCCTGAAAACTCATAGAGAAAGTTAGTAAGCTGCAGAGTTCAGTCTGAAAGCTTGAGGTAGTAGTAGAAGTGAGTCAAGGAATTTCTCTGAGGATCAGAGAGAGTGGACGTAGGAGCTTGAGCCTCTAAACCACTATAACTTGTTGTGCTATTTGCTTTTTGCTTTGCATTATATCTGTTGCATATTTTCACTGAAAGCATACTGAGTTTTCTGGTATTTAGTTGAAATCAATCTACTGAGCTTGCATTGAACTAATCACAACTTTAACCATTGATTTACTAAGTAATAAAGATTTTCAGCAAGATAAAACGAGTATAAACTTAGGGCCTACACATTCCGCACATTCTTGTTAAGCTAGAACAGATAGTTGCCAAACTGAACAAACTAAATTGAGTATTCAGTAAGATAGTGATCTGATCCAAGCTTCTCAGGACTCTGTTTTAAGTCTCAGATCAGTTGGGCTAATCTGAAGTTACTGAAAGCTGCTCAGTGTTATTGTCTCAGTAGACTTTGACTCAGAGTAATTTGTGCTTCTCAGGGCTGTTTCTCAGGACAACCTGACCCACTGATTTCAGTTTTTGTGAAAAGTTTGAAAAATCACTGAACACGTGTATTCCCCCCCATACACGTGTAAGACTTGTTTACACTGGGATCAACAAGTGGTATCAGAGCAGTGGTTCATTTTGACCACCTGCTTTGGTAGCCATAGTCTTGTTTACTGAGATATTTTTGGTGGTCTACTGAATAGATCTTATTGTTGATATCTTACATGTTGGGAAATACGGGGTGTCCGGATCTATTCGAGATGAATAATATACATATTTAAATTAATCAATTAATTACTAACATGAATTAATCATAAATCAATTCAACATAAGAATTAAACAAGCAAATAAGCAACATGCGTACACGTAATCCACGTAAATCCTAAGCATGCGGAATCTAGGAGTTACGAGATTACATAACTCTTGTAGAGACAACCGTTGAGACGATGGATCAACCCAAAGAGCCTTCCCAAATATGTCCCACGTCCACAAACGTAATCCGGTGGGAGGATTCACACGAATGATTTTAATAAAGGAGAAAAAATAAAATATTTTGTCACCACCTTTGTGGATTTCTAATATTTCCAACACATGGAATTGCACACTCACAATTGAAGTTTTTCGAGAAAACACAATCTGTCGACGTTTCAAAAATATTTGATATTTTATCGACGCTGATATTGTTCCGAAAAAATCAATTTATGTGTTATCTTGGAGATGAAAAATTCATCACCTATTTATAATAAGGGGGGACGAAAATTTAGGTCAATTGGGGCATTGGGAAATTTTCTTGCTTCTTCTCCAAGAAACAATCTTGAATATATCCAATATATTACCCAAAATATCTCCCAACAAAATCTTCTCCTCCTTATTGTTATGGAATTTTCGAAAATTTACTTATTAAATAACCAAGTGGGAGATTTCTTGAATTTAATGAGATAATCTTGTATTCCAAGAATACTTATCTTCATTCCATAACAAAATTCAAAGAAAATCTTTCTCCCATTTTATTTACTAATTTAGAAATTTAATGGAAAAATTAGGCAATAATATTTTCTTCTCCTTTTCTTTAATTGGACTTTAATTTGGGCTATTTGAGGGGCCTTTAGGAGAATTAAGATTGGACCTCCAATTGGCTATGAAACTTTAATATTTAGCCAAAATATTATTCAAGCCCATTAATATTAATTTATTTCACTATAAAATTAATATTGAACTATCCATCTTAACCCATATTACGACTTCACAATAATATGACTCCCGGTCATTATTTCCCGTGTTTAAGATTATCTTAGTCCACTAATTAATTAGGCCACTGAACAGGTTTTATATTAATTAATATCTTTGTCCTTGGAGTAAAGACAGCTCAACATTATTATCCATACCGGAAATAAATTTCCACTTGCAAGATTTGGTATGATAAAGATTCTGAGCCCACCAAGTGGACAAATCAAGCAAGCCGTACTTGCACACGATTCTCCGTATTAAATCTTAGAAATCGTCATGTAATCAATAATATTGCCCAAGATATAAGGTATCAAATCGCATTGATTCTCTTCCCATCATAAGTCAAAGCAATAGTTATTAATTTCACACGATCCTATTTAAGGGACGGAGATTAAGAAATAACGAACCACTGAGGTCTAATTCTTGTATATTCAGTACCAAAGAATTTATCCTCCTGTAGGTCCTATTCAGCGCATCATAATGCACTAGTGTAATCTCTTGGTCATGACAAACCAATCTGAGCCTTACACTTCAACCTTTCATGATGGATTGTTCAACTTAGACTATATTGCTAAAGATACTCTATATAGCACTATTGATGATGGTGTTATGAGGATGATTTCTCACTGGGAAACTGCCAAAGAACTTTGGGATACACTTGCTATCATGTGTCAAGGCACAGATCATATCAAGGAAAACAAAGTATTTGTTGCCACTGCAAAGTTTGACATCTTTGAATTGGAAGATGGTGAATCTATTGATAAACTAGAAGTCAGATTCACTAGTATCATGAATGATCTGAAAGCTCTTGGGAAAAGATACCCGAAAAGAGAAGTGGCACTGAAAATTCTTAGAGGACTATCTAAGAAATGTGATATACATGTTGTGGTGATTGAAAACACCAAGAACATTGATTATATGCCATATCAACAAGTTTCTCTGAACTGAAAGCTTACGAATTTGTGATTGATAAGAAAATAAAGAAATCTGATAGCAAAGATGAATCTTCATCTAGCAAGAATGTAGCTTTCAAAGATAAAGAAAAATCCTGTAAAGAGTCTGATAACTCACCTGCCAAAAATCAGGATGAGCAAGAGGATAAGCTAGTACTGTTGGCAAGGAGGTTTGAAAGACTCAATAGCAGATATGGAAAGTACAAAAAGTACTACAAAAATACCAGATACAGGAACAGGAATAACTCAGAAGCTGAGGACAAAACCACTGAGAAAAGGAAGGACCACAAAGATGAAGGGTCATCATCCAGAAAGAAGGACTCCAAGACCAAGGAAGAGAGTGATCAGGATGATGATACCAACAGATGCTACAACTGCAAAAAGAAGGGTCACTTCCAGTATGACTGTCCTGAGCTAAGCCCAAGGAAAGAAAGGAAAGGCAAGCCAAAAGAGACAAGAAGAATTCAAGCAAGAAGGCTATGGTTGCTGAAGAAGAACATTCTGAAGAAGAATCCAGCTCTTCAGAAGAAACGTTCTCAGATAGCGATAGTGATGATGTTTGTCTTGTTGCCATTGAGGATGTAAATTCTTCTATCTTTGTTGCTGCTCCTACACAAGCACCTGAGTTATCAAGTTTATCTGTGACCAGTAATTTTGACCTGATGGATTCTTTTGAGAATCTTATGATGGACTATTTTGAGAACTATCATTGAAATGAATGAACTATTGTTGAGAATCAAGTGGAAAAACTCGTGAGATCCCTTCTAATTAATGGGAACTATTCATGAACTGGATGAAACTCGAGAGAAAGAGAAGGTGAAGAGGCCCCGAAAGGAAAGGAACGAGGAAAACTTTATCAGATGAATTTGACCTCTTTGAGAAACTCTAGTGGAAAAACTGAGGATAGCTTGCGAGAGAAAGGTAATCACTGATCTAATAGATGAAATGAGTTATCAAAACTACTACTATAAACTGGATGGGATATAATCCGTGGGGAAACCACAAGGTCATCTCAATGCTACTTCTTCTAGTGGCACTAAGACCTGCATCTTTGTTAAACTAGCGGTTCAGATCTTCTTATTGAAGAACAACCCGTGTTTTAGACAAGGGTAATGGACCTATGGTTTTAGAGAACACGAAGGTTCGGAAGAAGGAAAAACCTAGAGAAAAGGCTAGAAAACCCTCGAACACTCAAGAGGAAATCCTCGTGCCAAGATTTCAAAGCCTCAAAGTTAAGAATACCAACCTGAAGAACCATCGAGGAATCTTCAGAAGAGAAACACAAGAATTTCTCATCACGAGGAAACCAAGTTCTCGGGGATCGAAAAGACCACAAACATGAACCTAAACCTAAAGGGTAAAAACCCAAGTGAGAGACATAGCTTGCACCAAGGCCAAAACATAGAACAAGAGGTGAACCCAAGAAGAACTCTAAGGTTCATCTTTATGCTAAGGTTGGCACTCAAGGATGCAAGGCACATAGGGTGGTGAATGTGTATGTAGATGTTTATGGAAGACAAATAAAGTAACTAGAGTTGTGAGGTAGATTTGGGTTCAAAAGGTCTACTAACTTTGGTAGGACCCTACACCAAATGGGTACCTAAGGCCCCGACTGCTTTTAGGAGAAGAAAAAGGAGAAAAAAGGAATGAAGACGAAACAACATAGCCCCGATGAGTTGAAATGGTATCGGGCGGTGGATGTTTGAGGCACATGACAGATACAAACAATTATCCATGGTGTATCATATATTTTTGGAGATAATTAAAAGCATAAGGATATGGAACTCTTAAAATTGATTCTGTTCATATCCATGGTGTATCATATATCAGTCAATTTTGTGATAAAGGATTCAGTGTTGAGTTCTCAAAGAACTTATGTTATGTAAAAGACAATGCTTCACAGACTGGTACTAGAAAAGGAAATGTGTATCTTGTTGATTGGAGATTAACTCCTATGTATACATGTTTAGTTGCAAAAAGCTCTACTGACACCAGTTAGTTATGGCACAAAAGGCTGAATCACTTGAACTTCAAAACCCTGAACAAATAGCACTTGTGAAGGGGTTACCAAATGAAGTATTTAGTAAAGATCATGTATGTGATGCTTGTTAGAAGGGAAAACAAATCAGAGCATCATTTAAAAGCAAAGTAGAAGTTTCTACTGATAGAATACTTCAATTGTTACATATGGATCTATTTGGTCCAGTAACACCTGTGAGCACTAATGGCAGAAAATATACACTTGTGGTAGTTGATGACTACTCTAGATACACATGGAAAATATTCTTACTCAGTAAGAAGGAGACTCAGACAAAACTGTCTGAATTACTGAAAAGACTTAGTGTTGAAAAGAATCTGAGTGTGGTCAAAATCAGATCAGATAAAGGCACTGAGTTTATCAACCATATTATATATGATTATAGTGCAGCAAATGGAATAACTCATGAAACATTAGCTGCAAGGACCCCCACAATAGAATGGTGTTGGTTTCTTTCTTTCGTGTGTTTGGTTGTAAGTGTTTCATACACAATAATGGTAAAGATCAGTTGAAGACTTTTGATAGAAAAGCTGGTTAAGGAATATTTTTAGGATATTCTGAAGTCAGTAAAGCCTTCAGAGTTTACAACTGTAGGACCCTTATTGTGGAAGAAACACCTCATGTTATTTTTGATGAATCTACTTGTGTTCAGAAGAAACAGGAACATGCCTCAGGAGACCTGACAAAAAGAATCACCAAACTTCGCCTGAAGAAGAATGTTAAACCATCATCTGAGCCTGAAAAGAAGAAGTCAGTTACATTCTATGAATGGAGTGAGTCTGACTCTGAACAAGAAGAAACTGAGGATGGAAATACTCAGGCTGGTGAAACTCGGGATGATAATTCTCCACTGAAGGAAAGCCAACACATTGAAGCTGACCAATCTGAACAAACCCCCGTTCAGACTCAGGTATGTAATGTCGATGAAGATGTGGTCACAGCTGAGGCAAACTCTGAATCTATCAACCAAAGGGGAACAAATGTCACTGACAATGTTCTGAATAGAATTTCCCCTTAGCAAGATGATCCCTTCTCTTCTTTTCTGTTGTTCCCTGGATTTAATGAATTACCTGAACTAAACATTTCTAATGTTGAGGATACTACTGAAGGGGGAACATCCAGGAGAACATGGTTAGATGTCATCCCTCAAGTCAGATTGTGGGTGATCTATCTGAAGGTGTTAAAACAAGAAGGTTCCATGGTGAAAGTGCTTTATTCTGATGTTTCCTATCTGAAAATGAACCTACTAAAATTGAAGAAGCTCTTCAAAATTCATTCTGGATTACTACTATGCAAGAAGAGCTTAATCAGTTTACAAGAAATGAAGTTTGGGAGCTAGTGGACAGACCTAAGAGGCACAATGTAATTGGAACTAAATGGGTGTTAAAGAACAAGAGAGATGAAAACAACAACATTGTAAGAAACAAGGCAAGGCTAGTTGCACAGGGATATTCCCAAGAAGAAGGCTTGGATTATGATGAAACATTTGCACCTGTTACAAGACTAGAAGCCATCAGATTGTTTCTTGCATATGCTGCTCATATGAAATTCACAGTCTATCAGATGGATGTGAAAAGTGCATTTTTGAATGGTGTGCTTAAAGAAGAGGTTTATGTGGAACAACCTCCTGGCTTTCGTCAGAATGACCAAGTTTACAGGCTCAGAAAAGCCTTGTATGGTCTGAAGCAAGCACCCAGAGCATGGTATGATACACTCTCTCAATTTCTTACTGACCATGATTTTACCAAAGGTACTGTTGATAGAACCTTGTTCAGGATAGAAGATGGGAAGGATATCTTAGTAGTTCAGATTTATGTGGATGACATCATATTTGGTTCTCCTAATCAGAAGATGTGTGAGAAGTTTTCTGCCCTGATGAAAGGAAAGTTTGAGATGTCAATGATGGGGGAGATGAATTTCTTTCTAGGACTTCAAGTCAAGCAATCCAAAGAAGGTATATTCATCAATCAGGCAAAGTACACCAGAAATCTGATTGCTAAGTATGGTGTACAGAATTGCAATGCAGTTAGAATTCCTATGAGTACTAACTACAAGATGGATCCTGGTTCTGAAGGCAAATCAGTTAATCATACTGATTATAGAGGGATCATCGGATCACTACTCTATCTCACAGCAAGTAGGCCTGATATTACTTTTGCTGTTGGGATATGTGCAAGATATCAAGCTAATCCAAAAGCTAGTCACATGGAAGCTGCCAAAAAGATTCTGAGATATCTTAAAGGCACTGCAAATAGAGGATTATGGTATCCTGCTGATGATAACCTTGAATTAACTGGTTATTCAGATGCTGATTATGATGGTTGTAGAATTGACAGGAAATCTACTACAGGAACTTATCAATTTCTTGGAAGCAAACTGATATCATGGTTTTCAAAGAAACATACCTCAGTAGCAACCAGTACTATTGAAGCTGAATACATGGTTGTAGGAAGTTGTTGTGCACAGATTCTTTGGCTCAGACAACAATTGAGGGATTATAAGATTATAGCCAATGAAGTGCCTATATTTTGTGATAATAATAGTGCAATTGTTATTACACAAAATCTGGTATTGCACACCAGATGCAAGCATGTTGATATCAGACATCACTTCATCAGATATCATGTTGAGAAGAAGGATATAAGAATGGAGAAAATTCATACTGATAAACAGAGAGCTGATATTTTGACAAAACCTTTGGCTGAGTCAAGATTTCAGGAACTATCAGTTGAGATGGGAATGTTGGATCCAGGTGAGTGAATTAATCTGAAAAATTGAAGGTTTTCAGATACATGAAGTTTTCAGTAAAACTGAAAACTCAGAACAAATGATCTTCAGTTTGAGTACTGACATTCAGGATTTTCGATCAGTAAGGACAAGCTCACTGAACGTTGTCAAGGTTAATATTCAGTAAGGCTGAAAGAAAACTAGCCTTCACTAAGAGATTACTCAGTAATCATTTGAAATAAATACATAATGCCCGAACTTTTGGGCGGGACGTTTTGGATTCGGGAAAGTCAACAGTCCGCAGATGACTTTCTCAAAAATTGTGCTTAATCACCATTTTAGGTAACCGTCTTTTGCAAATTAGTCAAATGAAGCCAGATTACTATCCCTATTAAGCTTAATGACAAAATCTACTCTCAATCTGGACCATCAGTTTTCTGATAATGATCTCAACCGTCCATCTTCGAAACCCCTTATAAAACCCAAATTTTTGCTAGAAACTGCTTCTTATGCATACCAACTTCATCGTCTTCAAACTCCCTGCAAATATTTCTCCTACAAATATTATGCAAAACAAGTCTTTCTTCAAAATCAAAGAAATAACTTCACCTTCGATCTTCGCAAAGCTAGCCATTTCAAATAAGCCTTACTACGAAAATGTTGTATCTTTCGAGGGGATAGACAACGAAGCTCATGAAGAAGAAGCTCTGCACATGATCCATCTTGCAAATCTTACATACTTGGTTGGAAATAAACCAGAGGCGGAGTGGAATCAGAGGTACTTTAATTTATTTCAAATCTTGTGGTAGATGATGATAGCTGCATGAATTCGAGTATCACTGTTACTCAACTCTCAGATAGCTCGCAATATGTTAAAGTTATTAGGGATTTTTATATTATTCCTACAAACTTGAATGAGGTCTTTGAGTTAAATGATGTTGGGGAAGATCCTACTCTTTATATGATTGGGAAAGAGCAGGATTATTTGAACAGAATAGCAGAGAAGCCTATCAAGTTTGAAGCTACTCTTAATAAAAGGTTTCTGAAAAAGAAGTATATTGTGTTGCTTGATATTGTGTCCAAATGCCTTATGAGTGGGTCTGGCAGTTTGGAACAAATTAGCAAACCAAAGTTGAGGTTAATGGCTGCCATCGAAGATTCTCCCAGGGTTGATTTCAACTGGCTGCAATTCTTAATCAAAATTATTAGTGATCAAACGAAACATATCACTAAAGAAAAGGACACCATTGTGGTGAAAGGCAAAGTGCTGCATGCCACAAAGATTGCATACATCCTTGAAACAGCCAGAGATGAAAAGGATACCTTCGCTCCAATAAATGGATTTCCCACTTCAAAGATTATGTTCAGACAAAAGAAAACCTTGAAGAAGAAGAAGAAAGACAAGGCTGCTGAATCTCAGGAAGAGATACCCGCGAAAGAATCTGAGGGGGAACAAATATCTGCTGCGAGCAAGTTCATACCAAAATGACCAGGACAGAATCAGCAGAAACTGCTGAACTTGTGTCTGAAGAAGAGAAGAAAGCTAGATCTCAAACTCTTCTGAAAGTGAAGAAAGAGACGGGAGATATGATGAAGAAGAAGGCCTTAGCTCCACAGCAAAAGAGGAGAAGGCTGAAAACAATTACTGAGAAAGAAGCCGATGAAGCTGAGCAAGATGAAGCTCAGACTGAGGCTCAGGTTGGTCTGAAGTCATCACTGCAAGTACTAGCTCAGGTGGTGAAAACCATTGGTGAAAAAGAATCAATTGAGGAGGAAAACTTATTTTCTGAAGTAATGGAGACTTCCATTGCAACTGATAAAATCTCCCAAGAAATCTTTACAGGTTCTCAACAACCTGTTAAAGACAGCCAAACTCAGATCCCACCCTCAGAACCAAATGAACCCCAAGAACTCCTGAACCTTGATGCCTTATTAGCTGCACCTTTTCTTGATCCATTAGACCTACAAATAATTCAAACAACTGATGAACCCTCTCCTGAAAAACTTTGCCCACAATCTCTGAAAAAGGGAGAAGTTGAGGAATTGGAATGGCGAAGCAAGGGGGAACGATTTGTGATGGACAGATACCCCGAGCTTTCAGAATACCCAGATCTTTAGGATTTATTCATCAGATTGAGAATCACAGTCTACATCCTGAACCAAACTCTTCCTGATATCTTGAATATTGCTTCATTCAGAGGGGAAGAGTGGTGGAATGAGGAGACAACATTACTGACTGAGTTCTCAGGATTCAGAAAAACCAAACTCATAATAAAGGTTTCAGAGTTTGATGAGCTAGTGAAAAGAAAGGTTGCTGAGAAAAGGCCGACTGAGACTGGTGAGACCAGTGGTGCTGAGAAGGAAAAAGATAAGGATGAAGGAGGAAATGGAGATAAAGAGAAAGAACCTGAAAAAGAAAAGGAAGATGCTGAAAAGATCACCTCTATTGCTGATACTCAAAATCCTCACACTGAAGATAGAACCCTTCAGGTACCTTTTGGCACTACTATTCATTATGCCAAAATTACTGAAGAATCTATCATTAAGTTTGCTGATATTGGTATGCAGACTGAGGTTCATTCAGGAAAAACTTCACATGCTCCAGAGATTGATCTAACTCTGTGTGGCCATTTTTGTACTTTGGAAGTACCCCATCTTCTGCTCATGAATTTCTTAAAGCTTCCTCTTCTCTTCTGCTCTTCATCTTTTTTCTTTCTAGTCAGCTCAGCTCCTGACACAGATGCAGCTTGTCTCTTCTCTTTCTCAATATGCAGAGCTTTGAGCTTGTTGTGCTAGTCAAAGTCTGATATCTGAGAACTTGTGTCATATACTCCAAATCCTTCTCTAAAGAGTTCCTCAGATTCAGCTTCAGGATCTTTCTGAGTTTCAGATTCCTCAGGTTCAGAGAAGTCAATAACCAGTTTTCTCTGAACTGGTTTGGCAGAAATTTTCTTTTTCTTCCTCTCAGGATCTGTGAATGCCACTGATTTTCTTTTCTCAGCTTTCTTCGGTTCAGCCTTCTCAGCAGCCGTATGTGCCTCAACAGTCAGACTTGTTTCAACTTTTCTCCATTTTGACTTTCTCAAGATCATGGCCTCCTGAGTTATTTGTCTGTCTGTCTGAATACACTCAGTGTCTTCTGGCTCAACTGACTTCAACTTCTCAGTTGCTTCAATCTTTTTCAGAGTTTTCAGAACATGCTGGGCTTTCAGTTCCTGCTGGGCTTTCCTCTCAAGGGTTTTCTTCAAGTGTGTATCCAATTTACCCTTTGCTAAATGAGATGTCCTTTCCCCCTTTTTGGCATCATACATTGGAAAGATCTGGGAAAGGGTAGCATCCATGTGAAAGTGTTCCTTGTTGATTACCCTTATTTCTCCACCAAGAACATCTTGTTCATCTTCTAATCGCCTTAAAACATTTTTGCCAATAGATACTTCTTCTGATAGTAGGGCAAACTGATTGGCAAAAGCTTCATGCATGAGGTCTTTCACCTTGGTCATGAGTAAATAACTCATTTCCTCAACAGCTTGCTTTATCATTTCCTCATTTTTCTGTGACAACTTCTTTTCCAAGTAGACTGTCCTTTCATTGAATTTCTGATTCAGCTCATCAGATATATTTCTAGATACTTCACCCATCTTAGTATCCAGGGCAGTGATCTTCTCAGTTAGATCAGTCTGAAGTGATTTTACTTCAATAGAGGTACTCAGATTCTCCATTTTCTGAGTTTGATCTTTCAGGGCAACCTCCATCTGAGTCATATGGTCTGCTACTGGTTCAACTTTCTTCAGTGCATCCAGAATTGGAGTTAGATCAATCTCTGGAGCATGTGAAGTTTGTTCTGACTGAACCTCAGTCTGAGGGGTTCTATCTTCAGTCTGAGGATTTTGAGTATCAGCAGCAGAGATGATCTTTTCAGCACCTTCTTTTTCCTTTTCAGGTTCTTTCTCTTTATCTCCATTACCTCCTTCATCTTTGTCCTTTTCTTTCTCAACACCACTGGTTTCTCCTGTCTTAGTTGGCTTCTTCTCAGCAATTTTCTTTTCACCAACTCATCAAACTCTGAAACCTTTATCCTTAGTTTGGTTTTTCTGAATCCTGAGAACTCAGTGAGTAATGTTGTTTCCTCATTCCACCACGCTTCCCCTCTGAATGAAGCAATATTTCGCATAACAAGAGTTTGATTCAGGATGTAGACTGTAGTTCTCAATCTGATGAATAAATCCTAAAGATCAGGATATTCTGAGAGCTCAAGGGATCTGTCCTTCACAAATCGTTCCCCTTGCTTCGCCATTCCAATTCCTCTGCTTCTCCCTTTTTCAGAGGTTGTGGGCCAGAATTTTCAGGAGATGGCTCATCAGTTTTTTGAACTATTTGTAGGTCTAATGGAGCAAGAAAAGGTGCAGCCAATAAGGCATCAAGGTTCAGGAGTTCTTAGGATTCATTTGGCTCTGACGGTTTTGGGGGTGGGATCTGAGTTTGGTTGTCTTTAACAAGTTGTTGAGAACCTGTAAAGATTTCTTGGGAGATTTTATCAGTTGCAATGGAAGTCTCTGTTGGACCCGAAAAAACCCGATTTAAAACTCATAAAATCTCAATGGGAGGTGACTTTAAAAATTTTTGCGAATGTGTTATGCAGATTTGCTAAAGTATGTATGACAGTTAATATGAAAGCAAATAAGAACACACGTATTTTTAGAGTGGTTCGGAGTCCAACTCCTACATCCACTCTTCCCTTCATGGGGCACCAACTAAACCAACTGATATTTATGGAGCTCTCACTCAACAGGACTTATCTCCCTCACGGGATTCCTATAGATGTTTACTGAGTTCTCACTCTCCCGGGACTTATCTCCCTCACGGGATCGCCTATAGATGTTTAATGAGGTCTCACTCTCTCGGGACTTATCTCCCTCACGGGATCGCCTATAGATGTTTAATGAGTTCTCACTCTCTCGGGACTTATCTCCCTCACGGGATTGCCTATTAACTACCTTACTTAACCACTAATTCTCTCTCAAGAAAGGGTTTGGGTTTGGTGTTATTTCCAACTAAGTGAAATTTTTCCTTACATTGTTTTAGCCTTTAAGCTAAGGTTGGAAAAATCTCTCTAAGCTTATGATATGGCATTTATGCTTAGATATGATGAAGAACACTCTTGGGTAAATTTGGATATTTAATGCTCTGTGTTCTTGAATGGAGATGCTTGAATATTTGGCTTTAATCTTCACTTTGCAGTATCCTCCATTATCTTCTTTTGAAGATAATGCAATGTACTTATAGTGTGGATTTGAATATTACCGTTGGAGAGTAAATTCAAATTCATACTAATAATCTTCCAGCTTTTCTTTGTCCTTTTGCACTGTTGCTTGCAGCTTTATGTCACATCCATATATGTGTTGTCATCTTCTTATTGGCCAGCTTTTTGTGTGCTGATTTTACTATTTATCTCTTCTGATTTCACTGTTCATCTCTTCTGATTTCAGCTCGCCTGATTACTGTTCATCTCTTCTGATTTCACTGTTCATCTATGTTTTCTAATCTCAGTTTTCTTATTTCTTCTTGCCTGATCTGATCAGCTCACCTGATCTGATTAGCACAACATCAACACGTATTCTGATCCAGTCCGCACGTCTTCTGATCCAGTCCGCACGAAATCATTAGTCTCTTCTTATCTTGATGAGTTCCCCCTCAACTTGTTACCTGTAAAATAAAACTAAGTCTAGAAACATAAGCTTTCTATACAACTTAGTTTGTCCTATTACAATGTGTTTTGGCATAATAATCAAAACTAAAATTATCCCAACAATTTCTCCCTTTTTGATAATGATGCCAAAACTAACTAACAACACAAAATATACGAGAAAAAATATTGTTAGTTAAACAAGTGAAATGATTAAGAGTGATGTATGCATTTTTTTTTCTAAATTAATGAGAAGATAATCAACCTCCATGAATTTTATAAAATTTATGCATTTTAAACTAAATGGGTTTTAATAAAAAAAAGATCAGTTCAGGTGGTCACATTAAAATATAGTGAACTTTTGAACCCCTGCTCTAATACCAATTGTTGGACCCGAAAAAACCCGTTTTAAAACTCGTAAAATCTCAATGGGAGGTGACTTTAAAAAATTTTGCGAATGTGTTATGTAGATTTACTAAAGTATGTATGACAGTTAATATGAAAGCAAATAAGAACACATGAATTTTTATAGTGGTTCGGAGTCCAACTCCTACATCCACTCTTCCCTTCATGGGGCACCAACTAAACCAACCTCTGTTTTAAAAATCGGGTCGGACCGGCCTGTCGGACCGGTGAACCGCCCCAAAGCGGTCCAATAGAGGTTTATAGAACCGCTATTGGACCGCCCCACCTCAAAACCGGAAAAACCGTTCGAAAACCAGTGAAAACCGGGAACCGGTGAATCGATGAACCGCCGGTTTTAAACAAAAAAAAAAAAAAAAAAAAAGGGCCGCCGTCCGCCGCTAGCCATCGCCTGACGCTACTCTCCAAGCCAGATCCGCCGCCACCAAACTCACCCCCACCAACAGATCCACCACCAACCGCCGCCACAAACCACCACGGTCTCGAGTCCGCCGCTCGCCGCCACCAAAATCACCCCCACCAATAGATCCACCACCAACCGCCGCCACAAACCACCATGGTCTCGAGTTCGCCACTCGTCGCTCGCCCTCGTCTCTGCCTTCACCCTCGTCGCCGCCGATTTATGTGTGTGTGTATATATCCGTGTGTATATATGTGTAGAGAGAGAGAGGGAGCTTATGTCATTATGTGTGTATAAATTTATGTGTGTGTATATATGAATATCCGTGTGTATATTAATATATGTATAGAGAGAGAGAGTATAGGGAAAGAGAGAGAGAGTATAGAGAGAGAGAGAGAGTTTATGTGTGTAAATTTATGTGTGTATATATCCGTGTGTATATATGTATAGAGAGAGAGAGAGTATATGTGTATAATATATATATATATATATATATATATATATATATATTATGGAGTGTAATTGTATGTGTAATTGTTTATTTAGAGTTATTAATTCCTTTATATTCACTTATCACACTCTATATTTTGATTTTTTTTTTTTAAAAATTATGCATACTATATATATATATATATATATATATATATATATATTATTTATTATGACGTCACACCGGCTCAATCCGGTCCAACCGATCCGACCCCGGTCCAACCTTTTTTTGGGGTCGTCCGGTTCAACTTCCGGTTCCGGTTTTTAAAACATAGAAACCAACTGATATTTATGGAGCTCTCACTCAATGGGACTTATCTCCCTCACGGGATCGCCTATAGATGTTTAATGAGTTCTCACTCTCTAAGGACTTATCTCCCTCACGGGATCGCCTATAGATGTTTAATGAGTTCTCACTCTCTCGGGACTTATCTCCCTCACGGGATTGCCTATTAACTACCTTACTTAACCACTAATTCTCTCTCAAGAAAGGGTTTGGGTTTGGTGTTATTTCCAACTAGGTGAGATTTTCCCTTACATTGTTTTAGCCTTTAAGCTAAGGTTGGAAAAATCTCTCTAAGCTTAAGATATGGCATTTATGCTTAGATATGATGAAGAACACTCTTGGGTAAATTTGGATATTTAATGCTCTGTGTTCTTGAATGGAAATGTTTGAATATTTGGCTTTAATCTTCACTTTGCAGTATCCTCCATTATATTCTTTTGAAGATAGTGCAATGTACTTATAGTGTGGATTTGAATATTACCGTTGGAGAGTAAATTAAAATTAATACTAATAATCTTCCCGCTTTTCTTTGTCCTTTTGCACTGTTGCTTGCAGCTTTATGTCACATCCATATATGTGTTGTCATCTTCTTATTGGCCAGCTTTTTGTGTCCGATTTTTATTGTTTATCTCTTCCGATTTCCTTTGTTCATCTCTTCCGATTTATTTACCGATTCTTATTCATCTCTTCCGATTTCCTTTGTTCATCTCTTTTTCGATCTCGGTTTTACGATTTCTTCTCGCTTTAATCCGATCAACTCACACCGATCGATTAGACAAAGATCAACACGATTTCGATCCGATCAAGACGCCGTCTCGATCCAATTCAGACGCGAAATCATTAATCTCTTCTTATCTTGATGAGTTCCCCCTCAACTTGTTACCTGTAAAATAAAACTAAGTCTAGAAACACAAGCTTTCTATACAACTTAGTTTGTCCTATTACAATGTGTTTTGGCATAATAATCAAAACTAAAATTATCCCAACAATTTCCCCCTTTTTGATAATGATGCCAAAACTAACTAACAACACAAAATATATGAGAAAAAATAGTGTTAGTTAAACAAGTGAAATGATGAAGAGTGTTGTATGCATTTTTTTTTTTTAAAATGATGAGAAGATGATTATCAACCTCCATGAATTTTATAAAATTTATGCATTTTAAACTAAATGGGTTTTAACAGAAAAAAGATCAGTTCAAGTGGTCACATTAAAATCTAGTGAACTTTTGAATCCCTGCTCTGATACCAATTGTTGGACCCGAAAAAACCCGATTTAAAACTCGTAAAATCTCAATGAGAGGTGACTTTAAAAAATTTTTGCGAATGTGTTATGCAGATTTGCTAAAGTATGTATGACAGTTAATATGAAAGCAAATATGAACACACGTATTTTTATAGTGGTTCGAAGTCCAACTCCTACATCCACTCCTCCCTTCATGGGGCACAAACTAAACCAACTGATATTTATGGAGCTCTCACTCAACGGGACTTATCTCCCTCACAGAATCGCCTATAGATGTTTAATGAGTTCTCACTCTCTCGGGACTTATCTCCCTCACGAGATCGCCTATAGGTGTTTAATGAGTTCTCACTCTCTCGGGACTTATCTCCCTCACGGGATCGCCTATAGATGTTTAATGAGTTCTCACTCTCTCGGGACTTATCTCCCTCACGGGATTGCCTATTAACTACCTTACTTAACCACTAATTCTCTCTCAAGAAAGGGTTTGGGTTTGGTGTTATTTCCAACTAAGTGAGATTTTCCTTACATTGTTTTAGCCTTTAAGCTAAGGTTGGAAAAATCTCTCTAAGCTTATGATATGGCATTTATGCTTAGATATGATGAAGAACACTCTTGGGTAAATTTGGATATTTAATGCTCTGTGTTCTTGAATGGAGATGCTTGAATATTTGGCTTTAATCTTCACTTTACAGTATCCTCCATTATCTTCTTTTGAAGATAGTGCAATGTACTTATAGTGTGGATTTGAATATTACCGTTGGAGAGTAAATTCAAATCCATACTAATAATCTTCCAGCTTTTCTTTGTCCTTTTGCAGACCTTTGTTCTTTGCGACTTTTATGTCACATCCATATATGTGTTGTCATCTTCTTATTGGCGACTTTTTGTGTCTTTGATTTTTTTGTTTTATTACTCGATTTCCTTTGTTCATCTCTTCTAATTTCAAATTTCTTTGATTCTTTTTCATCTCTTCTGATTTCACTGTTCATCTCTTCTGATTTCACTATTCATCTATGTTTTCTAATTTAGTTTTCTTATTTCTTTCTACTTTGATCCGATCAAATTTCACCGATCGATTAGAACAACATCAAGACGATTTCGATCCGGTCAAGACGTATTCGATCCAAATCCGCACGAAATCATTAGTCTCTTCTTATCTTGATGAGTTCCCCCTCAACTTGTTACCTGTAAAATAAAACTAAGTCTGGAAACATAAGCTTTCTATACAACTTAGCTTGTCCTATTACAATGTGTTTTGGCATAATAATCAAAACTAAAATTATCCCAACAATTTCCCCCTTTTTGATAATGATGCCAAAACTAACTAACAACACAAAATATACGAGAAAAACTAGTGTTAGTTAAACAAGTGAAATGATTAAGAGTGATGTATTTTTTTTTTTTTAAATGATGAGAAGATAATCAACCTCCATGAATTTTATAAAATTTATGCATTTTAAACTAAATGGGTTTTAACAAAAAAAAATCAGTTCAGGTGGTCACATTAAAATCTAGTGAACTTTTGAACCCCTGCTCTGATACCAATTGTTGGACCCGAAAAAACCCGATTTAAAACTCGTAAAATCTCAATGGTAGGTGACTTTAAAATTTTTTGCGAATGTGTTATGCAAATTTGCTAAAGTATGTATGACAGTTAATATGAAAGCAAATAAGAACACACGTATTTTTATAGTGGTTCGGAGTCCAACTCCTACATCCACTCTTCCCTTCATGGGGCACCAACTAAACCAACCTCTGTTTTAAAAATCGAGTCCGACCGGCAGGTCCGACCGGTGAACAATCCCAAAGTGGTCCAATAGAGGTTTATAGAACTGCTATTGGACCGCCTCCCTCAAAACCGAAAAAATTGTTCGAAAACCAGTGAAAACCGGGAACTGGTGAATCGATGAACCGCCGGTTTTCATCAAAAAAACCAAAAAAAAGAAAAGAAAAAAGGCCACCGTCCGCCGCTAGCCATCGCCCGCGCTCGTCGCCTGACGCCACTCTCCAAGCCAGATCCACCGCCACCAAAATCACCCCCACCAACAGATCCACCACCAACCACCACGATCTTGAGTCCGCCGCTCGCTGCCAGCAAAATCATCCCCACCAACAGATCCACCACCAACCGCCGCCACAAACCACCACGGTCTCGAGTCCGCCACTCGCCGCTCGCCCTCGTCTCTGCCTTCACCCTCGTCGCCGCCGATTTATGTGTGTGTGTATATATCCGTGTGTATATATGTGTAGAGAGAGAGATGGAGTTTATGTCATTATGTGTGTATAAATTTATGTGTGTGTATATATGAATATCTGTGTGTATATTAATATATGTATAGAGAGAGAGAGTATAGGGAGAGAGAGAGAGTATAGAGAGAGAAAGAGAGTTTATGTGTGTGTATATCCGTGTGTATATATGTATAGAGAGAGAGAGTATATGTGTATAATATATATATATATATATATTATAGAGTGTAATTGTATGTGTAATTGTTTATTTAGAGTCATTAATTCCTTTATATTCACTTATCATACTCTATATTTTGATTTTTTTTTTAAATTATGCATAATATATATATATATATATATATAATATTTATTATGACGTCACACTGGCTCAATCCGGCTCAATCCGGTCCAACCAATCCGACCCCGGTCCAACCATTTTTTGGGGTCGTCCGGTTCAACTTCCGGTTCCGGTTTTTAAAACATAGAAACCAACTGATATTTATGGAGCCTCACTCAACGGGACTTATCTCCCTCACGGGATCGCCTATAGATGTTTAATGAATTCTAACTCTCTCGGGACTTATCTCCCTCACGGGATCACCTATAGATGTTTAATGAGTTCTCGGGACTTATCTCCTCGGGATCGCTTTATAGATGTTTAATGAGTTCTCACTCTCTCGGGACTTATCTCCCTCACGGGATTGCCTATTAACTACCTTACTTAACCATTATTTCTCTCTCAAGAAAGGGTTTGGGTTTGGTGTTATATCCAACTAGGTGAGATTTTCCCTTACATTGTTTTAGCCTTTAAGCTAAGGTTGGGAAAATCTCTCTAAGCTTATGATATGGAATTTATGCTTAGATATGATGAAGAACACTCTTGGTAAATTTGGATATTTAATGCTCTGTGTTCTTGAATGTAAATGCTTGAATATTTGGCTATAATCTTCACTGGAATGTGTAGGCCCTAAGTTTTATACTCGTTTTATCTTGCTGAAAATCTTTATCACTTAGTAAATCAGTGGTTAAGGCTGTGATTAGTTCAATGCAAACTCAGTGGATTGATTCCTACTGAATATCAGAAAACTTAGTATGCTTTCAGTGAAAATATGCAACAGATAAAATGCAAAGCAGAAAGCAACACAACAAATTATAGTGGTTCAGAGGCAAAGCTCCTACGTCCACTCTCTCTGATCCTCAGAGAAATTCCTTAACTCACTACTACTACTTCCTTGAGCTTTCAGACTGAACTCAGCAGCTTATTAACTTTCTTCTAAGAGCTTTCAGGCTGAACTACACTGCAGCTTACTAACTCAACACACACAAGCTTTCAGACTGTCACAAGCAGCTTACTAACTTTCTCCTATGAGTTTTCAGGCTGAACTACTGCAACTTACTAACTCAAACACACACAAGCTTTCAGACTGTCACAAGCAGCTTACTAACTTCTTCTCTAGAGTTTTCAGGCTGAACTCAACTGCAGCTTACTAACTCTTTACAACTCTTACTCTCCAACAATCACACACTCAAACTGCCTAACAATAGGGTTTGGGTTTCGTTGGTTTCCAACTAAGGTGAGATATCTTTTTACAAATAAGAACAGATGCAAAGGCTAGGATATCTCTTACTAATCTTTGGATACTTAATAGATTCTTAGGCTTAGTAAAATGAGCTCTCTTCAAGGTGAAACACTTGGGAAATCTTAGGGTTTTTGAGTGCTTCAAATGCTAGAATACGAATGAGCTCTGGAGTTGCTTTGATTTCCCGTGACCTTGCAATGCTGAAGGTCACTGGTATTAATAGGCAACTCACCAAGGTAACTCTTGAAAAACTATCCGTTGGAAGAGATAGCATCAAGGATTTCCTTATTTGGTTAGTGATAAACGGTTATTTTTAGGGTTTGAATACGCTCTTGCATGTTTTGGGTAACAAGAAACCAATGCAGCCAATCACCAAGTTTTTGCAGTCTGGAACTCAGTACATCTGACATCCTCAGTGCCACGTCGCTTTGTCTCTCCCTGATTGGTTCTTAGCTTCAGTGAATAGGGATAAACAAAACAGTTCTTTTAGGTCAATCTCTCTGAGTGAGACAACCTTAAAAGACACTTAGTTTTAATTCCTTTTGTCTGCAATCAATTTGGACAACATTTATATTTCAATAAATGTTCAGGACTTAATTTGGTCCAGATGTCCTAAGTGAGATAGTCTTCTGAGTCTTCAGGGTCTTCTGATTCTTCAGGATGATCTGAGTCTCCAGAGATACACTGAGTCTTCAGAGTCTTCTGATTCTTCAGGATGATCTGAGTCTTCAGAGATACACTGAGTCTTCAGGGTTCTGAGTTCCTCCTAAATATATTCTTCCTATACTAATCCTGAGTAATATTTGCTGACTATACATGGTGCAGATATTTCTTGAACTATTTGAACTGAAACCTGTCTACAGACTATCAAGATTATTCTGAACATGTCATACTCAGGGTTTTGGGATCTAATCAAAATCTATTAAATTCATCTCCCAACACAGAGATTAAGAAATCAACAACCACTGAGGTCTAACTCTTCATCCCTTAAGTCAGTGCGAACGAGTTTATCCTCTCTGCAAGTCCACTTCAGCGCATCGAATGCACTAGTGTAATTTCTTGGTCAAGACAAGTCAATCTGAGCCTTACACATCAACTTCTACCAATAGATTGTTCGGATCTATCTAAGTTGTGAAACACGCACTCGTTTACAAGGCACTGTTAACGTGATCTTCTGTGATCTGGTATCACCACGTTAACTACAATGCAATGTGTGTTATTATATGAACGGTTTGCAATAAATATATATAACATTCAATCATATTTAAAGCAACAGTGATAAATAATTTATTTCAGTAAATAAGTGTTTAATACATAGGTTATACAAAGTAAAAGCATACTTTCACGTATAACCCCAACATCACATTCTAACACTGAGCTGAAAGATGTATCACCATCAGAATCTCAACCATCTGAGACAAGACCGTACAGTATAGCTCTTGATCGAGCTAGAAGGATTGTAGTTGAGGCTCCAAAGCGATATAGGTTTGAGGATATGGTGGGTTATTCATTACAGGTTGCTGAAGAGGTGGATTCTCATGAGCCATCCACCTACAAAGAAGTTGTTACATGTACAGAGTCTACCTAATGGCTTGCTGCCATGGGAGATGAGATGGAGTCACTTCACAAGAATATTACTTGGGAGTTAGTCAAGAAACCTCCGGAGAGAAAGATTATTACATGCAAGTGTGTCTTCAAGAAGAAGGAAGGAATATCACCTGCTGAGGGTATCAGGTATAAAGCAAGAGTCGTTGCTAGGGTGTTCCATCAGAAAGAGGGAGTAGACTATGATGAGATTTTCTCACCTGTGGTCAGACATACTTCTATTAGAGTGTTACTTCAAATAGTAGCACATCAGGACCTGGAACTTGAACAACTCGATGTGAAAATAACTTTTCTACATGGAGAGTTGGATAAAGAGATATACATGACCCAGCTAGATGGTTTCCAAGTTCCCGGGAAAGAAGAGTACGTTTTCAAGTTGAAGAAGTCCTTATATGGGCTAAAGCAGTCTCCAAGGCAGTGGTACAAGAGATTTGATGGTTATATGACACATCTTGGTTACAACAGGAGTCCATATGATAGTTGTGTGTATCACAACAAGCTGGATTCATTTATCTACTTGGTCTTATATGTTGATAGCTGCAAAGAACAAGTCAGATTTTCAGAAGCTAAAAGGTCTTCTCAGTGCTGAGTTTGAGATGAAGGATTTGGGTGCTGCCCAGAAAATATTGGGAATGGAGATTCATAGGGATAGAAGTCAGCAGAAGTTTTTCCTTTCACAGAAGGATTATATTCAGAAGATATTATCAAGGTTTGGTATGTCTACAGCTAAACCTATTGATACTCCAAGTGCTGCAAATATTCATTTGTCTATTGCTTTCGCTCCTAAATCTGCTGAGGAGAAGGAGTACATGTCTCGGGTTCCCTATGCTAGTGCAGTAGGGAGTTTGATGTATGCTATGGTCTGTACTAGACCTGATCTTGCACATGTTGTTAGTGTTGTCAGCAGGTTTATGGCTCAACCTGGAAAGGAACATTGACAGGCTGTGAAGAGGATATTTCGGTACCTTAGAGGTACATCTGATGTCGGTCTCATTTATGGAGGTGATACTAATTGTTTAGTTTCAGGCTACTGTGATTCTGATTATGCGGGAGATGTTGACAGTAGAAGGTCTATGACCGGTTATGCTTTTACTCTTGGTGGATCTGTTGTAAGTTGGAAGACAACCTTGCATCTTACAGTTACTTTGTCTACTACAGAGGCAGAGTACATGGCCTTGACTGAAGCAGCCAAAGAGGGAATCTGGTTGAAAGGGTTGGTTAGTGATCTTGGTCTACATCATGATTATGCAATTGTATTATGTGACAGTCTGAGTGCAATATGTTTAACCAGGGATTCATCATAAGAGAACGAAGCATATTGATGTCAGATATCATTTTTTGAGAAGTGAGAAGAGAGTTAAGGTGAAGAAAGTTGGGACTGCTGATAACCCAGCTGATATGTTCACCAAGCCGGTTCCAAATAACAAGTTCCAACACTGTTTGAACTTGTTAAATATTACAAGTTGTTAGTTGCCCTGTCTTGGGGCAAATCTGTGTACGAGGAGTTGCTCGTACGCCTGGCACTTTTATGGTGCATCTGGTACATCTGTTGATCTGTGAGAGGATTCAAGTCAAGGTGGAGACAATGAAGTTTTATGTTATTTTACCAAGGTGGAGATTTGTTGGAATTGTGTAAAATAAAGAAGTTTTGTTTTATCCCACATCGGATTGTATCAAAAGTTGGAGGACTTCTTAATCCAATAAGAAGTCTTATTCTGTCCCACATCGGATTGTGAAAAAAGGTGAAGGGCTTCCTAATGTTATTTAAGAAGCCCAGGTCTCTTTGATACAAGTGCATCAGTCGGTTTCGGTTTTGGGCTTATTAATTTAGGCCTAGTCGGTTTCGATTTTGGGCTTATTAATTTAGGCCCAGTCAGTTAGGGATTATTATTTATATTCCCATTTGAGTTGTATATTGTTGTTGGTTCTGAATAATATACGAGATCCTCTCTTCTGCCCGTGGACGTAGCTAACAAATTGTTAGTGAACCACGTAAAATTTCGATGTCGGTTTATTCGGTTTATTTATCGTTTTTTATATCTTTCTCACATCAGTTATAACACACGGGATGGCTGAGAGGATTTATGAGAGTGTGTTGCAGATCTTGTAACTGCAAAGGCAGTCGCAGGAGTGGTAGGATGCGAATCTGGTTTTGTAGCGGAGATGATAGGGGATGGCGGAAGCGGGAGATGGTGGGAGATGGAGAGTGGTGGTGGTGGAGTGGATCTAAGGTGTGGTGGTGGTGGAGGTCTCGGGGCAGTCGGAGACGACGAAGGGCACTGGAGAATGGAGGCAACGGCGGCGCCGCCGGTGAGTATGGTGGTGGTGGAGTGGATCTAGGGTTTTCGATTGTGGTGGAGATTGCCCGTGTTTGCAAGGAACCGCCGAAACTGATTATCGATTCGAAATCGAAAAGTCAATTTACTCATTGCCAACGAGGATGCGAGTAAAATCAACAAAACCAGATTAGTTTATTTTAAGCAAATTTTTATTCTGAATTTGTTGCGTTTTATATTTTTGTGGCTTTGTTCCTGAATTTTGTTGCGTATATATTATGTTTGAATCGGCTTAATGGGTAGCCAAGCAGGGCCATCTCTGATTCTCTCTCTATCTTCTCTGTGTGTGTTTGGTGTGAATTTGAGAGAGTGTTTGTGTGTGAATTAATTAATAATATGTGCAGAGGGATTATAGAGTATGTGGAAATATTCTATATGCTTATAGATTTGGTACCTTGGAGAAGATGATGAGGGAGTTAATCTGATGTGTTCTGGATTAGTTAATTGATTTAGAATGTGGTTTGTAAAATTGGGCTTAAAGGGGCTCAAATGTAACTATGATTTATTTATTGGGTTATTAAAGCCCTATAGCAACATCTGGGTTTTTTTTTTGTGATTGTGCAACGTGAAGATGCAAATACAAATATTTATGTGTATATGCAATGTGTTTTTAGTGTATATATAATATATTTAGTATATGCAATGTAACTTTAGTATATGCAATGTTTTTTTATTGAACAATGTATTTTTATAGGTATATGCATTTTTATGAGCAGAATTAGTTATTGTGAATTTAATTTGATGAGCAGAATTAATTTTTGAGAATTTAATAAGAATTAAATAAAAATAGAAAATAGAAAATTAATTATTATAGATCAATTAGTTATTGTGAATTTAATTTTGTATCCTATTTTAACTTTTTGCACATTAAATGTTCGTTATCTGCAGAACACGAAATTAATTATTACAGATCAATTAAAAGGTATTTTAATTAAGAAAAGAAATTACCAGGAAAAACTTTAACTAAAGAAAGAATTAAGATTTTTAAATGAGAATGATGTGACAGATAAATTGAAAAGGGGAAAAAGCAAGGATGATGATGTGAGGGTCCCGTGCTGTGACTGGCTTATTAATTGTAGTAGAGGGAGAAAATCAAAAAAGAAAATAAAGGCATAATAGACAAATCAAATGTCTCAAAAAACTGAATTGTATTGGGTTGTTATTTTGAAAATCAACGTGTACCTATATGTTATTGCCCCTCTATTTATAGAGGACTCCCTTAAATGCCTAAAATATTAACAATTTCATCTCAATCCTTTATTTTATGATTTTATTACAATCATGGATCTAAATATTAAAACTAAATTTACGTTAAATATTTTTATATTATCTTGTAAAGTTGATGATACTTAGGGTTTTATTACCACCGTAGATCTAAATATTAAAATTAGATCTATATTAGGTGTTGATTCGGACTTACGTAGACCCTATTGACATGTCGAATTATTGTCACATATTTAGGATAATTTATGCTACCACACTAATTAATAAAAAAAAAAAAAATTTGGTTTGTATGAATTTATAAAATTGGACAGATAATAAAGGATGGAGGTAGTAATTTTTATCATTAACTCGAATCAGATTTTAATTGATTTTTAAACAAGTAATACTGAGTAAGATAACAAAGTAGGAGAAACACATTCTACATATTTCATCCCCACACGACTTAATTAACACAAGTACAAGATCAAAGAAACTGCTCAAAAACACTTTTGCTCTCTTAATTATATCTATTTTCCACTAACTCAATTTAAATATTTTTTCTATAATGAAAATCACAATTATCAATACTGAGATAACAGAGCAGAAAATTTTATGTAGAATATTTCCTTCACTCGACAAAAGCATAATTTGATGGAAACCAGTCAACCGCATTTCGCACTGTGATGTAATGAAATTAGGTATAAAGAGACAGAAAGTTCCAAATTTACTAATAACCATCCAAATCCAAATAATGTACCCATGCAAAATTTTCACAATTGCAAATCACATAATAAAAATGAAAAAGAATCTTGTTATGCACGTTGTTTGTTTGTAGGTCCAATCAATGAATCATCTGACTTGGACTATCCCTGCACTGATGAGTTTCTGGATCTTGTTCATCACAAGAGGATTCTTCATGTGTTTTTGTGCGTCCGCCGGATTCTCCTGGAAGTCGGACAGCACCTGAATCTCCGGATCCTGCATTCCCTTGGCCTGAAAACATTTCCAGGTAAAAATCATTTCCTAAATTTAAGCTAAACAAGACTACTATAAAATTAGTAAATTGCAGAATTGGTCCCACAGAGTTGTCGATTTTAGTCCATTGCGAATCAATTTTCTAAATTAACTTCCAAAATGATGCAATTTTTAGTCCTTGTATAGACAATGTTGCATGATTTTTTTGCAGAAGCTGCTTACTGGAGCTGCCAAAATTCCATGTAGCAATCAGGACTAACATCGCTACATGGCATAATGAGACTCAAAACATATTATTTTCACTTCAACGAAATTACAAAATCACAAATTAATTATCACCCTAAAACAAAAAATTGGCAATACAGGACGAAAATGCAAAATTTAAAGCTATGGGACTTAAATTGTGAAAATTCATTCGTATGGGACTAAAATCGCCGACACCCCATAGCTATAGGACTAATTTTGCAATTACGAACTATAAAACAGATGTATCTCAAACCTGTCTCTCTTTCAATTCCTCTGGGGTCAAATCTCCACGGTTAGCTTTGTTTTCCTGCTCTACACATCTGCAGAAAAAATGAGCAACAGTCATAAATCAAATTAATTAAAACCAAACAAAAGAAACAGTCGGTCAAATCCCCTACCTCTTGATACCATCTAGGAATTCCTGGTTGTGAGGATCGTGCTTCAATCCCTCCTGGTACATCTCCAGTGCTTTCTCATATTCCTTCAAGAAAAAGTGGATAGCACCCTTTCTTGTATAACCTTTGGAGAAAGTTGGATCAAGTTCAATGCATTTTTCAGCATCTTTGAGTCCCTCAGGCATAGCCCCCAATTTAGTGTAACAACCAGCTCTGTTGCTGTATGCCTGAAAATTCACTCGTTTCAGAACCAAAAAAAATAAAGAACAAGATCTACTTTCTATGTGTAGCAAGTAAATTGAGTAATGTGTAGGTTCCTAAGTACCTTTGGATCCTTCGGGTTCCTCTTTATCGCTTCGGTGTAGTGTTTGATAGCCTCAGGGTACTTATGCTCTTTGAAATATTGGTTTCCTATAATTTATCAGAAAAAATTAATAACAAAATATTTAAAGAGGGCGCAGTCCATTATTAGAAGGGTGGAGCTACACACACCCCAATTTTCTATATACACACCGCAACATAGTCAAACATGGTTAAAATGGTCAAAATTAACCTTCAAATAACTTTTTATCCTCCAAAATACCCCTTTTATATTATATCTTTCGTTTTAAGCTCATTTTCTTCTAATTTTTTATCTTGAAAAAAGGTATCAAAGTCTATGTTTATTTATTTCTTTCCAAGATAATAAAATTAGAAAAAATCAGAAAAAAAGAGCTAAATGAAAAAATGCCATTTGTAAAGCATAAAGGACATTTTTGAGAATTTAAAGCCACTTGGAAGGGTTTTTTTTTTTTTGGTGTGTTCTATTAAGTTTGGATGTGAATTCACTCTCATAAGAACTAATATGGGGAAACAAACACAAAAGTACCTTTTTCACGCTCCTCATCACCTATTTGGGGATCAAAGTATTCCTGCTGTTCTAGATCTTTCTTTGCTTTCTCTGCATCATTGAGCTTCTTCAACGTGTCTGGGTTGCGATGCTCTGTGAGGGCTTTCTGGAAAGTCTCAATGGCAGGTTCGTAGTCCTTTGAACACTTGGCCATCTTTACCAATGCACTTCCCTTTCTCGTCAATGCCCTAGCTACCATCTTGTAATCTGACCTCAATTCTCTCCCCCTTTCAACTGCTTTCTCACAATCTTTAATGCACTCCTCATACTGAAAACCAAAAATACTTACCAAACTTCAGAAGCATTCTTTCCACTATTTGATTAGAGTTACATTCAGTTATTAGCCGGGAAAAGCAAAAACAATGTCGTTTTATGTCAAATGAGGATTCAATTTCAGGACAAGCTTGGGCGTAGACAAGTTATGCGGTCAAAATTGGACATTCGTGTGACATGAAACACCATCATTTCTAATTTTCTGGCGATTGAAAACATGTTACGAGCCAAAAAGCATTTTAACTCAGCAAAATCCCAAGCAAACAAATACAATTAGGTAGGACAAGTTAATATAAACTACCACCATCCACAAACACTGGCACTAATAAAATGGAGAAAAGGTTGAAACGAAGGCTGATATTCAACCTTACTGAACCATTCTAGAAAGGCGAAAACCCAATAACTACCACGTGTCTCAAAGAGGCTAGTGTATAATATTTTTGACATCCAATAAAAACTAGAGCCAACAAGGATCAAATAAGAAGTGTGATTCTTGGATAGACACCACTTATCTCACAACTGGTAGGATAAATGTACTATAAATCCTTAATACCATATACCCATTCTAAATAGATGCAGAGATGCCTAATACCACCAAGACAAAATTCAGAAAAGATCAACTAAGAACCTTATACCACCAAGACAAGCATATCTCCACAATGAAAGCATGACATTCCTTCCAAACAACAAGTGATAGACTAAAATATATAGAATCGCAGCAATTACTATGAAGACTATGCTTTATCTAGTGCAATCAAACCAGATCAGCAACAAAGTGCAATGGTCTACATTCTCCAACATAAGTGAAATTAAACCAAATGATATATGCCAAGATACAGTAAACCATAAAACAGATAAGGTAATAAAGAACATCAAATTGTACATAAACAGCAAAACGAAAGACTATCAACAAACAAACTAAACAGACTTACCTTGCCCATCTCAAGGTAAACAGCAGCACGATTGGTGAGATACGAGATATCCTCATCATCAAGCTCAATAGCCTTAGAGTAACGCTGAATCGCCGTATCGAAATCCTTCTTCTTATAGGCAGCATTCCCAGCTTCCTTCTCCTTTTGAGCCACCACTTTCCTTTCCTTCTTCTCCTTCGTCTCATCAGGAATCTCCATCGCCTCTGGCTCAGGTTCCGGCTCCTTTTTATCCTGCTTGAAGGGCTCCGCCTCTCCAGCCGCCGCCGCCGCCGCCGCCTTCCTCTCCGGCGACCCACCGCCGGACATCTCAGCAGCTTCCTCAGAATCCCTAGTTTGGAACTTCAAATTCAACAAACCCCTAAAGCTTGCATAACCCTCTGATCCTTCAAATACAAATTCAAATTATTAGGGTTCTTTTGAATATCCTGCATCATCTTCGCAAAATCCGGCTGCTGGAGAAACCCCCGCGTACTCGGGTCACTCGAGAGCTTAACCCACATATCCGGCCCGAACTCCTCCCCAAAAGGGCTCGATCCGGGTCCGGGTCGAGACCTGCAGCTCCGGGCCAAACCCACCTCCGCATCGGCGAGGCCGGATTTAAGCGCCTCATTATTGGGGTCAATCTCGAGACCCTTTTGGTAAGCAGAAATTGCATCGGCAATAGTTGTGGAGGCCCATATGCGCCGCGCCTAGCCGCGAGTATCCATTTCCCCAATCGGGCTTGAGCTCGACGGTCTTCTTCGCATCGGGGAGGGCGTCGGAGAAATTGCTGAGCGAGGCGAAGGCGGCGCAGCGGTTGGAGTAGAGGACGTGGTTGGTGGAGGCTAAGCTGATTGCGTCGGTGAAGTGGCGCACGGCCTCATCGAAGTTTCCGGCGGAGAAGGCGGCGTTGCGTTTGGCCTTTGCTTCGTCGGTCATTACTGATTGGATTTGGAAGATTTAGGAATTATTTTTCAAAAATTAGTGCCGACAGAGAGAAGAATTTTTCAACGAGCTTAGATTCAGAGAGTCTTCAAGTAGTAATACATGAGAGTTGAGGAAGGAAAGACGAGAGGTTTCAAAAAAGGAGGCCCAAGGGTTTCTTGATGCTGAGGGGGAGGACTGAGGTGTCAAAGACTCGAGAAATTTTTATTTTTTAACTCTAATTTATGTTGGGGTTCGTGAAATTAGGGATTCTTATTTTATTTGAGCTAATAAATTTCAAATACTATCGTTTTATTAGATTTACTTTTGGCCTAAGCAGATCAAATTCAAGGGATTGCTCTATTATTATTTTTTAGATTTCCGATTGAAATAATTCATAAAATATTAGTTTAAATGGGGAGTAGCTGAAAATTCGATTTTATCAGGGTTGAATTGAATTAAGCAAAAAAATCGCATTAAATCGAGCGGATTTAAAAAAAAATATACGCGCAAAAACAAAACAAGAAAAATCATTCTCAGTCTATGTTACTATAAAAAAAATATGTATTATTGCAAGGGTAATTATGTATTATTACGTGATAAAGAATAAAGAAAATTATTAATCAAATGGTATAGTACTACCCCATTCCCAAACTTGATTGTCACATTATTGTGTGCTCGAATTTTAAGAAAAAATAATAAAGTGTTGGGGTAGAAAGAATTGTTTATTAATATTTTATGTGATAAAGTGATGAGTAGTTGAGGTTAAAAAGAGTTATTTATTAGTATTTTACGTGATAAGGTGATAAAGTGAGTATTTCCATTTAAGGAAAGTGGTAATCAAGTATGGGACGCCCGAAACGAAAATATGACAATCGAGTTTGGGACTGAGGGAGTATGTGGTTTCAACGTGTACTTAAGGTAGTTGGAGGTCATAAGGATAAGCAAATAAAAAACAGGGGGGAACGGATGAAAATAGAGGTAGTGTCATTTTGTTAATACAGAAAGACATATTTCACTTTACAGTAACACATTTAGGTGTGTATAATAACACAATTTTTAATACCTTACTGATAAATATATGTACTGAAAAAATAAGATGTCTTAGTCTTTACAGTAACACATACATGTACTTATAGTAAGACATGTGTGTCTTTATAGTAACACAGACCTCGGAGCGAGTTTTGCGATTTTGCCTTTGCGTGAATTTTATAGAAAAATCTATTTAACCCAGTTTGACTCGCACAGATATGAGGATTTCCCTCTGTGTTTATGCGCCACGAGTCATGTTTCATGAATCATTCCTTACAGTAACTAGATATGTCAAAAAGGGTTGGGTCTGTTGGGTCATCCTGCCCTGTCGTGCTTAAGAGGTGGGTTTGGTCAAGAAAAAATTAGCGCTCTTAAAGGCGGGCCTAGATGGGCCAGCCCATTTGGGGCACGAATTGGAGGCTGGCCAGTCCGCCTCCTAAATTTTATTTTATATTTTTTACATTCTATTATATATTTTATCAATTATAACATTATTTTTTGGGATGTTTTGTAAATTTTATGTTTATGAAGGATAAATTTAATAAGTAGGAGACAATGTTTATAAATTATTATGGTTGATTAATGGTGAACTTCAACTTATATGAAGTTACATATGTTAACAATGAATGAAGAACTTTATTCGTGAGATATAATTTGTTGTAATTTTTTATAGTGATAATAATCACATAAATTGTTTGATTTCACTTCGTTTGATGAATTATTGTATTAGAGCTTTTAAATTACACATTGCTAATTTTTAAAAGGCAAATTTGCATATGAAATATTTCATGGATCTATGATTCGTGAAATATGACCCGCGGGTCAAAATTAACACAAAACAAAAAATTCGCAGATCTTGTGTGGGTCAAACATATATTTTCTAAAAATTTGCGGAAAGGCAGAACAACAAAAATTGCTCAGAGATCTGTGTTACTACAAGGACAAACATGTGTTACTGTTGCGAGTACATATATGTGTTACTGCAATGAAGGATCCTTGAAACATAAGGAGAAGCGCATCAACACAGAGGAAAAAATTCGCGGATTTCGTGCGGGTTGAATTGGGTCAAACAGTTTTTTCTATAAAATTCGCACTAAGGCAAAACAACAGAACTCTCTCCGAGATATGTGTTACTATAAGGACAAACATGTGTTACTGTAAGTACATGTATGTGTTACTACAATGACAAATAATACAATCTTATTTTTTTAGTACACATATGTATGTAAGATTTTGAAAATTGTGTTAATATATGTTCAAAATGTGTTACTGTGAAGAGAAATGTGTGTTACTATACGAACAAAACGACACTCCCTCTATTTTCATCTGCTTACCCCTCTATTTTTTTCTGCTTCTCCTTTTGATTTGTGATCAACTATCGTAGGTGAATTCCCAAACAACTAGGTTACACCATTGAATTAGTAAAAATATTTTCTTCTTTTTTTCATCATCACATACAGTAACACATACTTCTCTTTATAGTAACACATTCTAGTAGTGAATTTTCAGTTTTGTCTTTGAGCAATTTTTTAGGAAATATTCGCCTTACCTTGTTCGCCCCGTGCAAGATCCGCGAATTTTCAGCTCCTCTCTATTTTAACGAATATTTCACGGTGAAATATTTCACATGAAAGAACCTCCCCCTTTTTTAATATATAAATATATATATACAGTTTTGATATGGAGACCACAAGTGGTCACCTTATGGAGCCCAAATGCTTAGTTGGCAATCCACATCATCAATTTTAAATTATTAATGTATTTATTAGTTATGTTATGTTAATATAACAAATTAAGATCCCCAAATCTCTCAAATAATTCTAACATATCTATATTTATCAATTCCTTTAACCAAATCTTTCTCTCTTCCAATAATAATTAATTTTCCACGGTTAATTTACCAAATCCCTTTTCTGCAATTAAAGAATTTAATTCTGTTTTTAGCTTTACTTTTATCTAGTTATATATCATGATTTTTCAACATGTTTCAAGTTTTGAACAAAAGTTCGTCCTCTTTTTTCTTTCTTTTCCCAACTTATACGTAAAATAAAATTTTAAATCTAGACATTGTCTTAGAATAATTAAGGGTGCAACTTCTCTTATAATTAAGTGTTTATTTACGCACACGCACAAAAAAAAAAAAATAGCGGTTCTACTTAGAAAAATATTTCAATTAGCTGAATATTAATTAATCATATATATTTCGCATGTAATTAAAGAAGAGTTAATTCCAAATAAATACACGACCTTTAGGCCAAATGTCAATTTAATCACGACCTTCAAGATTATTGTATTAAAGTTCAACCTTTGATATTGTTGCAAATCGATACACGTTTTATTTTTTCGGTCTGGAAGAGATGACATGACTCACCTAAGCACTTGTATACTTGTCTTTTAGGATGACACACATTAAATATTTTTTTTAAATAATTCCACGTCATATTATACAACCCCCATCATTAACATTTTAAATAAATTAAAACACATAACAAAAATTAAAAGAAGTAAAATCTAAACAAACAAACGAAACAATTAAAATGTAAATAAAAAATAAAAAAAACCAGACATTTCATCTTCATCCTTCCATCGCCGCATCTTCACCAAAATGTCGATCGATTATGCAAAACCCAAAACCCTCATAAATGCAAAACGACATACCCCCATTCCCAAAATCGAGTTCTGCAAGTTCCCATAATTTGATTTTGCACAAAAATCCTAGAATCCCCAAAGTTTTGGAATTTAGATTTAATTTTTTTTTAATTCTATTTATTTTGTTTTTTATTTTGTTTTTAATTCACCTTTTTTATATTTTTCATATTTATAATTTGAACATTTCATACTACTCGATCTTAGACTAACGTGGCAACTTACATGGCAAAAACAATAGTTCTGGCGAACCATATCATCTCCTCACGGTCAGAGGAAAAAAATGTGTATTAATTTGCAACAATATTAAATGTTGAGATTTTATATAATAATTCTAAAAGTCGTGATTAAATTGATATTTGACCTAAAATTCGTGTATTTATTTAGAATTAACCCATTAAAGAATGATGGCAGCTGGTTGGCTATATCTACTTGTTACTTCACTTGTTCTAATCAACATTCAAGTACATGCATATGCTACCATTAATGTTTACATTATTATTCTCCAAAGTGTCTACATTATATATTATTAAATTGTGAAATATTAGACGGCATCATTTCACATCCATATTATACATATGTGGTGAGTATGAAATATTCTAGCAACAATTTTAATTTACACCATGCCATTAATATTTTTTTTAAAGAAAAATAGACATGACTTTTGGAATTGGAAAAAATAAAAGGTATGTAAAACAATTGAGGTGCATGACAGTGCTTGAATGATTATTTTATGGCAATATCTTGTATATATGCACTAGGTGCACAGTGCACTGAAGACCCACTCTTATTTATTTATGTATATTGATCATTAAACAAATTGTTTCTCCCAAAAAAAAAAAAATTAACAATCGCCTTTAAAATTTAAAAAAAAATCATAAATTATATTCTTCACGAACAAAATTAGAAATAGATAATCATAAATTCTAACTAATTAAGCAAGATAAGAACAAAAAAAATCCTAATTTGTAAAGAAATTAGAAAAAGCATCATCCTTTTATTGTTGAGATTCAATCTAAAAAGAGTCCTTGCTCATTCAACACGGTTTGAACCTGATAAAAAAATTTCAAAATTTATTAGAATAAAAAATTAATCTTATGATGGAAAATTAATTATAAAACCATATACCTGCAACATATAGTTAAGCATCCACATCATCATTAGGATCGTCAGAGCTACTTTGGTCATCACTTATAGTAGATCTAAGAAAAATGTAAAACAATAAAATTTTGTTATTTTCATTATTGTTTACATATAAAAGTTCAAGACACAAGTTAAAATAATAAAAGTAGTGAATAACTATTTTGTAATTTTGGACAATTGCGTTTGTCATGTGATTGTCCACGAAGCCCACATCCACGACACAATCTTTTCTTGGAAATATTCTTTTCCTTTGACGATTGAAATCTTTTCCCACTTTCCTTAGCCCTCACTTTTGAAGGATCATTAATATGTCGATGTTCTTCGTCGTCTTTTTCCTCCAAACCTTGCAAGTTCAATTGTTTACCACGATGAATTTCTTTCACTTGGATATGCAAGTTTTCAAGAGCATTCAATACAAGATCAATGCCAACATCTGTTAAGGATGCATCATCCACCACTAGTGATGCCACATGAGACAGTCTTCCATGACGAGCAATTAAGGATACATCTCCAACTTCACTAATTGACGTGCCACTTTTATCAGTTACTACTCCCACCTTTGCACTTTTTATCCACCTATGGAAAATATACTTATCATGTAACTCAAATACTTGTTTGACTCGAAAATATACTAGCATGTGTCTGCATGGTATTCCTTCAAACTCAAATATTTTGCAACTACATGAGTTGTCTTCCAATTGATTGTCGTATATAAGAAGTCGCGGTCGAGAGTTATTTTTTTTAAGTATCCTCATAACAGTGTAGACCTCGTTCTCTTGACAACTATTATCAAGGTTAATACGATAAGCATTACTTTCATTAATCTCATCTTGGAAGTGCAAATTTTTTTTCCTTTGTGTACAAATTGCACATTTGACTTTCTATGACCATAATGACTTGCATTTCGGTCGCTCATTTATGTCAACATGATCAACTTTTAACTCATTGTGTCGTTGATTTCTAAGAGCATTGTTGAATCGAGTGATGAAATCCATCAAGGAGTTTTTATTTGACACATACATTTTGAAGAAAGCATGTGCACTTTCAGCTCGTTGACTACTTGATATTCTTGCACTAAAAATATGTGTCTGATGTACGCTGGGACCCATTGTTGCCGCAAATTATACACATGGCTCAACCAACCATTATCTTCCAATTTTGTAAATTTCACCATCTCAATCCATTTGTGTTCAAATTCAGACGATGACTCAGAATCAAAAATCAAATTTTTGATCATGTGATAATGGTCTCGATAAGTTATTGGATTTGAGAGAATTCCATCTCATCTAAAAGCTCGAGCTTGTAGAGAGGGTCGAGAATAATCTATTTTTTTTAATTTCTCTCAACACTCCCCCTCACTCGTGGGCCGAATCATTGCCTCTGCTCTCTGGAAAGGAGATCCAACAGAGTGGACAATTTAAATGGGTGGAGTGCTTCCACGGGAATCGAACCCACAACCTGGGCTCTGATACCATGAGAGAATTCCGTCTCATCTAAAAGCTCGAGCTTGTAAAGAGGGTTGGGAATAATCTATTTATTTAATTTACCTCAACAGGATTTAACTTCTCGAAAAATTTGTTCATAATGTGCCAAATACAATAGCGAAGAAATGTTTGGGGAAAATCTGGGAGATAACTTTTGTCATTGCAGGATCTTGATCGGTTATGATAATACCCGGTGGTCCCTTTGGCATTGCTTCCATAAGTTTATCGAACAACCATACGAATGACTCAGTTTTTTCGTCACTTAAAAATCCACAACCGAAAATAATTGTCTGCCCATGATGGTTAACCTCAATAAATGGAGCAAAAATCATTCCATATTTATTTGTGTTGTACGTAGTATCAAACACAATCACATCACCAAAAAAATTATAATATCTTCTTGACATTGCATCAGACCAAAAACACCTAATAAACTTATTATTTTCATCAAGTTCGTAGTAAAAAAAGAATGCTGAATTTTTCTCTTTTTCTAACTCAAAATAGAGAATCAATGTATCATCATCATGTCCTTTTTGTGATTCTTTTAAAGACTGCTCGTAATTTCTGAGATCTCTTTCCGTGCACCCCACGTTTTCTGGTCCTCCAAAATCTATCTCTAGCAATCGCATTTTTTGGGAAGTTGGTATATTAGCTTGAGAAAATTGTTCAGCTAATATTTTTTTTAGTGGCAGACACCGTTCGATGCGACCTTAATAAGTGCACCTTGCTGGGGGTTGTAAGACTGCGGTTATGACCCTCCACAAATGTGTTAACAATCCAATTTGACCCTTCTTGTTTTTTGACAATTGTCATCTTTGCTTTGCAGCCCACTCTAAAGTTACATCGATTCTTTTCTCCGGTACGTGGCTGACTATCTTTTCACCTTCTTTGGTATGTCTCATTAGTATGACCTTCCTTATTACATGTGAGTTCTTTCCATATCACTTCCGTTGTTTTCTTATCTTTTCTAGAGTTACGTATTTTAACATTAAATCCACATACTCATGCATATTGATTGCAGAAATCTAATGCAGCCTCGCCACTAACAAACTCTTGTCCGACATAAGGTTTCCGATTATCTTCAACTAAAGGGGTGTAAGTATCACACTGAATATCTTCATCCATGGTTAATCTATCAATATTAAAAAAAAAATCGTTAAATAAGAGAGCATGTGCATATATAATATTAATTGTCATTAATTTTATGATTAAAAATTACTGCAATTTTATTTGTTAAATCCAAGAAAATTCAAGAAAGCTAATGATATTAGGAGTTGGGAGATTTTTTGTTATCTTACTTCTATATCAGGAACATGTACGTAAGCTAGACTATTTCGACTTCATCTGCTTAAAACGTAAGCAACATTATTTTTTCTTACTATCCAAAACCTTTATTTCAGTTCATATTTTATTTTTAAATATTTTGATCAGTTATTAGGTTGGCTACCTAAAACCATGTCTTTGATTTCGAAAAAAAAATAATGTCGAATGTACATCTCAAGCCAAATACTTTTAATAATTTTAGTTGTCCTCCCTTATATTTTATTCAGCAAGTTTAAATATTTTTATATTATATTTACTTATATTTTAAAAAAAAAAAAAAAAAAAGACGCATGTCCATGTTTTATGTTAACAGGGTATTACTAATACCCAAATTTTTAAGTGAAATAAAATATGTTTTATGATTAAAAATTAAGAATAGTAAATTACTGTAACATAAACTATAGAGTGCATGCATGATACTTACATTACTCGGCAATGCTGAGAAATACTGACGCTACACTTCTTTGGGAAAAGAGACACCGTTGGAAAAAATTAAGACAATGAGAGAGAGTTTTTTTTTTTTTTGCTTCTTTGGAAAGAAAGATTAGGGTGTCACTTATATATAAAAAATAGCCGACATATTCTTTTAGGAAATATTATTTTGATTTAAGAAATTAGGAAATATTAGATTTGTGAGAAGGATTTGGTTGAAGGAATTGGAAAATTAACCGTGGAAAATTAATTATTATTGGAAGAGAGAAAAAATTGGTTAAAGGAATTGATAAATATAGATATATTAGAATTATTTGAGAGATTTGGGGGATCTTAATTTGTTATATTAACATAACATAATTAATAAATACACTAATAATTTAAAATTGATGATGTGGATTGCCAACTAAGCATTTGGGCTCCATAAGGTGACCCTTGTGGTCTCCATATCAAAACTGTATATATATATATAGTAATGATATAGAACCCACTATCTGATTTTTTATGGAACCAGATTAATGACGTGCCATGCCAACTCATCATACATAGAGATGTTAATCCGGGCCGGGCTAAACGGGTCTGCCCGTTTAAACCTATTATATGCAGGGTTAGGGCCGACCAATGGGAAGCCCGTTTAAAATCGGGCCTTTTTGGCCCGGACCGAATAGCCCACGGGCTAAACGGGCTAGCTCGCGGGTTAATCGGGCTGGCCCGCCGGCCCGCTTATGTTAAACTGTTAATATATATAATAATAATATAATAAGTATATATATATATAAATAGAAACTCATATTATAATTAGGTTAGAAATTAAATTAATTCCGCCGCACTCTTCATGCAGCCGTCCACTTCCAGGCTTCCCATTCTCCATCGCCACAACGCCGCTCCGTTCTCCATCGCCGAGTTCTGCACTCTTTTCTTACTTTAAGGTACTGACTCCTCATATGCTATTCTACTCGGATTATGTTCTGTATCCAATGTTGTGGTTGGGGTCCCGACGCCATTTGGATTAGTGCGATCTGGCGTTGCACCTGATCATCCTGAAACAAAGGTTACCGATTTAATGCTGTTGATTTTTTATTAGAATTTAGAATTATATAATTTCAGAGTAATTTTTACTGTATCCAGATATAGCATTGCAGGTAGACAACCGTTTTGTTTGGGATTGTTTTCGAGTGATATGCTGAAAATATAGTATTTAGTGTATATGCAGTTTTGTTTAAATGGTAGTGGTAAACATATTTGCTATCATAATTTTCCAGTTGGTGGTTTAATTGAAGACGGATAGGGGCTAGATGTGTTTTGTTGTCTTAAACATGAACTTTGTTTATGCTTTTGAACTGTCTTATCAATCGCTTTGTCCATTACCCATCGTCACATTTTTATTCTGGTTCTCAAGATCTCTTATTGTTTCTACCTATTCTTGAAGATCTTAACTGCAAATATAGATTTAATAGCAGATAAAGCTCAGATCCTAAACCAACTTTTCAATGATTAAAAAAGAAATTGTAATCTTGGACTTATATTTTTATCTTTTCTTCCTTCTCTATCCTGTGCACTGTCCTGCAACTTATGTTAATGTTTTAACATTTTTCAATTTTTTTTAAATTTTTTTCGGAGCTCGTTAGGTGGCCCATTTAGCCTGTAACCCGCTAGGGTTAGGGTTAAGTCTCAACTATTAGAGGCCCGTTTAAAATGAACCGGTTAAGGCCCGAGACCGTTTAGCCCGCGGCCCTGTAGGGCTGGCCCTAATGGGTTAGGGTCAACCCGTTTAACATCTAATCATCCACATAATTAATTCTACTTAAATAAATTGTAGAATGATTTATAATATACTATTCCCTAAACCATGAACCCTAAACCCTAAATCATGAACCATTCGGGTAGGGTGAACCATGAACCACTCGGGCGGGTCCGGATTACGCCAAGTTGGGTCAGGCGGGTAAAAAAAAAAATTTTTTTTTTTTTCTGCTTGATTTTATTTATTCAGTTCAGTTCAATTTTTCTTTTTACCCGGCCCGGACCCAAACCCGGCCCGAGTGGTTCATGGTTCACACGATCCGAATGGTTCATAATTTAGGGTTTAAGGTTCATGGTTTAGGGTATATAATATTATAAAACATTCTATAATTTATTTAAGTAGAATTAATTATGTGGATGATGAGTTGGCATGACACGTCATTAAACTGGTTCCATAAAAAACCAGATAGTTGGTTCTATATCATTACTCTCTCTCTCTCTATATATATATATATATATATATATATATATATATATAATAGCACGTTTACAAGCCTTAACCTGCGACTCGCTAAACGGTGGGTTGAATTGGGGGATTTTGCAGCCTGCCAAATTTTTAAGCCACCCCGTCCCCCTGCTTATCTCGACAACTCTAACACATATATGTACTTACAGTAATACATGTTTGCCTTTATAGTAACACAGATTCCGGAGTGAATTTCACTTTTGCCTTTGCGCGAATTTTGCTGAAAATATGTTTGACTGGGTTCGACCCGCACAAGATCCGCGATTATTTTACTCTGCTCTTCATTTTGACCCGCGGGGTCATATTTCACAAATCCTAAATCCGTAAAATATTTCATATAAAACTTTGACTTATTTTTTATGGAGGATCATCTCACAAATGACTCTCCCTAATATAAATTACTCCTTCTCAATAATCTTTATTTTTTAATATATATATATGTTGGGAGATGAATTTAATAAAGAAGTTTTGATTAGATCCCAAAACCCCTGAGTATGACATGTTCAGGATAATCTTGATAGTCTGAGTCAGGTTTCAGTATAGAATAGTTCAGAAGATATCTACACCATGTATAGTCAGCAGATATTAATCAGGATTTGATACTGAAGACTCAGGAAGAACTGAATGTTCAGAAGATATTGAAGACCTGAATGTTCAGAAAATACTGAATATACTGAAGACTCAGAAGACACTGAAGAACTGAAGAATCTGAAGAAACTGAAGACTCAGAAGTTTTGAAGACTCAGAAGATACTGAAGTCTCAGTAGTTACTGAAGACTCAGGAAGACCTGAATGTTCAGAGGCACTGAAGAAATATCTAATTGAATACATACAGAACTGAGGAAAACGCACACTTTCAGAAGAATAGATATTGCCCAAAACATTCAAGTGCAGAAAAAAGGAACTAAGTCTAAGTGTTGTTTAAGGTTGTCTCATTCAGAGAGATTGACCTAAAAGAGCCGTTTTGTTTGTCTACATTCATCAAGACAAGAACCAATCGGAGGAAGACAACATCATGCCCTTCTTTACCGACACCGAAGCGACGGGACACTGAATTTTGTCAAGTTAGTACTATGTTCCGCACATAAAAAATCGGGTGATTGGCTACATGGTCGCATATTACCTAAAAACATGCAAGGGAGTGTTCAAACCCAAAAATAATCGGTCATCAATAACCGTAAGAGGAAACTCTTAATCTTTATCTCTTCCAACCGATAGTTTTTCAAAGAGTGACCTTGGAGAAGGTTTATAAATACCGGTGACCTTCACCATTGAGAGGTCACGGAAATTTCCAGCAACTCAAGAGCTCATTCGTATTCTTGCAAATTGAAGCACTCGAAAACCCTAGAATTTCCCAAGTGTTTCACATTGGAGAGAGCTCATTACACTAAGCCTAGATTTGATAGAAATATCCAAAGCTTAGTAGAGATATCCTAGCCTTTGCATTTGTTATTATTGTAAAGGATATCTCACCCTAGTTGGAAACCAACCCAAACCCAAACCCTTTGATAAGGTAGTTTGTGTGTGTGTATTGTTGGTGAGTTAGAGTTGTAAAGAGTGAGTAAGCTGCAGGATAGTCAGCCATAAAACTCTAGAGGAAAACTTAGTAAGCTACTTGTGGTAGTCTGAAAACTTGTGTGTGTTGAGTTAGTAAGCTGCAGTGAGTCAGCCAGAAAACTCAAGGTAGAAAAGTGAGTAAGCTGCAGTGAGTCAGCCTGAAAGCTTTAGGAAGTGTGCTAATGAAGTTCTCTAAAGATCAGAGAGAGTGGACGTAGGAGCTTAAGTCTCTGAACCATTATAATTCTTTGTCTTTGTTTGCTTTTCATCTTGATTTTTATACATTGCATGTTTTTTTCGAAAGCATATTTTACCGATACTCGGTTGGAATCAATCCCTTTGAATGTGCATTAAGCGATTCACAGCCTTAACCACTGTTTTATTAAGGAAGAGATTTTCAGCAAATTAAAACGAGTATAAACTTAGGGCCAACCATTCCGCACTCTTGATTAACTTTCGAGCAGATAGTTACCAAAACCGAACTAACTCTCGAGTATTCAATAAGATAATTATCGATCCAAGCTTCTCGAGAATCTCCGATAAAACTTCGAGGATCGGTTGAAATTTAATCTGAAGCTTCAAAGTCGCTTTCGGGATCATTGTCTCGAAGAGACTTTGACTCAGGGCGATTTGTGCTTCTCAGGACAACCTGACCCTTCTGATCACAGTGAAGAAAAGGTTTTAAAAATCACCTTACACGTGTATTCCCCCCACATACACGTGTGAGACTCGTTTTCACCGGAACCAACAATATATATATATACACAAAGTTTTAAACAAAGACAAATTACTCTATTTTAGAATCTCTCTAATCTCAATAACTCTAACTTTAAACTTAATTTCAACCCTACATCTAAAGTTTTTTCTTTTTTTAATATTAATCTCAACCCTTCATCTAAATTATTTTCATTCTCTTCTTTCATCTATTTCTTAATTTACAATTCAAAAAAAAAAAAATCCAATTTTAATTTTTTTCTCCTATCCTTTCTTGTGTCTTCTTTTTACATGATTTTATTAATTACTCTATTTCAAAATCTCTCTAATATCAATAACTCTAATCTTAAACTTAATCTCAACCTTACATCTAATTTAAAAAAAAAATAAAAAATCTCAATCATATATCTAAAGTTAAAAAAAAATAAAAAATCTCTACCCTATATCTAAAGGTTTTTAAAAAATTGATCTTAATCCTACATCTTAATTTCTAGATTTCATAAATTTCAATTCTATAAGCATTATTTCATTCTCTTATTTCATTTACTTCTTATTTTACAATTCTCAATTTTTTCTCCAATTTCAATTTTTTCTTCTACCCTTTCTTGCGTCTCTTTCTTCTTCTTATTCACAAGATAATTTTTTGCTTTTGATGTTCAATTTTTTTATTTTGAAGGTTCTTATTTTATATCTAATGAGGTGAGACAATTCTCCACCATATCAATCTTATAGTTCTTGTTGATTTATTTAATTGCTACACAATTTATGTATTTTTTATTTTGGTACAATAAGCAATTAGTGATTTGTTGTGTATGTCAAGAATAGTATGCTTGATGATAGTTTGGTAGCGATTCCTCTATTTGTAGTAGAGAAGGGAAAGGTGTAACAATCGTTGATAATTCCATAAAGATTGGGTCCGTGTTTTTTACCCTCTTGTGAAGGGAATTTCCAGTAAAAGATATTGGCATTATTTGTGCAGTTTATTTATATTCGTGGTTCGTCATCTATTAAGATTAGAGATATTAAATTGGACGGCCCTAACCCATTAGGGCTAGTCCTACAGGGCCGCGAGCCTAAAGGTCCAGGGTTTTACCGGTTCACAATAAACGGGTCGCTAATAGCTAGGATATAACTTTAGTCCTAGCGGTTCACGAGCTAAACGACCATTAACAAGCTAGAAAATAAAAAGTTAAAAAAATAGAATTAAAAAATATTTATGATATATTATGATGAAATTTAATTCAACATATAAAATTTAAGGAGATATAATATTAATAAATGGATTGCTAATTATATTAAATCACATTAACCAAATTAAAAAAAAAACAATCTTGAAGAAATGACACTATTTAATACTCAACATCGCTATTACTTAATATTTTTTATTTTCGTTTGATTTAAATGTTGTCCTTTAACTAATTTCATCTAAAATAAGTACAAAAATAAAAATAAATTACTAAAATTATCATATAATTATATTAAAATTAAATAAAAATAAATATTAAATGGACTGGTGGGTTGACCCTAACCCTATAGGGCTCAGCCCTATAAGGCTTCGAACTAAACATTTCAAGGCTTTATCGATTCACGATAAACAGGCCTGGAAAAACTTAGCCCTAAATCTAAAATTTTCCGGCTTAAACGGGTTGGCCCTACGGGCCATGACCCTTTTTACATCTCTAATTGAGATATTTAAGTGGAAGTATTTTGTGGGACCAGGGGCGGAGCCAGAATTTACGGGGGTGGGGGGGTGCAATGGTATAATTTAAAATTAATAAAAACTCGATAATAAAATTTCAGATAATTTGAAAATACATAAAAACGTCTTTTTATTAAAACTTAGAAGGTCTCTCTTGCATAGCACGAAAATCATCTATAATTGATTCTATACTAATTTTTTTTTTGCAATTTGCTTCTCAATATACACTAACAAACATTTGTAAGAAATTCATCTTCCATTATGCACAAATCTCTCTCAAAGTCTCAAACCCTGGATTTTATAACAATCTAAAATTAATAATAACAAAATTTAAAAAAAACAAAGAAATTAAAATTTTGTGTAAAAAATAAAAAGAAAATTACCATAATGTGCCATGGCGAGTAGCGACTCCATTGACAGGCAGGCTGCCGATTGGAGTAAGGAAGAAGAGGCGACGAGTAATGGATTGGTGACTGTCTGGACATCAATTTTTCATTTGCAAAACCTTTTAGATTTTGATTTAATAAATTAAATGGGCTTGACAAAGTTGGGCTTTTAGGCAATTAATAACCATGAATCAATTCGCTGAGGATGGACCGAGCCGCCGAGACAACAACTACACTCCACCAATAATTATTATACTAATTACTATATTAATATAATATATATAAAATATATAGAAAAAAAAGGGGGGTGGGGGGCCATGGCCCCCCTAGGCATGTATATAGCTCCATCAGTGTGTGGGACATTGTTGCTTTTGTGTATTCCACTGCGTCAGGTAACATCAACTATAATCAATTTTGATAGTGTCATTTTCACAACACTGACATCAAAATAATTTAAGTTCCAACAATTTAAAGTGCTATATCAATTCTCTCTCTCTCTCCTATGATATTTATAAAAAAATCAATATATTGAATTGAGTAGTATACCTTTGTTCATATGAGATATCAACTTATGCGGACGGGATGTCTTGTAACACAATTGTGTAATATTTCCTGTAACACCAATTAAATTTTGACATGTGTAATATAGGAGAGAGAGTCTTTTTTCTTAATTAAATTACCTTAACCAAATTTACCAAAATAAATCCTTAAAAATCCAAATTTACCGTAAAATTCAATAAATCTTTCCTTCTCACATCTTTATCTCTCTCACGCTAGATTAGCAGAAATCAGACGCAGAGTCATACGCAGAAACAACTTCTTATATTCTTTCAATCTCTCACTTTTTCACGCCTTCATCCCTCTCCTTCGTTTCAATCGGTATGAGTACTATGTGTTTCTCATCTTTTTTTTTTTTCTTTTTTTATAAGCAAAGAGGAATATTATTAATGTGGGTATAAAAAATACCCCATAAGAACAAATACAATAATTTCAATATCCTCCCAGTCAACCATAAATAATGATATCGTTAACCAGTGGCATGTAAGCTCAGTTTTTCTTCTCTTATTGAACTGGTATGCTTTTTAACAATCAATCGAGTCTATATCTTATATTTTAGATTGTTTTTTGGGTGTTATTAATAAAATCTTATTTTACCGTTAAAAAAAATAAAAATAATACAACTGGTGTTTTTCATCTATTTGATTAATTGACATGTAATTTTTGTTAATTGCTACTTAATGATAAGAAAGAGATTGCACACCATGTGTTAATATATGTTATAATTGCATGTTCTATTGTTATTGTGGTTTAAGTTGATTGATTGTTATTTAACACTTGTACACAATTTGCAATTATTCTAAATAAGTAAGAATTTGTAATATTATACACCATATAATTTAATTTGCAATATACTGTAGTTTCAGGTTTTCTTTACAAGCCATGGACACAACTGATAATCCACGACGTGAACTGAATTTTGACGAAGCTGATAATCCACGACATGAACTGAATTATGATGAAACTGAAAATCCGCGACGTGAAGCTAATGAAGAAAATGAATCTCAAAGTGTAAGTGAAGAGGAACTGAAAAATGAAACAAACATAAATGTTTCAGAAGATAAAATTCCAAAAATTGGTATGGAATTTAAAAGCGAAGATGATGCTTACAATTTCTATAATGATTATGCAAAGGCAGTTGGATTCGGCATTAGAAAATATAGTTCTCACAAAGATAAAATACTGGAAGGGTACTCGATAGAATATTTTGTTGTGAATGTCAAGGGTATAGACCAACTGACAAAAGAGATGCATCTATTAAGTCTCATCGGCCAGAGACAAGAACAGGCTGTGAAGCAAAGATGAAGATCAATTGTAGATATGGTGATAATTATAATTTTAAGGTTGTCAGCTTCATAGCCGAACACAAAGGACATGATTTAGTGAGTCCAAAAAGATTCATCTAAAAAGATCCCATAGAAGAATATCTGATATTCAAGCTTTACAAGCGGATGATTTGGATAGCTCTGGAATAACACCAAAATCAGGTTATGCCTTGTTGTCAAAACAAGTTGGTGTTGGGGTTATACGTGAAAGTATGTTTTTACTTTGTATAACCTATGTATTAAACACTTATTTACTGAAATAAATTGTTTATCACAGTTGCTTTAAATATGATTGAATGTTATATATATTTATTGCAAACCGTTCATAGCAAGCGTTACATTGTAGTTAACGTGGTGGTATCAGATCATAGAAGATCACGTTAACAGTTCCTTGTATACGAGTGCGTGTTTCACAACTTAGTTAGATCCGAACAATTTATTGGTAGAAGTTGATGTGTAAGGCTCAGATTGGCTTGTCTTGACCAAGAGATTACACTAGTGCATTCGATGCGCTGAAGCGGACCTACAGAGAGGATAAACTCATTCACACTGACTTAAGGGATGAAGAGTTAGACCTCAGTGGTTGTTGATTTCTTAATCTCTGTCACTTAATAAGGACTGTGTATGATTAGTAGTTATTACTTTGACTTATAAATGGGAAGAGAATCATTGCGACTTCGATACCCTATATCTTGGGCAATAATATTAATTGCACGACAGTTGCTAAATTAATACAGAGAATCGTTTGCTTGCAAAAGTCTTGCTTGATTGGTCCCCTTGGTGGGCCCGAAACCTTTATCATACCAAATCTTGCAAGTTGAATTAATTTTCCGGTATGGATAATAAAGTTGGGCTGTCCTTACTCCAAGGATAAAGATATTAATTAATATAAAGTTTTTCAGTGGCTTAGTTAATTAATGGACTAAATAATCTTAAATACTGGAAATAATAACCGGGAGCCACATTACCGTAATATGGGTTAAGATTGGATAATGCAATATTAATTATATAGTGGTATTAATTAATATTAATGGGCTGAATTACAATTGTGGCTCAATATTGGAATTCAGAAGTCCATTGGAAGGTCCATCTTAATTCTCCTAAAAGCCCCTCAAGTAGCCCAAATTATAGTCCAATAAATAAAAGGTGTTTAAAATAAAATAAATTTATTGTTGCAATATTTCCTATTATTTTCGAAAATATTAAAGAAAAGAGGGAGAATGATTTTCTTGAAAAGATTTTATGAAAATGAGATAATGTATTCTTGGAATACAAGATTATCCCATAAATTCAAGAAAACTCCCACTTGGCTTCTTTAATAGGGAATTTTCGAAAATCTTGAGAAAGGGAAGAAAGATTTTCTTGATTTTCTTGGAAAGATTTTATGGAAGATATGTATTCTTGGAATACAAAAATATCTCATAAATTCAAGAAAGATCCAATCTTGAAATTCTTTTCTTAAAATTTTCGAAAAATTAGGCAAATAAAGGGTGTGAGATTTTTGTGGAAAAATACACATGGAAAGAAGAATATATTGAATATATTCAAGATTTCTTGGAGATCAAGAAAAGATCTTTCCTAGCCCTAATTGCCTTGAAAATTTCGAATACTCCCTTACTTATAAATAGGGGATGAATTTTTCATTCCCAACTAGTGTTCCATGTGTTTTAAATATTAGAAATCCACAAAGGTGGTGCAACAATAATTTTATTCCTTGTTTTATAAATCGTTCATTGGAGGACCTTCCACCGGGGTTATTGGACGAGGACTTGGGAATACTTGAGAAGGACTTTTGGTGGGTATCCAGATACTTGATCCTGTCTGTCTCAGATCGTCTCTCCAATGGGTACGTTTACTTAAACTCCTAGAAATTCCGCATGCTATGATCTTTTACGTGAAATTTTTTTTGCATGTTGTTGTTGGTTTAATTATTATTTGAATTCACTTAGGTAAATTCATGCTAGTAATAATTGTTAATTAAATTTGTGTTTATGAGGTCATCCAGATAGATCCTGGCATATGTTATCCCAACAATCGGTATCGAGCCTTGTTAAGACTCGATCTTTTAAACTATAATTTAAATTGTTGTTCATTAAAATTGAAATTGGATAGTAGAACCATTAGATCTGTTTTTGCGGTATCCAATTGTCATGGTATTTTAATAATTTATTTACATACAAATAAATTGTTGGTTTTAATTCGATTCGTTCGGATTCGTTTTTGCCTCGTGAGAAAATCACGAGTAGATTAGAATTTGTTTGATTCGATCAATGTAATAGTAGTCTAGATCTAGGTTTATTTATTTTTCATAAATAAATTATAACCGGATCATGAGCGAAGAACGAGCGATGAATTAAAGACAGACGTCCAGAGTGCTTTCGGACGTCGCTTGAGCCAAGGCGGAACGACGGGCTAGGCGGAACCTAGCGACATCGGGCCACCACCCGGCGTCCGCGAATGGGGCGAGCTGGTCGTGTGCTAAGCGCGAAGGGGGCGTGCATCGGGCGTCACGGCGACGTGCATAAATTTGAAATGGGCGCCGCGTGGGCGAGGACAGACGGGCGTCGCGTAGGCGCATGCGGACACGTCCGGGCGATGCCATTAGCGTGCTCAAGGCCGTGGGCGACGGGGCGGGATGGCCGATCCGGACCGGGGCATGCGCCTAGGAGCATGCGACTCGATTCCAGGTCGTGAGCTACTCATTTTCTGGACGTCATCCTAACCCAAAATGGAGGACGTTTTAAAGAATTGTTATGGATTCAGTGGGAGCTTTTTGAGACGAACGATGAAAGCAAAAGATGAGACTTGTTGGTCCCGGTGCAAAACGAGTCTTACACGTGTATGGGGGGGAATACACGTGTTCAGTGATTTTTACAACTTTTTCTTTGCTGAGGTCAAATGGGTGAGTTATCCGATTTTTTATACGAGAAGCACAAATCGCATACGAGTCAAAGTCTCATCGAGACAATGATCTGGCGACCTTTCGAAGCTCAGAGATTAGCCCAACTGATCCTGAATTTATCAGAGATCTTGAGGATCTTGGATAAGATAATTATCTTACTGAACACTCAGTAGAGTTAGTTCAGTTTGGTAACTATCTGTTCTAGCTACTCAAGTGTGCGGAATGGTTGGCCCTAAGTTTATACTCGTTTTAGCTTTGCTGAACTTCTCTTTCCTTTAATAAAACAATGATTAAGGTTGTGAATCAGTTAATGCATTCAGTGGATTGATTCCAACTGAGTATCAGTGAAATATGCTCTCAGTGAAAAACATGCAACAAATATAATGCAGTACATAAAGCAAACAACACATCAATTATAGTGGTTCAGAGACTCAAGCTCCTACGTCCACTCTGAGCTTTTTCAGTACCCCTCCTTTTTCCAATGAACTTCTTGAAACCTCCCATTTTTTTCAGTTCCTCCCCCTTCTTCTTCTTGGTCAGTGGAGCACCTGAGACCGAAGCAGCAATCCTTTTCTCTTTCTCAATCTGCAGGGCTCTTAGAGTCTCTTTCTCAATCTGCAGGGCTCTTAGAGTTTTCTTTGTGTCGAAGATTTCCTTTTGAGGTTCAGATTCTTCTTTTTTTAGCTTCTTCTTCTGATTCTTCAAACTCCATAATCAGCTTCCTCTGTGTAGGCTTTGCTACCTTAGCTCTTTTCTTCTTTCCAGGTTCAACGAAAGCTACAACTTTTCTCTTTTCTGGCCTGTCCTGAGTTTCACCAGCTTTACTCATTTCAATTCTCCTTCTTTCAGCCATCTTCTCCTCAATAATCTCCTGAGCTGTTTGTTCTGATGTCTGAGTGTGGCCAGTTTATTCAACTTATTTGAACTTCAGTTCTCAGTGGCCTCCACTTCACTCAGAGCATCCAAGATCTTCTTAGCCTCAGCTTCTTCTCTTGCTTTCTTCTCCAAGGTCTGAGCCAACAACTTATCTAATTGTCCTTTCGAACTTGGCCTTTCCCCCTTTTTGGCATCATACCTTGGGAGAAGTTGAGATAATGCGACATCCATATAATATTGCTCTTTTCCTAAGCTCCACACCTCTCCAACTAATTGATCATGCTCGTCTTCCAGCCTCATCATGTAGTTCTTAGCCATGGAGAATTCATCTGAGAGTGGAGCAAACTGAGTCGAGAAGGCTTTGTGCATCATGTCTGTCATCTTGGTCATGAGCAGAGTGCTCATTTCCTCAACAGCTGATTTGATTAATTGCTCATTCTTCTCAACCAGCTTGGTCTCAAGATAGGCAGTCTTGGTTTGATACCTTTGCTCCATCTCTGCATTGAGCTCAGTTTTTATCACATCAATCTTTCCTTCCAAAGTAGTCATCTTATCTGTAAGAGTTATTTGTAGTTTCAGCATGTCAGATGATGAGCCTAGACTTTCCATATTTTGAGATTGACTTGCCAAGGTTTATTCCATTTGATTTACTTTCTCCACCATTGGCACCACCTTCTTTAATTCATCCAGGATTGGATTGAAATCAATCTCTTGAGGAAAAACAACTGTCTCCAACTGAGCTGGTTGCTCCAAACGAGCCTCAGTCTGCATATCATAAACAACAGATTTAAAGATATGAACTTCAGTAACTTTGGCATAATGTATAACAGTGCCAAAAGGTACCTGAAGAATGCTAACATCAGTCTGAGGTTGTGTGACATCAGTCTGTGCAGAATCAGTGTCCTTCTCCATATGACTTTCAGTATCCTTTTCTTTCTAAGCATCTTTCTGAGGTTCCTTCTCCCCCTCAGATTGCTTTTCTGCGTTACCTCCCTGATCCCTATCTTTGTCTTGATCATGAGTGTTGGTCCGAGTGCTAACGAGTCTCACACGTGTATGGGGGGGGGAATACACGTGTTCAGTGATTTTTAAAACTTTTCTTTCACTGAGGTCAGATGGGTCAGGTTATCCTGATAATTTTGCCCTGAAAAGCACGGATTGCCCTGAGTCAAAGTCTATTGAGACAATGATCCTGAGCTGCTTTCAGAAGCTTCAGATTAGCCCAACTGATCCTGAGTTTATCAGAGATCTTGAGGAGCTTGGATCAGATAATTATCTTACTGAACACTCAGTAGAGTTATTTCAGTTTGGTAACTATCTGTTCTAGCTACTCAAGTGTGTGGAATGGTTGGCCCTAAGTTTATACTCGTTTTAGCTTTGCTAAAAATCTTCCCTTCAATAAAACAGTGATTAAGGCTGTGATCAATTTGATGCAAGTTCAGTGGATTGATTCCAACTGAATTATCAGTAAAGTCAACTTTCAGTAAAAACATGCAATAGATAAAATGCAGTACATAAAGCAAACAACACTGCAATTATACTGGTTCAGAGACTCAAGCTCCTACGTCCACTCTCTCAGATCTTCAGAGAAATTCCTTAACCACTTCCTAAAGCTTTCAGGCTAACTCACTGTAGCTTACTCACTTTTCTACCTTGAGTTTTCTGGCTGACTCACTGCAGCTTACTAACTCAAACACACACAAGTGTTCAGACTACCACGAGTAGCTTACTAACTTCTTCTCTAGAGTTTTCTGGCTAACTCACTGTAGCTTACTCACTCTTTACAACTCTAACTCACCAACAAATAACACACAACTACCTTAACAAAGGGTTTGGGTTTTGGGTTGGTTTCTAACTATGGTGAGATATCCTTTACAATAAGAACAAATGCAAAGGCTAGGATATCTCTACTAAGCTTTGGATATTTCTTATCAATCTAGGCTTAGTGAATGAGCTCTCTCCAATGTGAAACACTTGGGAAATTCTAGGTTTTTCGAGTGCTTGAAATTTCCCGTGACCTCTCAATGTAGAAGGTCACTGGTATTTATAGGCAACCTTCACCAAGGTTACTCTTGAAAACTATCCATTAGAGGAGATAGTATCAAGGGTTTCCTCTTCTGGTGTTTGATGAACGACTATATTTAGGGTTTGAACACTCCCTTGCATGTTTTAGGAAATATGCAGCCATGTAGCCAATCACCAATTTTTGCAGTCTGGAACTTAGTACTACTGACATAATTCAGGGTCCTGTCGCTTTCAGTGTCAGTAAAGTACAGTGTTGTCTTCCTCTGATTGGTTCTTGTCTTCAGTGAATGTAGACAAACAAAACGGCTCTTTTAGGTCAATCTCTCTGAATGAGACAACCTTAAACAACACCTAGACTTAGTTCCTTTTGTCTGCACTTGAATATTTTTGGGCAATATCTACTTTTTTGAACTTGTATCTTTTCCTCAGTTTTGTATGAATTCAGAGATATATTTCTTCAGTGCCTCTGAACATTCAGGTCTTCCTGAGTCTTCAGTAACTTACTGAGTCTTCAGTATATTCTGAGTCTTCACTGTCTTCAGTAACTTACTGAGTCTTCAGTATATTCCGAGTCTTCAGTGTCTTCAGTAACTTACTGAGTCTTCAGTTCTTCAGTATCTTCAAAATCTAACCTGATCTATATCTGCTGACTATACATGGTGCAGATAACTTCCTGAACAATCTATACTGAAACCTGACTCAGTCTATCAAGATTATCCTGAACATGTCATACTCTGGGGTTTTGGGATCTAATCAAAACTTCTTTATTAAATTCATCTCCCAACAATGAGAACTGGATGCATCTTCTTCAGTAGCTTTCCTTTCAGCTAGCTTCTGTTTTACCAGTTCATCAAAATCACCCACTTTCATTCTCAGCTTTGTTTTCCTGAAGCCTGAGAAATCAGTCAGGGCAGCTGTCTCAGCACTCCACCACTCTTCTCCTCTGAAAGAGGCGATGTTCAACATTTCCGGGAGTGATGATTCAGGATATAAACTGTCGTCCTGAGCCTGAAGAACATATCCTGAAGGCAGGATAAGCATTCAGCTCAGGGTATCGGTCCAAGATGAACCGTTCCCCCTTGCTCCGCCATTCAGTCTCTTCTGCCTCTCCCTTCTTCAATTTTGGGCTTTCTGGAACAGTCGACCCAGATTGTATGATTTATAATGTTGATGGATCGAGAAAAGGTTCATTTAGGAGTGCATCCAAATTCAGTAATTCCTGAGGTTCAGATTGATCTGAAGTCTGAGTTGGCCTTGCTTCAGTAGTGATCTGAGGTCCCTTGAAAATTTCCTGAGAATTTTTGTCTGAACTCAGAGAGGTTTAGAGTACCTCAGAGAAAAATGCTCCTCAGTTTCTTGCTCCTGTACATTTTTCACCACCTGAGCAAGAACCTGAAGTGGAGATTTCAACCCTTGCTGATCTTCAAGTTGAGTTTCTTCAGATTCACTGGCCTCCTTTTCCGCAATAGTTTGAAGTCTTTTTCTCTTCTGAGGGGCCAATGTTTTCTTCTTCAGTTTTCCACCTTTCTCCCTTTTGATTTTCATCAGGGCTTTCCCCCTGGCTTGCCTAGCTTCTTCATCAGCTTCCTCAGTGGATTTCTGAGAGGTTTGTCTGGTTTCCCTGACTTGCTCAACCTCTGCAGTATCCTCCTCAACTTCTTCTTCTGCTGTCTCCTCCTGAGACTCAGCAAACTTCTCCCTTTTGCTTTTCATTCCCTTCTTTGTCGATCTGAACATGATTTTGGCTGTAGGATAAGCATTTGATTTTGCAAAGATATCCTCCTCTTCTCTGCAAGTTTCCAAGATGTATGCAATCTTGGTGCCGTGTAGGATCCTTTTCTTGATCACAATACTGCCATCCTTTTCTTTTTCTACATGGTCAGCTTGATCACTGATTATCTTTATCAGATATTGTAACCAATTGAAATCTTTAGAAGGAGAGTCTTCAATAGCAGCCATTAATCTCAGCTTAGACCTACTAATCTGCTTGAGGCTTCCTGTCCCACTCATGAGGCATCTGCTCACAATGTCAAGAAGTACCCGGTACTTGGGTTTCAAATACTTCTTATTTAATGCGGCCTCAAGCTTAACAGGGGCTTCCACAATCCTATCCATATATTCTTGCTCTCTTCCCATCATGTACACAGTAGGATTCTCCCCTCTATCATTCAACTCGTAGACAACATTTAAATTATTCAGAATGATATAGAGCTCTCTAACAAAATCTACATACTTTGTACCATGTTCCAAATGCGAGACGGTAACCCTAGAATCAATGCAATTATCATCATCTAGTTGCATATTCGCCACAAATTTGATTACCTCTCTTGGATATTCTGCCTCTGGGCGATTCGCAACCAGGCAGGTAAGTTTTCCCAGCTGGATCATGTGCAGCGCCTCCTCTTCGTGTGCTGCATTGGCTGTGCCATCTAGAGAAATAACATTCTCGTAGCATGGTTTGTTAGAGATAGCAAGTTTATCGAAGATTGTGAGAGTCATCTTTTGAGAATTTCTGTGAAGGGTTTTTGGAAAGTGAAGAACTTTGGGTAATCGAAGATGAAGGTTTTTGAAATAATGGCTTGAATGGATTCTTTGTAATGGATATAAGACCTTGATTTATGGAAAATCGCGTAGATGAAGGATTTGACGGTCAAGATTAAAACCGGCTAAAAACAGGTAATTGAAAGGACGATTTTGCAAGTACTTAGCCGCCAATTTATCCTTATTGGTGATTAATGAACAATGCATTTAATTACTGTTCCTACAGACCATTGACTTTCCTTGAGAATTTCAAACGTCCCGCCTAATTATTTCTTCAGGTGTTTTATCATTTATTGCCAATGATTTCTAAGATCCAGTTTGCCAATAAATGTGGTGCATGAGTCAATACTTCTTCAGACTAATTTTATCTGTCAGTCTTACTGAGTTTTGACCTTGATAAAAATTCAGTATAAAACTGAGTACTGAACTTCAAGATTACTGAGTTTCCCAAGACTCAGTGTTTAGGACTTTCAGTTTTATCCTGAGTTTTTCAGTAGACACCTGAAAAACTTCATGCATCTGAAAACCTTCAATTTTTCAGATTTGCCTTATTCACCTGGATCCAACATACCTAATTCAACTGATAGTTCCTGAAATCTTGATTCAGCCAAAGGTTTTGTCAAGATATCAGCTCTTTGTTTATCAGTATGAATTTTTTCCATTCTGATATCCTTCTTTTCAACATGATCTCTGATGAAGTGATGTCTGATATCAACATGCTTACATCTGGTGTGCAATATCGGATTTTGTGTAATAGCAATTGCACTATTATTGTCACAAAATATAGGTACTTCATTGGCTATAATCTTATAATCCCTCAATTGTTGTCTGAGCCAAAGAATCTGTGCACAACAGCTTCCTGCAGCCATGTAATCAGCTTCAGTAGTACTGGTTGCTACTGAGGTCTGTTTCTTTGAAAACCATGATATCAGTTTACTTCCAAGAAATTGACAAGTTCCTGTGGTAGACTTCCTGTCAATTCTACATCCTCCATAATCAACATCTGAATAACCAGTTAATTCAAGGTTATCATCAGCTGGATACCATAATCCTCTATTCACAGTGCCTTTAAGATATTTCAGAATCTTTTTGGCAGCCTCCATGTGACTAGCCTTAGGACTAGCTTGGTATCTTGCACATATCCCAATAGCAAATGTTATATCAGGCCTACTTGCAGTGAGATATAGCAATGATCCAATGATCCCTCTATAATCAGTGTGATTTACTGATTTGCCTTCAGGATCAGGATCCATCTTGTAGTTAGTATTCATGGGAATTCTAACTGCATTGCAATTCTGTACACCATACTTAGCAATCAGATCTCTGGTGTATTTTGCTTGATTGATGAAGATTCCTTCCTTAGTTTGTTTCACCTGAAATCCAAGAAAGAAATTCATCTCCCCCATCATAGGCATCTCAAACTTTCCTTTCATCAGAGTAGAAAACTTTTCACACAACTGATGATTTGGAGATCCAAATATGATGTCATCCACATAAATCTGAACTAGTAAGATATCCTTCCCATCTTCTATCCTGGACAAAGTTCTATCAACAGTTCCTTTGATAAAACCATGGCCAGTAAGAAACTGAGAGAGAGTGTTGGGAAATCTGTAATTTAGTTTTGATGGAAATTCCAAAACATGTTGTAATAGGACCAGCCAGACCTGTTAGCTGACTGATGACTTAGAATTAGATTAAGATGACCAGCTGAAATGTATATATAGCTTATGTAAAAGATAGGTCACATATTGATGCAAGTAAGATCAGAAGAAGAGATAGCAGTCTGCTCTGAGCCAACTATCAGAGAAGTAAGGGAAGAGCAGATGATCGCAGCAGAAGGAGAGAAATCTGTCAGAGGGACAAAAGTGGAGAAATCTGAGGAAGAATCACCATCTGATTCTCTGCCTCTCACCAAGATCTTCCAAAGAGAAAGATCGCCAACGCCAACTTCCCAATCACCATCACCCTCTCCTCAAAAGTCATCACCACCATCCTCTCCCCACAAAACCTTCTCACCCTCACCCTCGCCTATCAGATCACCAACATCTCCCACACCACCAATCAATGAACCCGTTCAGGAAACTGAACACCCTCAACACGTTGAAAACGAACCTGAACTACAAACATCCCAATCCCCAATCAAGTCTCAAGAACCTGAGAGATCCAACAAGCGAGTGTCCATCTCTCATAATCCCTTCAATACCCAGAATCTTGCTTCCACCGCCTTCCGTAAAGCCCCATCATAAGGATAATGAAGCAACATATCAAGGAGTATCTGCTGGATCTATGCCCTGAATTGGATCAACATCCTGGCATCCAGCAACAGATAGAAGAGATAGTGTTCTGGAGGGATATCAGACTGAAGAGCATTGAAGAATTTCTGATTCTAATGACAACTCTGGGATCAGATTTCTTTGTAGACTTGGAGTTGAAATGTCTAAACAATCTTTGGGATTGAAAGTCTTTGTTGAATTGGCATCGGCGATGATATCGGATGGTTAATTCACGAAAGGTTCGGTATTCCGATAACAGGAGGAAACCGTTCAACCTCCTACAGATCATGGGGAGCTGCCGATGAACCAAGAATGGGTCCGCAGATGAGACTGACTTGGCAAGGCTTCAATATTCGAACAGATCGCTACGATGAGCTCGATACCCTAGATCATCATACGTAAGATTCAGGATGGGATCAAGGTCGCATTTGAAGACAAATTCGGCGCTCCACAAAGCAGATCCGATGAAGCGATTTGAAGATGAGCAAGCAAAACTAGTTGATAAGGAACGAAGTCACACGGTTGGGATGCACAATGCCATCCTTGTCAAGTAATGCAACTAGTATATCCTCTTGCCGAGAAGCTCAAACTCCAAATCGACAAACTCTCGATTCGAGACAGAGATGCTCAATCGAACCTGTGTACTTTTGGAAAGTGTCGGGCATCCTTGGACAAAACCAACAACCACTTGGATATAAGTTGGAAACATTTTCTAGCTTTCTGAGTAACGAGCAAGACAGAAATCAAAACCGCTCTCGAGACGCTTCTACAATCTCGCACCTTCGCCACTGCTCAGATCACTCCTCTTGTTGTCGAGGAACTCGAGAGGAGATCTCACAAAGAATTAACCGCTCTAAACCAAGAAGATGTCCAACCTCTTTGATGAAACCAAAAGGGGGAAGGAAAAGAGAATAAAGAGAAGAAAGAAAAATGATTTCGCATTACGGTTGGTAACTTTTTTCATCTCTACCAAAAACCATCAGATGTCGACTTGCAAAACCACTCCATCTACCGATCTCGTTGCGGAAATGAAAGAAACCGTGGAGCAACATAGCAAAGAGATCGCCGAAAGCGTAAAAGTGCTCTTTTCAGAGGTTACCGCCAGAGTTGACAAGATTGAAGATTTTTTCTTCGCTCGCTCAAAAAAAGAATGGAAACTGATGATCAGGCCAAGAGCCTTGAACTCGCTAAGAAATTAGCTGAAGAAGACGAACAAGATGAACCTGAGCAGACTCTGAGGAGAAAGAAAGACAAAGGCAAGATGATGAAAGGAACTGCGGAAGATCAGAGACAAGGCCAGCTATTCTCCAACAAAAGCCAGATGACTCCTGAACAAGTTCAAGAGTAGACAAGACAGAGAATAAGAGAGGCCGCAATCAAGAAGCAGAAGTTAGCAGAGGCTAAGGGACTGAACATCGCTTACATCCGAAGGAAGAGGAAGAACGAAAGGCAGCAGAGAGGAGATTGCTTGGGAGAAGAATGCCCTTCCCAAGACTGTTAAAGGCATCCTCTCGTGACGGCAAGATCTGCTTCCAGAATGGGATCAGATCAGAGGAGAATGGTTATGTGACATCTACATCCTGGAGAAGATTCCAATTCATCAAGATCAGACTGAAAATGATGATGAATTTCGGAACTGGTTAGAAACAAAGTATCCAGACTTCTACCAGACAGTGATGAAAGAAGGCAAGATCATGTCACTAATACCAGAAGCTCCACCCTTTGAAATACTCCTTCCACCTTTGCGTCCATACAACAAGCTAGATCCTGTTAAATTCAAGAATATCTACTATGGACTTGCTGAAAAAGGAGGTATCCATAGAAGAGAAGAGCTGGACAACCTAATGCAAAGGATGTACAGGATGTTTGGCATCCCCAAAGAACTACAAATGTTCAAGTACACCTGAAGAAGACAACTTGGAATCAGATGATAGGTACACTTTTCATGTATTCTACAATGCACACACCTATCTGAATGAAACTTTCCATCTCATTGATTCTAAGACAACATCTCATTGTCTTCTGAGGTATTTACTGTTTACATTATCTACATTTCCATTCATGGTATCTGTTTTTCTGATTAAGTGTGATTAAGTGTTTTAGTTCCATCAAAAAGGGGGAAATTGTTGGGAAATCTGTAATTTAGTTTTGATGGAAGTTCCAAAACAAAGTTGTAATAGGACAAATCGGACACATTATTTGAAAGTGATGACTTAGAATCGATTAAGATGACCACCGAAATGTATAGATAGTCGATGTAAAGATAGGTCACATATTGAGGGGAACTCAATATGTATAGGTCGTCGAAGTATCGGATGACCCGAGATAAGGTCGGATGATCGAAGACTAAGCACAAATCGAAGACAAGAAGTCGGAAGATCGGTGAAGATAAGAAGACATCAAGACTCGGGATGAACTCAAGACTCAAATGAACTCAAGACTCGGATAGACATCAAGACTCGGATGAACTCGAAGACTCGGATAGACATCGAAGACTCGGATGAACTCAAGACTCGGATAAACTCAAGACTCAAGAACAAACACGAAGACTCGGTGATGACTAAATACACCGAGGCTCGAGAGACACCAAGATCAAAAGACACGAAGACCTATATCACCGAAATCTGATATTGAGCTAAGACAATGTGCATCTGAAGACTCAACAAGGTAGACTGATCAGTTACCTGATCAAGTCAGCTCACACCTAGTAACAATCTAAAAGATACACCAGACAAGACGAATCTTCTACAAAAGGAATATCAATCGTCTAACGGACAAATTTCTGAAGTGCCGCCTCGCGAAGCCAAGGAGAAAGCGACACGTGCACAAAAAGAGCTGACAATGCGGGATACGACGCTGCGGACAAAAACAACGCTAATGATACCTACGGGCATGCCGATAATCGGAGCACGTCAAAATCATATCCTACAACCTACCTAATATAGCCCGAAATTCAAATTGCTCTCCAACGACTCTTTGATTTTGAGGTCTATAAAATGGGATTGCTTGTCAATTGAAGACAAGAGAGACAACTAGCAAAGAACGAACACCGAGACACCACAAAAGAAGCAAAAGCTACAGAAAAATCTCCGCTCAAAGAACACCATATTTGAAGATTATTCTTAGAGTGTTCATCCCATTAGTTCTTAGCAAGAAATCCTATCCACTAGCATTTTGGCTACATAAAACACCAGGATAGATTTCCAGTTGGAACCCTCAAACATTCTTTACCCAAACGCAAGTTAGGTTAAGTTTGTCCCCGGAAGATTTCAGACTAGGGATTCTAGTTTTTTGATTTCTAGTTCGGTTGAGTGTGAACTCGATAAACATCTGTAGAGTGTGAACTAAATAAACATCTCGGCCATCCTTTGAAGGATATAAGTCCCGCAGGTTAAGTTTTGTAGAGTGAGAACTCGGTAAACATCTCAGCCATCCCATGAGGGGTATAAGTCCAGCAGGTTAAGTTCGGTTAAGGTTCCCCTGTGTTAAGGGAAGAGTGAACGTAAGACGGGTTTCGTCTGAACCACTATAAAAAGTCTTGTGTGCATTTACTTGCTTTCTTATTGCTTTACACTACTCACACAACTGAGTTTAAAACATGTTGGGAGATGAGTTTAAAAAATGTTCAGGATAATCCTGATAGTTGAGTCAGGATTTAGTTTTTAAAGTATTCAGGATGTTATCTGCAAAATGTATAGTCAGCAGATATAGATCAAAGTTAGATCTCAAGATTTCAAGAACTCGTAAAGTTTCAAGAAACCGAAGTTCAAAGATGAAATCGAAGTTTATGAAGTTTCAATATGAAATCGAGAAATCAAGACTCAAGGAGAATCGAGATCCGAAGCTTCAAAGCAGAAAACCGAGATATCAAGACTCAAGATGAAACCGAGGAATCAAGACTCAAAGATGAAAACTCAGTAAGTTTCTGAAGAAACCGAAGTTTCAAGATGAAATCAAGTTTCAAGTTTGAAAGATGAAATCGAGAAATCGATTAGAAATTAGAAATCGAGATATCAAGACTAAAAAGGTGAAATCGAGATATCAAGACTCAAGATGAAATCGAGGAAATCAAGACTCAAAGATGAAGACTCAAAGATATCACCAAGATATCTCAGAAGACTCGTAAGACCCCTCAAGACTCGGAAGACCCTCAAGACTCGTAAGACTCAAGACTCGTAAGACTCAAGATCAAGATCAAGAATATCGGTAATAAAGAATATCAAGACTCAAGAATGTACTCAATGCTCAAGATAAACCCGAATGTTCCGAGGCACCAAAATATCTATCCAAGGATGCAACATCGAGAAGATCGCGATTCCTTAGAAAAATAGATATTGCCCAAGACATTCAAATGCGCATAAAAGGAACTAAGACAAAGTGTTGTTAAGGTTATATCACTCGAGATTGTAACCAAAAAGAGCCGCTGAGTTGTTTACCTTTAATCGGAGACAAAAGTCAAAAAGAGGAAGACAAAGATCGCACTATACCGATAATCGACAAATGGATGCATCACCAAAAAAAGATGTCAAGTACTAAGTTCAGATCGCAAAAAGTGAAGACCGGCTACATGAAAGGCTATTGCCTAAAACGTGTTAGAGAGTCTCAAACCCTAAAATATAGCCGTTCTTCACACACCATAAGAGGAAACTCACGGTTATCTCTTCCAACGGATAGTTTTTCAAGAGTAACCTTGGTGTATGCCTATAAATACTTGTGACCCTCTACATTGTAAGGTTACGGGAAATTTGTAAGCAACTCAAGAGCTCAATCTTATTATTGCAAGTTGAAGCACTCGAAAACCCAAGAATTTCCCAAGTGCTTTAAATCTAAGAGAGCTCATTCCACTAAGCCTAGCTTGATAAGATATATCCAAAGCTTAGTCGAGATATCCTAGCCTTTGCATTGGTCTTTATTGTAAAGGATATTTCATTCTAGTTGGAAACCAACCAAGAAACCCCAAACCCTTTGTAAGGTAGTTTGAGTGTGATTGTTGGTGAGATTGGAGTTGTAAAGAGTTAGTAAACTACATTGAGGTAGTCAGAAAGCTCCAGAGAAGAAGTGAGTAATCTATCTTGGATAGACAGAAAGCTTGTGTGAGTTTTGAGTTAGTAAACTACAGAGGTAGTCAGAAAGCTCAAAATTAGAAAGGTTAGTAAACTATAGAGGTAGTCAGAAAGCCTTAGGAAGTGATTAGTGAATTTCTCTGAAGAGATCAGAGAGAGTGGACGTAGGAGCTTGAGTGTCTGAACCACTATAATTTGCTGTGTTCTTTGCTTTCTGTTTTGCTTGATTTATCTGTTGCTTTACTGTGTTTTGAAAGCATATTTTCACTAATATTTCAGTTGGAATCAATCCACTGAAAGTTGCATATAATTGAATCACAGCCTAATCACTATTCCATTAAAGGAAGGTTTTCAGCAAAAGCTTAAAACGCAGTATAAACTAAGGGCCAACCATTCAAGACATATCCGAGTAAGCGAGAACGAGATAGTTACCAAACCGAACTTACTCTTATGAGGGTTGTTAAGTTAGTTACCCGATCCAAGCATCTCGGGATCTCGAAAAACTTCGAACTTCGGTTGGGATTATCTCGAGGTATCTAAAAGTTTTCCAGATCCTTTGTCTCAATAGACTTTAACTTCGAGCGATTTGTGCTTCTCGGGACCAAATCATCGGGACAACCCGACCTAAGTCGACCTCGGTAAAAGAAAAAGTTTTAAAATCATCGAACACGTGTATTCCCCCATACGTGTAAGACTCGTTTGCACCTGGACCAACAAGTGGTATCAGAGTAGTGGTTCAACTTGACCACCTGCTTTGTTGACCAAAGTTTTATTTGCTAAAATACTCGTGGTCTATCTGAACTGATCTTATTTGCTGAACTCTTAAAAGACTCGAGATAAAATGTCTTCTAAGAAACTTCCCATGTTCTCGATGAGAACTATGATTTATGGAGACCGAGAATGCGCGGGCTCATCCGTATTCTAAACATGAGCATTATGTGGAGAGTGGTCTCTGAAGGGCCATTCCAATTTCATCGTGGTGAATCCCAGAGGAACAGAAACTGAGAGAAGCGATCCCAGAACATAATTTCCTAAGTCTGATGACCAACTGACTCCTGAGGAGAGGAAGTTAGTCAATCTAGACTATATTGCTAAAGACACACTATACAGTACAATTGATGATGGTGTGATGGGAATGATCTCTCAACGCAAATCCGCAAAAAGAAATTTGGGATACACTAGCTGTAATGTGCCAAGGCACAAATCATATCAAAGAAAACAAACTTTCAGTTGCAATTGGAAAGTTTGATAGTTTTGAAATGGATGAAGGTGAATCTATAGACAAATTGGAAGTCAGATTCACTAGCATTATGAATGATCTAAATGCACTTGGAAAGAAATATCCACAGAGAGAAGTTGCATTGAAAATTCTTAGAGGTCTTTCTAAGAAATGGGATATACATGCCGTGGTGATTGAAAACACCAAAAACATTAATTAAATGCCATATCAACAAGTCTTCTCCGAGCTGAAGGCCTATGAGTTCGTAATTGATAAAAAATCTAAAAAGGCTGACAACAAAGATGATTCATCATCTGGTAAAAATGTGGCCTTCAAAGCCAAAGATAAAACCTGTAAAATTAGAGAGTCTAAGAACTCCCTTGCTAAGAATCAGGATGAGCTTGAGGATAAGCTAGCACTGATGGCAAGGAGGTTTTAAAGACTTAATAGTCGATATGGAAAATACAAAAACTATTACAGGAATCACAGGTACCAGAAGAAACCTGAGGACAAACCAACTAAGAAGAGAAAGGACCTGAAAGCTGAAGGGTCTTCATCCAGAAAGAAGGACTCCAAGTCCAAAGAAGAAAGTGATCAGGATGATGATGCCAACATATGCTACAAAAAAAAAAAAAGAAAGGTCACTTCCAAAGATGATTGTCGGATATGAGTGCTAAGGATAGAAGAGAAAGACAAACAATTAAAAAAAGAGACAAGAAGTTCTCTAGCAAAAAGGCCATGGTTGCGAGAAGAAGAACATTCCGAGGAGGATCTAGCTCTTTGGATGAAATCTTCTCGACAAAGGAAAGTGATGACATCTCGTCGATGGCTATTGAGGAGGTAAACTCTTTCTTTTCTCTGTTGTTGCTCCTACACTAGCACAAGAGTTGTCAAGTTCAATCGTAAAAGCAATCAATTTGACTTCGATGGATTCTTTTGAGAGTCGATGAAGGACTATCTTTGTTTTACAAGAATCGCTAAATGAAACTCAAGAGCGAATAAAGGGCGAAAGGTGAAAATCTTAAGTGGAAAGACTCTAGCAAAAATTGAAATCACTTCTCAATTAATGGGAGCTCTCGATGAATCTGGATGTTTCGAAAGTACAACTCTCGAGAAAGAGAAATTGATAGTGACCCTAAGCGAAAAGCTAGAGAAATCCATAGGAAGAGATTCAGTTGATCGTAACTAAGTTCAATGACCTCTCCGAGAAGCATGAAACTCTCTGTAAATGTGAGGATAGTGGCGGAAGAAGCTAACTCTATTGAATATCGCATCTAAAGTAATAGATGAAATTGAGTTACCAGAGATCCGCCACTATAAAATGCTGGATTGGGATACATTCCGGGGAACCTCACAAGGTCATCGAATCGCATCAAGTAAGAAGAGGACAATCTTTGTAAAACCAAAGGGCACCTACACTTCAAATCGAAGAAATGCCCAAGGTTGTAGACAATGGAAAAGGACCTATGGTTCAAAGAAACCGAATGATCGTAAGAAAGCCCAAACCTCGGTGAAGGCTAGAAAACCGAGCACTCGATTGGAAAATTTCAGCAAGTACGCCAAAGCCTCAGTTAAGAATGCAAACTGAAAGGATCAAGACTTTGAACCATCAGAGGAATCTTGAAGAGAAACACTCAAAGCAGAGACATTCTCAATCGAAGAGACCAAGTCCTCAAGATCTTGAAAGACCCAAATTTCAAGACAGTAACTCGAACCCCACTTGCCTAAGGGTAAAGGTTACCTAAACCCAAGTCAACAAAGATTCTGGGACAGAAGCCAAAACAATCGAACAAAAGGCTGTACTAAAGAAAAACTCTAAGGCTCATGTTCATGCTAAGGCAAGCACTCATACATGTGAAACCGCTAAGGCACCCAGAGTAGTAAATGTGTATGTAGATGTTTATGGAAGATGATCAGCCACTCTAAAGTGATTAGAGTTGTCAGCAGATTTAGATTAGAAAGGTACAAACTAACCTTGTAGGACCATACACAATTGGGTACCTAAGAATTGATCTATTTTTCAGAGGAAAACAAGTGGCACCGGTGATTGAAGATCACATAAAGAGCGATGAGTAGAGATGAAAAAGCCCTCAGTATGGTATCTTGACGGTGGATGCTCAAGACATATGACATGATTCAAGAAGATACTAAAGTTGACTATGTTGAACAAAGAGGCCCTCAGATCACTTTTGGAGATAACTCCAAGGGACAGATCGAAGGATATGGAACTTTGGAAATCGACTCAGTTCATATCCATGGTGTTTCATATGTATCTGGATTGAAGCATAACTTGCTTTCAATAAGCCAATTCGTGATAAGGGTTTTAATGTTGAGTTCTCTAAGAACTTATGTTATGTGAAAGATGATATCTCACGTAAAAATATTCTTGATTGGTACTAGAAAAGGAAATGTGTATCTTGCTGATTGGAGTTCAACTCCTAAAGATACATGTTTGGTTGCAAAAAGTTCCACAGATACCAATTGGTTATGGCATAAAAGAATGAATCACCTGAATTTCAAAACCCTGAATAAACTTGCAAGATTAGCTCTTGTGAGAGGGTTGCCTAATGAAGTGTTCAGTAAGGAACATGTTTGTGATGCGTGCCAAAAAGGAAAACAAGTTAAAGCATCATTTAAAAGTAAAGTAGATGTTTCTACTGAGAGAATACTTCAGTTGTTGCATATGGATCTTTTTGGTCCAATAACACCAGTGAGCACTAATGGCAGGAAATATACACTCGTAGTAGTTGATGACTACTCAAGATATACTTGGGTCATATTCTTACTCTGTAAGAAAGAGACTCAGATAAAGCTGCCTGAATTACTGAAAAGGCTCAGTATTGAGAAAAATCTGAGTGTGGTCAAAATCAGATCTGACAAAGGAACTGAATTCATAAACCATATTATATCTGATTATTGTGAAGCAAATGGAATTACTCATGAAACATTAGCTGCAAGGACCCCTCAACAAAATGGTGTTGCTGAAAGAAGGAACAGGACTCTGAAAGAAGTTTTGAAGGACAATGATATTTCAAGTCGATATTCCTAAAAGATTTTGAGCTGAAGCTGTCAACACTGCATGCTATTCACAGAATAGATCCATGCTGACCAAGAGTCAAGGCAAAACACCCTATGAGCTTTGGAATGAAAGGAAGCCTCTAGTTTCTTTCTTTCGTGTGTTTGGTTGCAAGTGTTTCATACACAATAATGGTAAAGATCAGTTGAAAACATTTGATAGTAAAGTGAAGAAGGAATATTCTTAGGATATTCTCAAGTCGATAAAAGCTTTCGAGTTTATTTGTAGGACTCTATTGTGGAGGAAACACCTCATGTTGTTTTTGATGAATCTACTTGTGTTCGGAAGAAACAGAACATGATGCGAGAAGAACCCACCAAGAGAATCACCAGATTAAGCCTGAAAAAGAATGACAAAACATCCACTAAACCTGAAAAGAAGAAGTCAGTCACCATCTATGATTGGAGTGACTCAGACTCAGATAAAGAAGTTCAGGATGGAACTCAGGATGGTGAGACTCAGGATGGAAAGTCTTCACTGAAGGAGAACCAACACACTGAAGCTGACCAATCTGAACAGACACCAGTTCAGACTCAGGTATGTGATGCCAATGAAGATGTGGTCACAACTGAGGCAAATTTTGAATCTATCAACCAAAGGGGAACAAATGTCTCTGACAATGTCTGAATAGAATTTCCCCTGAGGAAGATGATTCCCTTTCTCCTTTTCTGTTGTTCCCTGAGTTTATTGAACTAACTGAACCTAGCATTTCAAATGTTGAGGATACTATTGAAGGGGGAACATCTAGAAGAAGATGGTTAGATAGTCATCCTATAAGTCAGATTGTGGGTGATCTAACTGAAGGTGTCAAAACAAGAAGGTTCCATGGTGAAAGTGCACTATTCTGCTGCTTCCTATCAGAAAGAGAGCCTACTGAGATTGATGAAGCTCTACAAGATTCTTTTTTGGATTCTTGCTATGCAAGATGAAATTTGAATCAATTCTCAAGGAATGAAGTATGGGAGCTAGTAGATAGACCTGAAAGGCACAATGTTATTGGAACCAAGTGGGTATTCAAGAATAAAAGAGATGAAAACAACAACATTGTAAGAAACAAGGCAAGGCTAGTTGCACAAGGTTATTCCCAAGAAGAAGGCTTGGATTATGATGAAACCTTTGCACTGTTGCAAAGACTAGAAGCCATCGATTGTTTCTTGCATATCTTTTCCACATGAAGTTCATCTATCAAATGGATGTGAAAAGTGCATTTTGAGCGGTGTGCTTAAAGAAGAGGTTTATGTAGAACAACCTCCCGGTTTCGCAGACGAGAATGACCAAGTTTCTGTGCTCTCGAGAAAAACCTTGTATGGTCTTAAGCAAGCACCGGAGCATGGTATGATACTCTTTCTCGATTTCTTCTTCGACCGTGGTTTTGTCAAAGGAACTGTTGATAGAACTCGTTTCGGGATAGAAGATGGGGAAGATATCTTTATTGGTTCGGATATATGTTGATGACATCATTTTTGGATCTCCAAACCATCGGTTGTGTGAAAAGTTTTCAATCTTGATGAAAGGCAAGTTTGAGATGTCAATGATGGGAGAGATGAATTTCTTTCTAGGTCTTCAAGTGAAACAATCAATGGAAGGAATCTTCATCAACCAGCAAAAGTACACCGTAGATCCGATTGCAAAATATGGTGTACAGATTGCAATGCGATTAGAATTCCTATGAATACTAACTACAAGATGGATCTCGATTACGAAGGTAAATCAAGAAGTCATAATCGATTATAGAGGAATCATTGGATCATTGCTCTATCTCATGACAAGTAGGCGGATATAACATTTCTTTGTTGGGATATGTGCAAGATACCAAGCTAATCCTAAGGCTAGTCACATGGAGGTCGCCAAAAAGATCTTGAAGTATCTTAAGGCGAGTGAATAGAGGATTATGGTATCGGTGATGATAACCTTGAATTAACTGGTTACTCAGATGCCGATTATGGAGGTTGTAGAATTGACAGAAGTCCACTACTGAGGAACTTGTCAATTTCTTGGAAGTAAGATGATATCTTGGTTTTGAAGAAAGCAGGACCTCAAGAGTAAACCAAGATTATGAAAGTTGAAATACATGGTCTGGAGGAAGTTCTTTGTGCTTTCATTCTTTCGCTCGGACAACAATTAAGGGATTATAAAGTTGTATAATGAAGTACCAATATTTTGTGACAATAATAGTGCCATTGCTATTTCACAAAATCCATTAGTATTGCACACCGGATGCAAGCATGTGGATATCGACATCACTTCATCGAGATCATGTTGAGAAAAAGGACATCGGGATGGAGAAAATTCATCTTGATAAGCAGAGTTTGGTATCTTGATGAACCTTTGGTTGAATCAAGATTTGAGTGAACTATCGGTTGAATTAGGGATGTTGGATCCGGTGTATAGAGTAAAAATGAAAAATTGAAGGTTTTCAGATGCATGAAGTTTTCTCAGGATTCTACTGAGAAACTCAGGATAAAATTGGAGATCTTGAATCGAGTCTCGTGAAACTCAGAGTTCTTGAAGGCCAAGACTCATTAGCATCTTGAACCCATTCAATTTTTCAAGATCATCATCGACATTTTATCAAGGTCAATACTCAGTAAGACTGATAGAGGGAAATTAGTCTGAAGAAGTAATGACACATTAGACTCATTTATTGCTTAAGTAAAACTCAGTAATCATTTGCAATAAATACAAAACACCTGAAGAATGTTTTTGGGCGGGATCTTTGAAATTCCTAAGAAGGTCAACAGTCATTAAATGCTCTGTTACTTTTAATAACCAATAAGGTTAAAATGGCGGCTTACTTTTCGGAGGATCGACCTTTCGCATACCCGATTTATCGTGGATTAATCTTAACCGTTGTTTTTCACCAAACCGGTACGATTCCCCATGATCTCATGATATATATTCCTTTGAAAGCCATTCAAGCCAAATTTTATTAAATCCTTCACTCCCAAAACCCTCTGCAAAATCCCTTTACCCAGAAAAGCTTCATCGCTCCAAACCCTAAATCTTAAAATCTCAAAATGGCTCCTACCATATTCGAAAGATTGGCTAAAACAAATAAGCCATGGTATGAGTACGTGGTTTCTCTAGAGAGTACTTCCAATGCCAAGCACGAAGAAGAGGCGCTCCACTTGATTCGGTTGGCAAAATTGACGAACCTCATCGTGAACCGACAGGAGGCGGAGTATACTCGCGAGGTAATAGAGTTTGTCGCTAATTTGGAAATAGATGAGGAAGATTGTATTGAGTCCAAGATTTCTGTTTCGCATCTTGAACAATCAATGAAGTATGTGGATTTTGTTCGAGAGCTTTATATTGTCCCTAAGCATTTAAATGACGTTTTTGAGTTGTGCGATAGGGGAGATGATCCCTCATTGTATATGTTGGGACGAGAGCAAGAGTATCTTGATGGGATTACTGAGAATCTTGTTAAGTTTGAAGCAACTCTGCATAAGCGGCATCTAAAGCCGAAATACAGAGTGTTGATTGATATTGTGGGAAAGTGCATCATGAGTCGATCTGGAAGCTTTGAGCAGATCAGCACTCCCAAACTCTGACTGATGGCGGCGATTGAGGACTCACCCACCAAGGAGTTCAACTAGTTGAAGTATCTGATCAAGGTGGTGAGTGAGCAAGCCAAGGTCATAAAAAGGGAGGATGGGGTAATATCGATCAAAGGCAGGATCCTCCATGCCACCAAAATAGCTTTTATTTTGGAAATGTGCCGAGAGGAGGAGGATATCTTTTCCAACTCTACTCCATTCCCTAAGTCCAAAGTAATGTTCAAGCCCATTGCTGCAAAGAGGACTATCAAGGGGAAGAAAGAGAAAAAGGTGGAATAACCAGTTGCGGCTGCTGCTGAAGAAAGCCAACAAACCAGGAGGACGGTTTTGTTGGATGCCAAGATGGAGTAGGGTGAGAAATTGAAGAAGCAAAAGTCTCTTGCTCCAAAGCGCAAAAGAATGGTGGTTCTCACTGATGAAGATGAGGAAAGTGAGACTGAGGAGATTCAGCCTGAGAGCCAAACTGCTCAGAAATCGCCTTTACTTGTATTGGCTCAGGCTATCTCAAAGGCATATGATCAAACTGAGGAGCAAGTCTTCTCTGAGGTTCTTGAGACGTCGCTTAGTTCTGATAAGTTCTATCAAGAAATCTTCCAAGGACCTCAGATCTGGAGAAAAATCTGATTCCCTTTGAGGTAGCACCGCCGGACCTTAGAAAATGTTCAGATTCCCTCTGAGGAAGTGCCACTCAAGTCTCAGAGCAAACTAAAATTCTTAATCGAGGAGGCGCCTCTGGACCTCGTAACCAAGTCGATTCAGATCGAGGAACTATCCGCCCAAACCTCGAGTTTCTTTGAGCCTCGGGAGCCGATGAATTTTGATGAGCTCTGAATGAGCCGTTAGTCGATCTTTTGCCAGACTTTCCAATCGAACACGAGAGCCCGATGCTCAAGAAAGGTGAAGAAAGAGACCGAATGGCGAAGCAAGGGGGGCAATTCATCCTTGACCACTACCCCGAAGCTTAGCTCATTCCCTTACCTCCAAGACATCTTCTTCAGATTGAGGTCAACGGTCTACATCCTCAACCAGACTCTTCAGGAGATGCTCAACATTGCTTCATTCAGAGGCTAAGACTGGTGGAATGAGGAGACAACTTTTCTCACTGAATTCTCAGGGTTCAAAAAACCAAGCTCAGGATGAAAATCTCAGACTTTGATGAGCTTGTGAAGAGGAAGGTTGCTGAGAGGAAAGTTGCTGAAATTGGTGCCCCGAGCTCCAAAGATAAATCTCAGGATGGGGACCAACAAGGGGATGATGAGAGTCAATCTCAGAAGGAGAAAGACTCAACCCGATCTTGATCGACAAAGTCGTTGTCGAACATCCTCGGTGGGGTTAGCCTTGACCGAGGCTCGTGGACACCCAAGCTCGTGGTGAATCGGACTCGGATCGAGTCTGAAGCCCCAGTTCAGACTAAAGCTCAAGTTCAGACTGAGACTCAGATGAATAGCCAACTCCAGGAGGCACAACAGATCGATATGCTTCCTGAGATTGACCTCACCCCGTGATGGAGAAGGTTGGAGAAGGTTGAGCCAATCCTGAACAAAATTGCTCAGATGGAGGAGGTTTTGCCAACCAAACTCGGGGAAGATTGACAAAGATGAGTTCTTCTTGTAGCTGGTGCTACTTCAGATACTCGATGACAAAGTCGACCTCCATGGAAGGAAAGTTAGAAGAGAAGATGGAGGGGGTCAAGGCTGAGCTTAATGCAGAGCTGAAGCAGAAGCATCAGGAGCAGACTCAAATTCTAGAAGCAAAGTTGGTAGAGAAGAATGAGATGCTGGTGAAGAATGTTGTTGAGGAAATGAGCTCAATGCTCATGGCCAAGATGACAGATATGTTCAAGGAAGCTCTCTCTAGCCAATTTGCTCATCTATCTGAAGAATTTTCTGTGGCGAAGAACCACCTCAGAAGACTCGAGGAGGAGCAAGATCAGATGGCAGGGGAGGTGCGGAGTGTCAGTAAAGAACAATACCATATGGACACAACACTCTCCAGGCTTCTGCCAGAGTATGGTTCCAAGAAGGGGGAAAGACCTGGAGCTGATCTCAGGAATTTATTGGAACATACTCTGAAAGGCAAGGTTGTTAAGGATGCTGAAAAGAAGATCATTGCCGAAGCCATGAAGGAGATAGAGGCCACTGAGAAGCTAAAGTTCAAGAAGGTGGAGAAGCTTAATCTACACTGTGTTTCAGAGGAAACAATGCAAGAAGTTGCAATAGAGAAACCGAGTGGTAGAGGAAGAATTGGTACAAGCCTACCCAGCCGAATTGCCCATCAAGAGAAAGGCTATGGCGATGGAAGAGCCTCGAGGGCAAAAAGAGCAAAGGCTTCTAAGCCGATTCGAGAGAAAATTGATGTTGGATATTGAAGAACTGAGGTTGAGCCAAAGAAGAAGGTCTTCAATACTGTAAGCGCCCGAAAAACACTCCAAATTGAACAAGCAAAGAAAAAGCCGCTTTTTTCGTGTACCAAAGGATCGAAAAGAAGGTAGAAGAAGAGCGAAAAATAAGGAGTGGGTTCAAAAGTTCGCAAAGCAAGAGGAGAGGGAACACAAAAGACGAAATGGCCGTGACATGTTGACAAATGGATGCATCCAAAATTTCAACGATGCATGGGAAGAAATTAAGAGAACTTTTGGTTCTATTATGATGTTCTCAGAGAATGGAGAGGGGAGAGCTTAGATCCCAATGAGGCTTTCATCGTCTATCTCCTGACCTTCTATCTTAAATATCTTCAAGGCTGGATAAATCTTGCGGATGAAGGAAAGGTGCAGATAACCGCCCCTGGTCCATACGTGTACCCTCCTCCCAGGCTGGAGAATGGCTGTGTAAATGAGAAAGCCATTGCTCAAGAAATATCTTAGTACGCCATTCAGTTGGGTCTGACAGGGAACAATCCTGATATCATTAAAGAAAGAGATGAGCTGAAAAGAAGATATTACAGAATGTTCAACCTTGAAGTCCCTGCTGATGAGGTGGAAGAAGATCGAATCAAGAAGAGAAATAAGAATGTAAGAAGACTAAAGAATGAAGACTCAGAAGATTCATGTAATCCTTTATCTTTTTTGTCTTTTTGATTTTGTTAGATAAGATTCATTGTAAACTTGTAACAGTCTACCTATCATCAATGAAACCTTATCATTTATGCTCAAAAGATAATATCTCATTATCTTATTTACATGTCTTTAATTTTGATATGCCTGAATGATTGTCTCTGAATTAATTGTTGGGAAATTAAGTATTTGGTGATGAATCCTTTGAGAGATTCTTTACTGAAGAAATTGTTGGGAGATTAATTGTTGGGAGACTCATTATGTATGGAAATTGTTGGGAGATAAAACCAATCTTGTAATAGGATAAACTGAAACCTGAGTATAGGTTAAGTATATTTGTAACAAGATGGTTTTTGGCATCATCAAAAAGGGGGAAATTGTTGGGAGATGAATTTAATAAAGATATGATTTTGATTAGATCCCAAAACCCCTGAGTATGACATGTTCAGGATAATCTTGATAGTTGAGTCAGGATTCAGTTTTTAGAGTATTCAGGATGTTATCTCGCAAAATGTATAGTCAATGATATAGATCAAGGTTAGGATCTCAAGATTCGAAGAACTCAAGAAGTTTCAAGAAACCAAGTTTCAAAGATGAAAATGAAGTTTCAAGTTTCAAAGATGAAATCGAGAAATCAAGACTCAAAGGAGAAATCGAGATATCAAGCTTCAGCAGAAATCGAGATATCAAGACTCAAGATGAAATCGAGGAAATCAAGACTCAAAGATGAAAACTTAGTAAGTTTCTGAAGAAACCAAAGTTTCAAAGATGAAACCAAGTTTCAAGTTTTAGTATGAAATCGAGAAATCAAGACTCAAGGAGAAACCGAGATATCAAGACTCAAGGCAGGAAACTAAGATATCAAGACTCAAGATGAAATCGAGGAATCAAGACTCAAAGATGAAGACTCAAAGATATTAGTCAAGATATCTCAGAAGACTCGTAAGACCTCAAGACTCGTAAGACTCAAGACGTAAGATCGAAGATCAAGAATATCAAGGCACAAAGAATTATCAAGACTCAAGAATGCATCAATGCTCAAGATAAACCTAAATGTTCCGAGGCACTGAAAATATCTATTTGAAGGATGCAATACTGAGAAGATCGCGATTCCTTAGAAAAATAGATATTGCCCAAGACATTCAAATGCAGACAAAAGGAACTAAGACAAAGTGTTGTTAAGGTTATATCACTCAGAGATTGTAACCAAAAAGAGCCGTTGAGTTGTCTACCTTTAACTGGAGACAAAAGTAAAAAAAGAGGAAGACAAAGAATGTACCATATCGATAATCGACAAATGACAGTGTCTTTGAAAAAGATGTTAGAAGTACTAAGTTCCAGACTGCAAAAAGTGAAGACCGGCTACATGAAAGGCTATTGCCTAAAACGTGTTAGGGAGTCTCAAACCCTAAATATAGCCGTTCTTCACACACCATAAGAGGAAACTCACGAAGCTATCTCTTCCAACGGATAGTTTTTCAAGAGTAACCTTGGTGTATGCCTATAAATACTTGTGACCCTCTACATTGTAAGGTTACGGGAAATTTGTAAGCAACTCAAGAGCTCAAACTTATTATTGCAAGTTGAAGCACTCGAAAACCCAAGAATTTCCCAAGTGCTTTAAATCGAAGAGAGCTCATTCCACTAAGCCTAGCTTGATAAGATATATCCAAAGCATAGTCGAGATATCCTAGCCTTTGCATTGGTCTTTATTGTAAAGGATATCTCATTCTAGTTGGAAACCAACCAAGAAACCCCAAACCCTTTGTAAGGTAGTTTGAGTGTGATTGTTGGTGAGATTAGAGTTGTAAAGAGTTAGTAAACTACATTGAGGTAGTCGTAAAGCTCTAGAGAAGAAGTGAGTAATCTATCTTGGATGTAGTAAAGCTTGTGTGAGTTTTGAGTTAGTAAACTATGAGGTAGTCGAAAACTCAAAATTAGAAAGGTTAGTAAACTATGAGGTAGTCGTAAAGCCTTAGGAAGTGATTAGTGAATTTCTCCAAGAGATCGGGGAGAGTGGACGAGGAGCTTGAGTCTCCGAACCACTATAATTTGCTCTGTTCTTTACTTTTGCTTTTGCTTGATTTATCCATTGCATTCTTTGTGTTTTGAAAGCATATTTTCACCGATATTTCGGTTAGAATCAATCCACCGAAAGTTGCATATAATTGAATCTTGCCTAATCACTATTCCAAGGAAGGTTTTCAAAGAAAAAGCTTAAAACGAGTATAAACTAAGGGCCAACCATTCAAGACATCCGAGTAGCTAGAACAGAGATAGTTACCAAACCGAACTTACTCTTCCGAGGGTTGATGAAGTTAGTTATCGATCCAAGCAACTCGGGATCTCCGAAAACTCGAACTTCGGTTGGGATTATCCGAGGTATCACGAAAGCGACTTCGGGATCACTATCTCAAGAGACTTTGACTCGGGCGATTTGTGCTTCTCGGGACCAAATCATCGGGACAACGACCCAAGTGACCTCAAGAAAAAAGAAAAAAATTTTAAAATCGAAACACGTGTATTCCCCCATACACGTGTAAGACTCGTTGCACGGGACCAACAAAACAACATACATATTCTAAGTTAAGCTCAGTCTGCACCAAGCAACTGATCTGATCAGATTGACACCTTAGTCAACTGGATGAAAACTGACTTATGAATCTGAATTGATAAAACTGGTTTTTCACACGGGTTAAAACAAGCTTCCGCACCATTAGGTTAAACCGACAGATATCAAAACCGACCGCCTTAGGCACTCAAGAAGATTGAACATCGATCTAAACCGATACACTAAGACTGATCGAGATGTCTGCTCACACCGATCCTCACAAAAAGTTTTGGAAGTCTATTCACCCCTCCCCTCTAGACTTCCACCCTCACAAAACCCATTCGGGACCTACAAGTGGTATCAGAGCAGTGGTTCTACAGACCACTGACTTTGAGTATCATCGATTCTTGAGGAAGAATCTTTGTGGTCATTTGAACAGATCTTGAAAAACCATTTTAAAAACTCATTCGTTTTCAAAATCACTCAGCATGGATAATACCTCTGGCATGTACCATGATTTGCCTAAGTTTTCAATTGATGAGTATGCAGATTGGGCTATATATATGTGCAACCATTTAGGATCGATAAGCGGCAGAATGATGGAAGTCATTGAACGAGGACCCATCATTATATATCACGACAACCCAAAGCAGTTGGAGGAGATCCGCATTTTGCAGGGGTGGAAGTCTTGCTTTAAAAAGCCCGGTCGATGGATGCGAAGAAAGAAAAATTGTATACTCTAGATAAAATCGCCAGGCATATAATCACGAAGACGATGGATAAAGTCACAAAGGAGAAGATAAAGTATCTCAAAACCGCGAAAGCAATGTGGGATACTCTTGCTGAGATATGCGAAGGAAATGATCAGATCAAAGACAAATGAGCTACAAAAGTTGAATTGGTGAAGTTCGAAAAGCTAAAAGATGTTGCCCAATGAGACCATCAACGAGCTCGATAAGAGGATCACCATGTCGTTGAATGAATAAACCACGAGAACTTGGAAGAGATGTCGGACAAAGATATCAACTACAAGATCTTAAGATCTCTCACCAAGAATGGGACATGAAAGTCACGGTAATCAAGGATTGCCAAGACATTTCAAAGATGAAGCCGAGTAGCTTGTTCCTAAGCCTTAAAGCTCACGAAGTTCGATTTGAATCGAAAGAGGACAAGCAGATGAAGACGAGACCCCGCCAAGCCTCAACGTCTAAATCGATTGCATTCAAAGCAACCAAAAAGCAGATCGAAGGCCATCGAACCGTTGGAAACATAATGAGTCAAGGTATCAGATCGCTCGCTTACCAAGAAACTTGAAAGAACAAATACTCAACTTTTGGTAAGTATCGGAGATTCTACAAATGACTATCAAGACAAATGAAAAGAAACAGGAGGCCAACCGATGATCACTAGAAAGAACCAGATCTCGATGATCGAAGAGATTACAGAGAAGAAAAGAAAAGAGATGATCGGACAGATAAGAGAAGAGATAACAGAATCGACAGAAGGAGTTGATTACCATCGAGAAGGGAAGTCACCGACAGTCCTATAGAGCGGAGTGACTCACCGGTAGAGGAAGTTCCGTAGATCGAGGATCGCGGCTTCAATCGTGAGAAACCAGTCACTACAAAGACCGACCGCCCGACCGACTCCCGAGAGAAAGAGAAGAGAAATGGAACGTAAGAGAACAACGCCAGAGATAGGAAAGCCCCGATCACGACACATCCGGAATTGATGATTCCTATCTCCGAGGACTCGCTACTCATCCGAGAAGACTTCGTCCCGATAAGTTAAAGGCTTCTTGACTTCCACGAGCATGAAGATCTGATATTATCTTCAGATGACGATGAAGTCTGCCTGATGGCCAAGGAGGACCAATCTGAGGTAACCTCCAAACCTTCTGCTTTTTCAATTTCCACACCTGCTATCATTAACACACCTGCTGGAGAGATTGACTTGCAGCTCTACTCTGAGAAATTGCTTGATGATCTCCGATGCAAAAGAGACACTTATACAATAGTGGAAGTTTGAAAATGACAAGCTAAGGACCGTAAATAATCGGCTTGTTAAAGAGAATATTCACAAGAAAGCTACCGAATCGAAATCCATTGAAATTGCTCAGAGAAGGTAACTGAGGAACTTAACGTTCTGAAAGATAAATCTTCTGATCAGGAGAAGCAGATCAAAGATCAGCTAGCAATCAACAAACAACAAGCTGATGATTTCATAATCCTTCAAGCTAAATTTGATGAGCTATTCCGACTACATGAGAGTCTAAAATCTACCGAGGATAGTTTGCGCAAGAAAATAGAGGTTTTCACGAAGTCATCAAAAACGGTTCAAGATATGAACACCTATTTTCGAACGCCGACTAACAAGAAGGGAATTGGGTATGAGAACCCTTCTACATCCTCAAAAGCCCCGTTTGATTCACTTCAGAAGGGTGTAATCAAACGAGTCTCTGACAAAGATACACTAAAAGCTAAACTTGTATCTGATAAGGGAAAAAGACCTGCTGAGCAAGTAAGGTAGGTGACTAATCAGAAAGGGAACATAAATGGACCCCAACTGATAAAGCATCAGCCGAGGAATCAACAGAAGAACCCAGTTCTTCTGAAGAAACCTCAACCTGATCAGCAGATTAGGTATCAGAAGAGACAACCTATAAGAAGGAAATCTAATCTGAGACCCAATCAAGGCCAGCTGCCTAATAAGCAAGCTATGGGTAAACTGCAAAGACCACCTATGCCAAAAAGATATGAATCTTTTGATGGTAGCAGCCGTACCCACCCTTATAACCAGAGATTTAGGGCTACTGCACCTGAGCCACACTGGATTAAAAGAAGACAAAATATAAAGAAAAATCCCAAGTCTTCTAAGTCATCCAAGGCTCACACGAATAATCATACTAATCAGAAAGCATATAAAGAGACGTATGATTATGTTGATATGTATGGGAGACAAATCAGACCTTCTAATCTATCTGATTTTCATAGAAGTGCCCTGTTTGTGTGGATCCCTAAATCCACCACTAACCCCCAGGACCCAATTCCAAAGGGGTACCTAAAGCCTGATTTGATTGCAGGTTCGCTTGGGACTGGCCAACAAAAGAGGTGTACAAGCAACTATCTGGTACATCGATAGTGGATGCTCAAGGCACATGACTGAAAGCAAACATCTCCTTAGCTCTTACAAAGAACAAGAAGGCCAACATGTACTCTTCGGTGATGATAACTTTGGTTTTACCAAAGGATTCAGAACTTTAGAGAATGATGATGTACAAGTAACTGGAGTCTCGTATGTCGAAGGATTAAAGCACAATCTACTATCAGTATCACAATTCAGCGATAACGGATTCAGCGTTGAGTTCTCGAGCGACAAGTGTACGATTAGGAATCGAGCCACTCAACAAACCTTGCTAACTGGTTCAAGGAAAGGCACAATCTACACAGCAGATTGGAATAGTTGCCCAAAGAATACATGCTTAATTGTTAAGAGCTCCAAACGTAGCAGTTGGCTCTGGCACAAAAGAATGAGCCATCTGAACTTCAAAACTCTTAACAAGATAGCTAGGATGTCTTTGGTTGAGGGACTTCCGAATGAGATATTCTCCAAAGATCAGACATGTGCCGCATGTCAGAAGGGAAAACAAGTTAAAGCCTCATTCAAGGGAATACCTGGACCGGCATCCAGTAGAGTACTGCAACTGCTCCACATGGATCTATTCGGACCAGTTACACCAGTCAGTCTCAGTGGACGAAAATATACTCTAGTAATCGTGGATGATTATTCCAAGTTTACTTGGGTTGTATTCTTATACAAGAAGAACGAGACAACGACAAAGATACCCAAGCTGCTCAAGAAGCTACAAAATGAGAAGGGTGTCAGCATAGTAAAAATCAGATCAGATAAAGGTACAAAGTTCCTGAATTCCTTTATTACTGATTTTTGCACTGAGTTTGGTATACAACATGAGACGTTAGCTGCAAGAACACCACAACAAAATGGAGTGGCAGAACGGAGACACAGAACTCTCAAGGAAGCTGCTCGCACTATGTTAGCTGAACATGCAACACCAAGTCATTTCTGGGTAGAAGCAATCAACACTGCATGCCATACTCAGAACAAATGTTCTATGACTAAGACTCACTTCAAAACACCTTATGAACTGTGGAAAGGCAGAAAACCTCGTATTTCATACTTCCATGTTTTTGGGTGCAAGTGTTTCATACACAACAATGGGAAAAGTCAGTTGAAGACTTTTGAGGCCAAGTCAGATGAGTGCATATTCTTAGGATATTCCTCATCTAGCAAGGATTTTAGAGTTTACAACAAACGAACCCTAGTTTTGGAAGAAACACCCCATGTGGTCTTTGATGAGACATCTTCTGAATAAGAGAAAGCTGCCTCAGAACAAGCCGTACCAGATCAACCATTTCCTGACACGCAGAAAATGGATCAACTAAGCATCAAGGAGAAAGAACCTGAACACGTAACAATGTACATCCCAGAACTTGATCTTGCTGATTCAACAGGTCAATCAGACCCAAAGGTACGCATAACCTGCTGATTGAAGAAAGTTACAATTTGAGACAAAGATCAACCGAACCATCTAGTTCGAGGGGAACTCGAAGTTCCTCTTAACATACATCAAAGACATGATGAGTCCAACATCAGCTGAGACATGTTCTTATCAAGTGGATCATAATTCCGCACCACTCCCAATCACTAGTAATGAACTACTATCAGATATAGATGATGTTCTCCAACAGACGACATCGTAGCGAAGGACCGGATTACGGTCATCTAATCGATCGATTATCGGAGACCCATCCGATAGAGTCAAAACTAGACATCAGATTGGTGAAAGTGCCATGTACTGTTGTTATCTGTCTTTGAAGGAACAAACTACAATAGAAGAAGCTCTAGAAGATGCAAGCTGGATTCTAGCCATGCAGGAGGAGCTGGAACAGTTTGAGAGGAATCAAGTTTGGAAATTGGTGGATGGACCAAACTCATCAAGACGTAATTGGACACGAAGTGGGTATTCAAGAACAAGAGAGATGAGAAAAATGTCATAACCGGGAATAAGGCAAGACTTGTTGCTAAGGGGTATTCACAATCGAAGGAATTGATTATGATGAGACCTTTGCACCGGCCGCCGCCTAGAAGCCATTAATTTTTCGGCATATATTGCCTACAGAGGGTTCACGTGTATCGGATGGATGTAAAGAGTGCATTCTTAAACGGGGTACTAGCGAGAGGAAGTTTATGTCTAACAACCTCCGTGCTTTGAAAAAAAGGCAACCAAGTGTACCGATTTAAAGAAAGCTCTTTACGGCTGAAACAAGCTCACGGAGCTTGGTATGATACACTCTCTCGGTTCTTGATAGACAACGGGTTCACTAAAGGAATAGTGGGATGTAACCTTATTGAGAATAGAAGATGGAGAAGATATTACGATGGTTCAGATTTAAATGGGCGACATCATCTTCTGATCTCCCAACAAGAAGCTATGTGAGAAGTTCAACAAATTGATGCAAGGGAAGTTCGAGATGTCCATGATGGGTCAGATGAATTACTTTCTGGGTTTACAAGTCAAGCAGAGTATAGAAGGGATATTCATCATGGGGAAGTACACAAGGAATCTATCGCAAAGTTTGAGTTCAACATTGCAAGGAAGCCAGAATTCCCATGATGACCGGGTTCAAGATGGATCCAGATGAAGATGGTCAGAAAGTTAATCAGAAAGAATATAGAGCTCTGATTGGTTCACTACTATACCGATCGCCGGCCAGACCGGACATTACTTTTTGGTAAAGAGGGTATGAGCTTTATTTCAAAGCAAATCAATGCAAAGCCACCTAGAAGCAGCTAAGCGGATTCTCAAGTATCTGAAGGGGACTGTAAACCTTGGTTTATTTTACCCATCAAATGACAATCTAGAGCTTAGTGGGTATTCTGATTCAGATTACGGAGGTTGCAGAATCGACAGGAAGTAAACCTCAGGTTCATGTCAGTTTCTGGGAAATAAACTGATCTCTTGGTTTGAAGAAGAAGACATCGATTCGCGACATCTACTAACGAAGCGAGAATATATGGATGCGGGAAGTCGTTGTTCCCAATCGCTCTAGCTAAGTCAAAGAATCGAGGATTACAACATCGTAGCTAAGAACGCGTACCTATATTCTCGTGACAATAATAGTGCTATTGCAATCACTCGTAATCTCGTTTCTACATACAAGATGCAAGCATGTGGATGTCAGACACCATTTTATCAGAGATCACATTGAAAAGAAGAATATCAGGATGGAAAAGATCCATACTGACAAGCAGAAAGCTGATATCTTAACTAAGCCGCTAGCTGAGATCAGATTCAGAGAGTTATGCAACGCCAGGCTTCCGGATCTTGGATAAAATGCACCAGATATGATTGAAGGATCGATCTCGTAACCGGTGGTTAAAAGACTAACCAAGTTAAGTGGAATCGGTTGAGTTATGAATCTCAACCGATCATCAACAGACGAGGAGCCGATCCGAAGTTCGGATAAGGAGCCGATCGAGAAGTCGAGATAAGTGGCCGATCCGAAGTTCGGACAAGGAGAGCGATCGATTCAAGATATATCAGATTAAGGGGGAATTGATCAGATTGGAAGATTACTTTATAAGTCGATTAAAGCTGCAGTCAACAAGCAAGTCAAGAGTAAAGCTACAGATCGCATAAGTCAGAAGAAACAACACAGCAATGGAATAATAGAGTTTTTCATTGATAAGGACCCGGAGGTCAGATTTACAAGTTACAAGTGATATCACAAGCTACATATGCTACAAGCTATCTTTAAGTGGTATTACAAGTACAAGAAGACCCGGAGGTCGATACATAAACCATAAGCCCTAAGACAACCCTAGGTAGGGAAGGAGAGAGAGAGATATTAAAGAGCTGATGCTCTTAGACTCTCCGACCCAGGGGGCGCAGAGAAGCTTCTAGAATCCTGAAAGCCACTCTTAGAGCTTTGGAGTGAGGAGCGAGAGCGAGCCTTGAAGGATCTTTAAGCTAGGAGCCCTTAGACCTAAAATCAATGGGATTTCCAGCTGTTAAATGGGACACAGTGCCACAGGTTTGGTCACAAAGACCATATGGCCATGAGTGTCTCATGCAAATATTGAGCTTGATACACTATTTTGTATATCAAACCCATATTTTGTTTCAGACTAAGTCTATTGATGCTTATTCCGTCATCTCGATAGGCGCACAAGGTGCATACGATTAGGAGAAGTGCCTTCTCATTTGCCTTAGCAGATCCGCCTCCCTGGTGGTAAAGAAGCTTAGCATTGATCGTATGAGAAATCTTAGATGGCGACGAAAGCAGTGTGAAGGAACACACATGGTTTATTTGAGAAGCTGAATTCATTGGAAAAGGGCTAAAGGTTCCCACCGGAAGTCTCACCGGAAATAAGGAACTCATCGGAAAAGCATGAAGGATATGCTAAAGAAGATGAAATGGTTTATGTTATGTTGTTTGCCTAACACCCCAGGCTAATTTATAGAAGGAAATTAGGCCAGGAACACGCGGCTAATGGTTGGATGAGTTAATGGTGTGATTAAATCACAGCGTATCTATGCCATTATTACGGAATGTCAAATCGCGCCGATTTGGGAATCGAGGCGACTTTTGGACTCCCCAAAGTAAAAGTTTTAGCGGGAGTTGACTTCAGTAAATACGGGCTGATTAGAAGAAGACTGAAGGATGAAGTGTATCAGATAAGTGGATCAAATAAGTAGCGAAGTGTTTCAAGCAAGAATCTGATCAGATAAGTGAGATATTGTTGGGAAATGCATGAGGCAACCATCAGATAAGTCAACAAAGTACCAGATCAGATCACCGTGGTAACTGATTGATTACAATATCAATCAGTCAGATACGCTCTCTTATTTATCTCTTTCTGAATACCTTACATGCGTTATTTAAATAATTGATTTATTTTACTCTGTTCATGATGCATGCTCTGCAAAGCTTTTAATGCGAACTTGAGAAAATGTTTTCAAAACGTTTTATTGCGATTTTTCATGTTCGGAAAATGAGAAGACTACTTTTCTCAACCGTGCGATCAAAATACTTTTTGGCCGACTAATCTCAGCCACTGATTTCAAAACACGGATACTTGAGTACTTTAGAAAGTTGTGCAAAAAAGGTTTTCCCTCGTATTCTATAAAATCCAAATCCCTCTCAGAAAACCGCTTTCCACTACTTCGTCTTCTCAAAGTTCTTAAAAGATCAAATTTTTCAAAAACTTCAGAGAATTACTTTCGAGATCAATTGATTCTACTCTTCCGATTTCTAAATTCTTTCGAATCAATTTCTGGTAATTTCTTGTTTTAATTAATTGCATGATCTCAATTTCTCTCTGGTACCTAGGTTTACAAATCGTGATGATATATTTCTGTAATCTTTATTAGATCTAAACGCTTATTTGCTAAATTGATGCTAAAATTACTAGTTTGACTGAATTTATTGAAATATCTTACTCAAACTAAACATCAATTTACATATCGTACAGAAATGACATATCTTATTCCACGACTGGGCCAAGGGAAAAAGTTCTGCAATTTTTCATCGATGAAGAAAGACATCATTGATGAAAAGTACGTAGTCTTCACCATCACCTCAGACCCTGAATCGCTGGAAATTCTGGAGTGCTTGCGAGCGTGTGGACTTGAACGCTATTGCTCTACACATCAGAACATCGTCCACGCACATGAAGCTCTGGAGTTTCTCTACAATCTACAGAGGGATGAAGACATTGATGTTGACCTGATTTCTTCCGTTGGAGGACTGGAAGTGCGAGTGTCGAATGACGATCTCCAGAGGATATTCGGCCTAACTCGAGGAAGCATCAATCCAGAGACCTACACGACTGATGTAGGAGAAAAGGAATTTCTTGAAGCCGAGCTGTTGAGACTAGTAAATAAGGAGAACACGACAAACGTCAAAGTCTCCTATCTGAAGAGAAAATATCGCCTTCTTCTTGAAATTGTTCAGAAGGTGATCATGTGCTCAACCTACAGTCTTGATGCAATCACTTCGTATAAAATAAGTGTCATGGCTGCACTAATCAAGAAGGCTTCAGATATCGATTGGTTGAGTATGGTCAAAGCAAGACTGAGAAAAGACTCCGGGAAGTTCGAACTGACCCAGAGCAATGAAGTGTGCTTATCTTCCAAGTGCTCATTCATACACAAAATCTCTATCATTCTGTCAGATAAGCTGCCACAGAATTATAAATGGATTGAGAATGGAGCAAAGATATACCAAGCAAAGCACAAGGCCATATTGGGCAAAGATGAGTCCCTACCTGGACAATCTGATGAGGATCCAACTCCTTATGTGCCCAAACCCAAGGGAGAAAAGAAGGTAAAAGATAAGGCAACTGCATCGTCTGAAGTGCAGGAAAAGGGCGTTCCAGAGAAGAGGATGAAGAGGAAGGATCTGGCCAAGAAACCAGATGCTCTGGGAAACGTCAGAAGAGAGTCTCATCTCCTCTGAAAACTGCTCCAAGTTCTACCCAGCAAGTCAGCAGAACGAAGGATCTGATGCAAGTAAGATCAGAAAAAGAGATAGCAGTCCGCTCTGAGCCAACTATCAGAGAAGTAATGGAAGAGCAGATGATCGCAACATAAGGAGAGAAATCTGCCAGAGGGACAGAAGTGGAGTAATTTGAGGAAGAATCACCATCTGATTCTCTGCCTCTCACCAAGATCTTCCAAAGAGAAAGATCGCCAACGCCCACTTCCCAATCACCATCACCCTCTCCTCAAAAGTCATCACCACCATCCTCTCCCCACAAAACCTTCTCACCCTCACCCTCGCCTATCAGATCACCAACATCTCCCACACCACCAATCAATGAACCCATTCAGGAAACTGAACACCCTCAACACGCTGAAAATGAACCTGAACTACAAACATCCCAATCCCTAATCAAGTCTCAAGAACCCGAGAGATCCGACAAGCGAGTGTCCGTCTCTCATAATCCCTTCAATACCAGAACCCTGCTTGCTTCACCTGCTCCAGAAAGCCCCATCATAAAGATAATGAAGGAACAAATCAAGGAGTATCTGCTGGATCTATGCCCTGAATTGGATCAACATCCTGGCATCCAGCAACAGATAGAAGAGATAGTGTTCTGGAGGGATATCAGACTGAAGAGCATTGAAGAATTTCTGATTCTAATGACAACTCTGGGATCAGATTTCTTTGTAGACTTAGAGTTGAAATGTCTAAACAATGCTGGGATTGAAAGTGCTGTTGAATTGGCATCTGACGATGATATCAGATGGTTAATTCACGAAAGGTTCGGTATTGCTGATAACAGGGAGGAAACCGTTCAACCTCCTACATATCATGAGGGAGCTGCCGATGAACCAAGAATGGGTGCTGCAGATGAGACCCGACTTGGCAAGGCTTTAACATCCAGGCAATTGCATCGCTACGATGAGCTCTCGATACCCTAGATCATCATACTCGAGAAGATTCAGGATGGGATCAAGGTCGCATTTGAAGACAAATTTGCAAATACCACAATGATCGATGAAAGGATTTGAAGATGAGCAAGCAAAAACTAGTTGACAAGGAACGAAGTCACACGGTTAGGATGCACAATGCCATCCTTGTCAAGTAATGCAACTAGTATATCCTCTGTCGAGAAGCTCAAACTCCAAATCGACAAACTCTCGATTCGAGACAGAGATGCTCAATCGAACCACATGTACTTTTGGAAAGTGTCCGGGCATCATCTCGACAAAACCAACAACCACTTGGATATGAGTTGGAAACATTTTCTAGCTTCTACTGAACGAAAGCAAGACAGAAATCGAAAATCGCTCGGACGCTTTACAAATCAAGACTCTTCGCCACCGCTCAGATTACCTCTTGTTGTCGAGGAACTCGAGAGAGGAGATCTCACGCAATTAACCGCTTCTCGAACAAGAAGATGTCCAACCTTTTGATGAAACCAAAGGGGGAAGAAAAGAGAATAAAGAGAAGAAAGAAAAAAAAACTCGAACATACGGTTGGTAACTTTTTTTTCATCTCTACCAAAAACCATTGTGTCGACTTGCCGACCACTCCATCTACCGATCTTGTTCGGAAATGAAAGAAACTGTGGAGCAACATAGCAAAGAGATCAGCGGAGCAGAAAAGTGCTCTTTCAGAGGTTACTGCCAGAGTCGACAAGATTGAAGATTTTTCTTCGTTTCTTCAGAAAAGAATGGAAACTGATGATCAGGCCAAGAGCCTTGAACTCGCTAAGAAATTAGCTGAAGAAGACGAACAAGATGAACCTGAGCAGACTCTGAGGAGAAAGAAAGGCAAAGGCAAGATGATGAAAGGAACTGCGGAAGATCAGAGACAAGGCCAACTGATAGTCCCGATGAAAAACCCATGAAATGCGGAATAAACATGAAATGTATATAAAAACAGGGGTGAAGGAATAGTGATTACAGATTTTTGCGTTTTAAGCTCATGTGATGTGTTTTGCTTATAATAGAATGCATATGACAAGTATGAACATAAAGCAGTAAAGAACACAACAAAGTATAGGGGTTCGGAGACTCAAGCTCCTACATCCACTCTCCCTATTCCTAGGGAAATTCCTTCCAACTGGACTTATCACCCTCTCGGGTTCGCCTCTGGACTTATCACCCTCCACGGGATTGCCTACAGATGTTTACTAAGCTCACACTCCAACGGGACTTATCACCCTCACTCGGGATTGCCTACCCTCCCTTTCGGGATTGCTAGATGTTTACCGAGTTCACACTCACCTACAAACTTAACCGACTGATTTGGGTAAGGTTTGTTTGGTTTCCAACTAGGTTGAGATTTTCTCTTACATTTGTTTAGCCTCAATGCTAAGGTTGGGAAAATCTCTCTAAGCTTAGGATACATCGTGGGTTGCTTAGATTGGGTTCTAGAACACTCTTGAACATATTTGTATATCTACAGACTTGTGTTCTAGGGTGGGAATGCTTTGGGTATAACTCTCTTTGGCTCTGTAGCATCTCGTGCTATAATCTTCATGCATCCACCTCTTAGAGTGATGAAAGACCTTGTATTTATAGTGTGGATTTGAATGTTACAGTTGGAGAGAATCACATTCAAATCCATACTACTCTTGTAAGTACAACAACTTCTTCAAGTTGGTTGTCTTCCTCTCATTGGTCCACGTCAGCTGAATCTAACGGCTATTTTCTTCAGGATTGTCTGATCCTCGGCTTCTTCAAACTCAGGCTTCCTAGGACTTAGGATTCTTGATTGGCGGACTTCTCTTGCCGGACCTTATGCGATCGGGCATCTTGACACTCAATTTGGCAGTTCGGCTCTTCCGACCGAGACATCGACCCTCGAGTCCTGCTTTTCGAACTAAGCGATCATCAAGTAGCATTCCCGATTCTCGATGAACATGACTTGGATGACTTCTCTTCGATGACTTCTACTTTGATCGATATGCGATTTACGGTTTTCGATATCGATTTCTTCTCGCCCTAATCGATCGGCTCACATGATCGGATCAAGATATAACATCACGTCGGCATATCGGGTTTATGCGCCAGTTAGTACATCGGGTTAGCATATTAGGTTAGCATATCGGTTTAGCACATCGATCTCAATCACGTCGATCTTGATCATACGCTCATCTTCATATCCGATCGATCGATCGCGCCTCGATCTCGATTAGTCTCATCTGCTCCTCTTCGATCGCAACCTTCTTTTACGATCTTCGGTGGATTTTTTTTCGATCGGCTTATTCCGCTCTTGATCACCATATCACCGATTGTTTCTTCCGATCATCGATCGGTCTATTCTCGTCATCTCGATCTTACGATTTCTTTGGCTTAGCTTTTCTTCTCTTCGATTTTACATGACTCATGAGTTAATTCGGAACTCATCTAACTCATCGATCTCGATCGGTCTAGTCTCTGACCTAAATCGATCTCGATCATCTACGTCGATTTCGTGAGTTCCCCTCAATTTGTTCTCTCGTTCCCCTCAACTTGTTATATCGTAGATTAGCTTTAATAACACAAGTTGATAATGTTTTGGCATAATTCATCAAAACTAAAATATCCCAACACCAGCTATTCTCCACCAAAAGCCAGATGACTCCTGAACAAGTTCAAGAGCAGACAAGACAGAGAATAAGAGAGGCCGCAATCAAGAAGCGTGGTTAACAGAGGCTAAGGGATGAACATCGCTACATCCGAAGGAAGAGGAAGAACGAAGTCGCAAACAGAGGAGATTGCTTGGGAGAAGAATGCCCTTCCTAAGACTGTTAAAGGCATCCTCTGTGCACGGCAAGATCTGCTTCCAGAATGGGATCAGATCAGAGGAGAATGGTTATGTGACGTCTACATCCTGGAGAAGATTCCAATTCATCAAGATCAGACTGAAAATGATGATGAATTTCGGAACTGGTTAGAAACAAAGTATCCAGACATCTACCAGACAGTGATGAAAGAAGGCAAGATCATGTCACTAATACCAGAAGCTCCACCCTTTGAAATACTCCTTCCACCTTTGCGTCCAGACAACAAGCTAGATCCTGTTAAATTCAAGAATATCTACTATGGACTTGCTGAAAAAGGAGGGATCCATAGAAGAGAAGAGCTGGACAAACTAATGCAAATGATGTACAGGATGTTTGGCATCCCCAAAGAACTACAAATGTTCAAGTACACCTAAAGAAGACAACTTGGAATCAGATGATAGGTACGCTTTTCATGTATTCTACAATGCACACACCTATCTGAATGAAACTTTCCATCTCACTGATTCTAAGACAACATCTCATTGTCTTCCGAGGTATGTCTTGTTTACATTATCTACATTTCCATTCATGGTATCATTTTTTTCGATTAAGTGTGATTAAGTGTTTTGGTTCCATCAAAAGGGGGAAATTGTTGGGAAATCAGTAATTTAGTTTTGATGGAAGTTCCAAAACAAGGTTGTAATAGGACCGGTCGGACACATAATGAAAGTGATGACTTAGAATCAGATTAAGATGACCAAATTGAAATGTATAGATAGGTCGATAAAAGATAGGTCACATATATTGGGGAACCCAATATGTATAGGTCGGTCGAAGTATCGGATGACCCGGATAAGGTCGATGATCGGAAGATTAAGCACAAATCGAAGACAAGAAGTCGGAAGATCGGTGAAGACAAGAAGACATCAAGACTTCGGATAGACATCAAGACTCGGATGAACTCAAGACTCAAATGAACACGAAGACTCGGATAGAATGAAGACTCGGGATGAACCTAAAGACTCGGATAAACTCAAGACTCAAGAACAAAACTCAAGACTCAAGATATTTGAATACACTGAGGCTCAGAGACACCTGAAGATCAAAGACCTGAAGACCTATATCAGCAGAGTCTGCATATTGAGCTAAGACAATGTGCATCTGAAGACTCAACAAGGTAGATCGATCGGTTTCGATCAAGTCACCACACTGTAACAATCTAAAAGATACACCAGACAAGACGAATCTTCTACAAAAGGAATATCAATCGTCTAACGGACAAATTTCTGAAGTGCCGCCTAGCGAAGCCATGGAGAAAGCAACACGTGCACAAAAAGAGCTGACAATGCGGGATACGACGCTGCGGACAAAAATGGCGCTAATGATGCATACGGCCATGCCGATAATTGGAGCACGTTACAATCATATCCTACAACCTACCTAATATAGCCTAAAATTCAAATTGCTCTCCAACGACTCTTTGATTTCGAGGTCTATAAAATGGGATTGCTTGTCAATTGAAGACAAGAGAGACAACTAGCAAAGAACGAACACAGAGACACCGCAAAAGAAGCAAAAGCTACAGCAAAATCTCCGCTCAAAGAACACTATATTTGAAGATTATTCTTAGAGTGTTCATCCAATTAGTTCTTAGCAAGAAATCCTATCCACTAGCATTTTGGCTACCTAAAACACCAGGATAGATTTCCAGTTGGAACCCTCAAACATTCTTTACCCAAACACAAGTTAGGTTAAGTTTGTTCCCGGAAGATTTCAGACTAGGGATTCTAGTTTTCTGATTTCTAGTTCGGTTGAGTGTGAACTCGATAAACATCTGTAGAGTGTGAACTCAATAAACATCTCGGCAATCCTTTGAAGGATATAAGTCCCGCAAGTTAAGTTTGTAGAGTGAGAACTCGGTAAACATCTCGTCCATCCCGTGAGGGGTATAAGTCCCGCAGGTTAAGTTCGGTTAAGGTTCCCCTATGTTAAGGGAAGAGTGGGCGTAGAAGGCGGGTTTTCGGCTCGAACCACTATAAAAAGTCTTGTGTGCATTTACTTGCTTTCTTATTGCTTTACACTACTCACACAACCGAAGTTTAAAACAACATACATATTCTAAGTTAAGCTCGATACCGCACTCAAGAAATCGATCGATCAGATTGACACCTTAGTCAACTGGTTGAAAACTGACTTAAGAATCTGAATTGATAAAACTGGTTTTTCACACGGGTTAAAACAAGCTTCCGCACCATTCAGTTAAACTGACAGATATCAAACTGATCTGCCCTTAGGCACTCAGTAAGATTGAACATTAGTCTAAACTGATACACTAGCACTCTGATCGGGTAATCTGCAGTTCACACCTGATCCACACAAAAAGTTTTGGAAGTCTATTCACCCCTCCCCTCTAGACTTCCACCCTCACAAAACCCGTTCGGGACCTACAGAGAGTATCATACCATGCTCTGGGGGCTTGTTTGAGACCATACAAGGCTTTTCTGAGCCTGTAAACTTGGTCATTCTGACAAAATCCTGGAGGTTGTTCCACATAAACCTCTTAAGCACACCATTCAGAAATGCACTTTTCACATCCATTTGGTAGACTGTGAATTTCATGTGGGCAGCATATGCAAGAAACAATCTGATGTCTTCTAGTCTTGCAACAGGTGCGAAGGTTTCATCATAATCCAAGCCTTCTTCTTGAGAATAACCTTGTGCAACTAGCCTTGCCTTGTTTCTCACAATGTTGTTGTTTTCATCTCTCTTGTTCTTGAACACCCACTTAGTTCCAATCACATTGTGCCTCTTAGGTCTGTCCACTAGCTCCCAAACTTCATTTCTTGTGAACTGATTCAGCTCTTCTTGCATAGCAGTAATCCAGAATGAATCTTGAAGAGCTTCTTCAATCTCAGTAGGTTCTTTTTCAGATAGGAAGCAGCAGAACAAAGCACTTTCTCCATGGAACCTTCTTGTTTTGACACCTTCTGATGGATCACCCACAATCTGACTTGTAGGATGACTATCCAACCATTTTCTCCTGGATGTTCCCCCTTCAGTAGTATCCTCAACATCAGAAATGTTAGGTTCAGGTAATTCATCAAATTCAGGGAACAATAGAAAAGGAGAGAGTGAATCATCTTCCTCAGGGGAAATTCCATTCAGAACATTGTCAGAGACATTTGTTCCCCCTTGGTTGATAGATTCAGAGATTGCCTCAGCTGTAACCACATCTTCATTGACATTACATACCTGAGTCTGAACTGGTGTATGTTCAGACTGGTCAGCTTCAGTGTGTTGGCTTTCCTTCAGTGGAAAATTTCCATCCCGAGTCTCACCTTCTTGAGTATTTTCATCCTGAACTTCTTTGTCTGAGTCTGATTCACTCCATTCATAGAGAGTGGCTGACTTATTCTTCTTAGGTTCAGAGGATGTTATATCATTCTTTTTCAAGCTAAATCTGGTGATTCTCTTGGTCAGTTCTCCTAAGTCATGCTCCTGTTTCTTCTGAACACAAATAGATTCATCAAAAACATCATGAGGTGTTTCTTCCACAATAAGAGTCCTACAATTGTAAACTCTGAAGGCTTTACTGACTTCAAAATATCCTAAGAATATCCCTTCATCAGCTTTGCTATCAAAAGTTTTCAACTGATCTTTACCATTATTGTGTATGAAACACTTGAAACCAAACACACGAAAGAAAGAAACAAGAGGCTTCCTTTCATTCCACAGCTCATAAGGAGTTTTTCCTTGATTATTTGTCAGCATGGATCTGTTCTGAGAGTAGCATGCAGTGTTGATAGCTTCAACCCAAAATCTCTTAGGAATATCAGCTTCAGCAATCATTGTTCTTGTAGCTTCTTTCAGAGTCCTATTTCTTCTTTCAGCAACACCATTCTGTTGTGGGGTCCTTGCAGCTGGTGTTTCATGAGCTATTCCATTTGCTGCACAATAATCAGATATAATATGGTTGATAAATTCAGTTCCTTTATCTGATCTGATTTTGTCCACACTCAGATTCTTTTCAGTATTGAGTCTTTTCAGTAGTTCAGGCAGTTTTATCTGAGTCTCTTTCTTACTGTGTAAGAATATGACCCATGTGTATCTAGAGTAGTCATCAACTGCCACAAGTGTATATTTCCTGCCATTAGTGCTTACAGGTGTCACTGGACCAAATAGATCCATATGTAACAGTTGTAACATCTACTTTGCTTTTGAATGATGCTTTGATTTGCTTTCCTTTCTATCAGGCATCACATACGTGATCTTTACTGAATACTTCATTTGGTAACCCCCTTACAAGTGCTAATCTTGCAAGTTTGTTCAGGGTTTTGAAGTTTAAGTGATTCAACCTTTTGTACCACAACCAACTGGTATCAGTAGAACTTTTTGCAACCAAACATGTGTCTTTAGGAGTTGAACTCCAATCAGCAAGATACACATTTCCCTTTCTAGTACCAGTCAGTAGAATTTTCTATGAAGCATTGTCTTTCACATAACATAAGTTCTTTGAGAACTCAACACTGAATTCTTTGTCACAGAATTGGCTGATAGAAAGCAAATTATGCTTTAAACCAGACACATATGAAACACCATGGATATGAACAGAATCAACTTCAAGAGTTCCATATCCTTCAGTCTGTCCTTTGGAGTTGTCTCCAAATGTAATCTGAGGGCCTTTTTGCTCAGCATAGTTAGTGAGTAATTGCGTATATCATGTCATATGTCTTGAACATCCACTGTCCAGGTACCATACAGCAGGAGCCACTTCATTTCCACTCTTCAGGGCTATGTTGTCTTCATTCAGTTCAGTGCCCTTTTCTTTTACATGAAAAACAAACCAGTTCTTAGGTACCCATTTGGTGTAGGGTCCTACCAGGTTAATTGTACCTTTTGGAACCTAAATATGCCTGATAACTCTAATTACTTTAGAGTGGCTGATTTGTCTTCCATAAACATCTACATACACATTCACCACCCTAGGTGCCTTGGCAGTACCCTGTGTATGAGTGCCAACCTTAGCATGAACATGAGCCTTTGAGTTCTTCTTGGGTGTAGGCCTCTTGTTCCAATGCTTTGGCCTTGGTGCAGCTGGTCTTTGTCTCTGCTGAATTGGGTTCAGGAAACCGTTACCCTTAGGCAAGTGGGGTTTAGGTTGCCTGTACTGAAATTGTGGTCTTTCAGTAATCTGAGGACTTGGTCTTTTCAGTTGAGAATATCTCTGCTGAGTGTTTCTCTTCTGAAAATTCCTCTGATGGTTCAGTGCAGATCTCTTCAGGTTGGTATTCTTAGCCTGAGGCTTTGAAGTACTAGCCTGAAAGTTTCCTACTGAGTGTTCAGGTTTTCTAGCCTTTTCCTGAGGTTTGGGCTTTCTTCCCTGAACCTTCAGTTTTTCTGAAACCATAGGTTCTTTACCCTTATCTAGAACTCTGGGCTGTTCTTCAGTAAGAAGATTAGTACATGCCACTGGTTTAACAAAGACAGTCTTAGTGCTACTAGAAGCAGCATTCAGAAGACCTTGTGAGGTTCCCCCTGGATTGTATCCCAATCCAGCCTTTATAGTTCCAGGTCTTTGATAACTCTGAATTTCATCTATTACTTTAGATGCAAAATTGAATAGAGCTAACTTTCTCTGCGCACTATCCTCACTTTTCTTTAGAGTCTCATGCTTTTCAAATAGGTCATTGAACTCAGTTCTGATAAGCTGAATTTCGTCAGTGGATTTCTCTAATTTTCCATTCAGGATTTCTATCACTTTCTCTTTTTCTGAGAGTTGTACTTTCAGAACATCTAGTTCATCAGTAGTTCCCATCAATTGAGAAGTGATCTCAGCATTTTTAGAGTCTTTCCACTTCAGATTCTCAGCAGTCAGTTCTTTATTCTGCTCTTGAGTTTCTGTGAGCAGTTCTAGTAACACAGAATAGTCCTTCATAAGATTCTCAAAAGAATCCATCAGGTCAAAGTTACTGGTTACAGTTGAACTTGAGAACTCATGTGCTTGCGTAGGAGCAACAACAGAGATAGAATAATTTATCTCCTCCATAGCATCAAGGCATACATCATCACTGTCACTATCTGAGAATATCTCATCTGAAGAACTGGATCCTTCTTCAGATTGTTCTTCTTCTTCTTCAGCAATCATAACCTTCTTACTGGAGATCTTCCTGTCTCTCTTGGCTTGTCTCTCCTTTCTTTCTTTAACACTTAGCTCAGGACAGTCATATTGGAAGTGACCTTTCTTCTGGCAGTTGTAGCATCTGTTGGTAGCATCATCCTGATCACTTTCCTCCTTGGTCTTGGAGTCCTTCTTTCTGGATGAGGAACCTTCAACTTTGTTGTCCTTCCTTTTCTCAGTGGATCTGTCCTCAGCATTTGAGTTATTCCTATTTTTGTACCTGTGATTCCTGTATATTTCTTATATTTTCCATATCTGCTATTGAGTCTTTCAAACCTCCTTGCCATCAGTACTAGCTTATCCTCTTGCTCATCCTGATTTTTTGGCAAGTGAGTTCTCAGACTCTCTAGATTTACAGGATTTCTCTTTGGCTTTGAAAGCCACATTCTTGCTAGATGAAGAATCATCTTTGCTGTCAGATTTCTTAGTTTTCACTCATAAGCTTTCAGTTTAGAGAAAACTTGTTGGTATGGAATGGAATCAATATTTTTGGTGTTCTCAATCACCACAACATGTATATCCCATTTCTTAGACAATCCTCTAAGAATTTTCAGTGCCACTTCTCTCTGTGGGTATCTTTTCCCAAGAGCATTCAGATCATTCATAATGCTAGTGAATCTGACTTCCAGTTTGTCAATGGATTCACCATCTTCCATTTCAAAACTATCAAACTTTCCAATAGCAACATAAAGTTTTTTTTCCTTAATATGATATGTGCCTTGACACATAACAACAAGTGTGTCCCATATTTCTTTTGCAGTTTCATAGTGAGAAATCATCCCCATAACACCATCGTCAATAGTGCTATATAGAGTATCTTTAGCAATGTAGTCCAAATTGACTAACTTTCTCTCATCAGGAGTAAGTTGATCATCAGGTTTTGGAAATTCATCTCTGGGATCATTCCTCTCAGTATCAGCAATTCTGGGATTCACAACAGTGTATTTGAATGGTCCTTCAGAAACCACTCTCCACATTCTCTCATGTTTGGAATACAGATGAGCCTGCATTCTCAGTCTCCATAGATTATAGCTCTCAACAGAGAACATAGGAAGTTTCTTAGAAGGCATGATGAATGAGCCTTGTAAGATATCAACAATAAGATCTATCCAGTAGACCACCAAAGTCTTTCAGCAAATAGACTATGGCTTACCAAAGCAAGTGGTCAAAATGAACCACTACTCTGATACCACTTGTTGGTCCCAGTGCAAAACGAGTCTTACACATGTATGGGGGGGGGAATACACGTGTTCAGTGATTTTTAAAACTTTTTCTTTGCTGAGGTCAGATGGGTCAGGTTATCCTGATATTTTTGCCCTGAGAAGCACAAATCATACGAGTCAAAGTCTCATCGAGACAATGATCCCGAAAGCGACTTTTGAAGCTTCAGATTAGCCCAACTGATCCTGAATTTATCAGAGATCCTGAGGATCATCAGGTTTTGGAAATTCATCTCTGGGATAATTATCTTAATGAACACTCAGTAGAGTTAGTTCAGTTTGGTAACTATCTGTTCTAGCTACTCAAGTGTGCGGAATGGTTGGACCTAAGTTTATACTCGTTTTAGCTTTGCTGAACTTCTCTTCCTTTAATAAAACAGTGATTAAGGTTGTGAATCAGTTAATGCACATTCAGTGGATTGATTCCAACTGAGTATCAGTGAAATATGATTTCAGTGAAAAACATGCAACAAATATAATGCAGTACAGAAAGCAAACAACACATCAATTATAGTGGTTCAGAGACTCAAGCTCCTATGTCCACTCTCTCTGATCTTCAGAGAAATTCCTTAACCACTTCCTAAAGCTTTCAGGCTAACTCACTTTTCTACTTTGAGTTTTCAGGCTGACTCACTGCAGCTTACTAACTCAATACACACAAGTTTTCAGACTACCACAAGTAGCTTACTAACTTCTCCTCTAGAGTTTTCTGGCTGACTAACCTGCAGCTTACTCACTCTTTACAACTCCAACACACCAACAAAACACACACTCAAACTACCTTATCAAAGGGTTTGGGTTTGGGTTGGTTTCCAACTAGGGTGAGATATCCTTTACAATAAGAACAAAATGCAAAGGCTAGGATATCTCTACTAAGCTTTGGATATTTCTATCAATCTAGGCTTAGTGAATGAGCTCTCTTCAATGTGAAACACTTGTGAAATTCTAGGGTTTTCGAGTGCTTCAATTTGCAAAATACGAATGAGCTCTTGAGTTGCTCAAAATTTCCCGTGACCTCTCAATGGTGAAGGTCACTGGTATTTATAGGCAACTTCTCCAAGGTCACTCAAAAAAAAAACTATCTGTTGGAAGAGATAACATCAAGATTTTCCTCTTCTGGTTATTGATGAATGGCTATTTTTAGGGCTTGAACACTCCCTTGCATGTTTTAGGCAATATGCAGCCATGTAGCCAATCACCAATTTCTGTTGCCTGGAATATAGTACTACTGACAAAATTCAGGGTCCTGTCGCTTTCAGTGTCAGTAAAGTATAGTGTTGTCTTCCTCTGATTGGTTCTTGTCTTCAGTGAATGTAGACAAACAAAATGACTCTTTTAGGTCAATCTCTCTGAATGAGACAACTTTAAACAACACTTAGACTTAGTTCCTTTTGTCTGCACTTGAATGTTTTGGGCAATATCTATTCTTCTAAAAATGTGCGTTTTCCTCAGTTTTGTATGTATTTAGATAAATATTTCTTCAGTGCCTCTGAACATTCAGGTCTTCCTGAGTCTTCAGTAACTTACTGAGTCTTCAGTAACTTCTGAGTCTTCAATTCTTCTGAGTCTTCAGTTCTTCTGAGTCTTCAGTAACTTCTGAGTCTTCAATTCTTCTTCAGGGTTTTCAATATATAACCTGATTTTAATATCTGCTGACTATACATGGTGCAGATATCTTCCTGAACAATCTATACTGAAACCTGACTCAGACTATCAAGATTATCCTGAACATGTCATACTCAGGGGTTTTGGGATCTAATCAAAATTTCTTTATTAAATTCATCTCCCAACAGGACGATTTCTTAAGATCAAGATTTGGAATTTAAACCATGACAGTTGGATATATGTGCCAAATGTGATTTATTTAGTCTTGATGCTTGTTTTTTAATTCGTGCAATTTTATTTATTTAATGTGTTTGCATGAATTTCAAATTGTCTAAAAGAGAATCTCACTTTCGAAAATTACTAAGTATATTTTATTGACAAATTTTATTCCGGATAATAAAATTACGTCAAATTGTCCTCCATGATTTATTTTTTTATGAACTCTTTTGGAGATATTTCTCCAACGGAACGGCCAAAAGATGGATTTCACATGAATAAATTCCCAAAAGGATGATTGTGAATTATTATTAGTGGCGACGATGACCCTCCCAACGAGGCTCGTACAAAGCGAAGTAATAATTCTGTATTTAATCATGGTTATTATTTAGGTATAAAATTGATATGCATATACTTCTCCGAAGTCCCTGTCAATTTTATATTGGTCAAGTGGGAGCCGACTATTAATTTTGAATTAAAGGTTTGTAACTGTTCTTGTTTGTAACCTGCTTGAATGTGTTTAAATAGACAGTTCACCCAACGTGACCTATTTAAACTGTTTTGAGATGTCGGCTGATGCATGTTCATATTGTTTTGAGATTTTGATATGAACTATGTGATCGAATTAGGTGATAATTTTGTGCTTACACAAATTGTTATTTATTTCAGTTCAGCATGTCGCAACCTTTTAATCCACTGTATTCTATACTTAAAGGCCATCAATTAACTGGTGATAACTACGTTGTTTGGAAACATAAACTTATGATCGTCCTAACTGCACAAGGATCCAAATGGGTGCTTGACACACCAAAACCCGAAAAACCTGCTAAAGATATTGGTATATGGGACGAGATGGAACATAGTGAATGGGAGTTGACTAATGAATTGGTGAAGGAAACAATCTTGAAAAACATGTCTAATTTGTTGAAATGCCTTCATCAAAGATTTAAATCAGCTGCAGACATTATGCGAAATCTCGAAGAAATGTTTGCACATTCGGCCCATATAGCTATCCAAAGCATAAGGCTTGATATGGCCAAGATAAAAATGGAAGAAGGAACAACCGCAAGGGAGCACGTTCTTAGGGTTATGGTTCTCTTTGAGGAACTTGAGATTCTTGGCGAAAAATGTAATTTAAAAACTAAGGTTGATTTCATTCTCCATACTCTGCCAAAGAGCTATGATCACCCCTATCTAGAGTACCTAATGGAATTTCAATGTGGATGATCTAGTAAATGCTCTTACATTGGTCGAAGAGGAAGCGGAGCGCAAGAAAAGGCACTTGGTCACAAAAGGGTCTTCTTTTCCTTCTAGGCCAATTGGTGGTAAGAACGATGAGAAAGAAAGGCCAAACCAAGTGGGCTCAATGTCCATAAAGAGTGAAGGATCAAGCAAGAGGAAACATTCGGAGTGCGGAAGTACGGGACGATGGAGGTCAGCCTGTTCCAATCCTAAGGGAAATGGAAAGAAAGGTAATTCTCACGCACTAGTTGTTGAAACTTGTTTAGCGGCGTATCCTACCCACTCGTTGGTAATGGATACGGGATCCACTGATCATGTTTGTTTCACGTTACAGGGGTTCAAACTAACCTGACAACTTAGCTGAAGTGAGATCCTCATCACACTGGGCGATGCTACGAGAGTAGCAGCTGAAGCAGTGGGAGACGTGCACCTGTCTTTTGAAGACAAGTTTTTAGTTTTGAGAGATGTTCTTTATGTTCCAATTTTTCGCAAAAACCTTATTTAAATTGCTAAACCTATTAATGATGGATATTCTGTTCGTTTTTCTAAGCAAGTTACTGTTTATCGTAACGATGTGTTTATCTGTCATGGAATTTTGCGGAACAACCTCTATACTATTAACTGTGCACACCACTCACAAAATGCATCTTATAACACATCGACTGTTTCATGTAATAAGAGAAAACGTTCAGAAAATGTGAACGAGACACTTTTATGGCATCTAAGATTGGGTCATATTAATTTAAATAGGATCCAAAGGTTGGTGAAAGATGGTTCGCTGTCGAACCTACAGTTAGAACCACTTCCAACCTACGAATCATGTTTAGAGGGTAAGATGACCAAGAGAGCATTTGGAGCCAAGGGGAGTAGAGCCACAGAAGTGTTGCAAATCGTTCATACTGACGTGTGTGGTCCAATGTCAACCAAAGCTAGAGGTGGCTATGAGTATTTCGTGACTTTCACAGATGATTACTAAAGGTTCAGGTACATTTTCCTCATGAAACACAAATCGGAAACCTTTGATAAATTCAAGGAGTTCAAAGTTGAAGTGGAGAATCATCAGGAAAAGAGTATCAAGTTTCTACGATCTGATCGTGGAGACGAATACCTCAGTGATGAGTTTTTGAACTACCTGTCAAACGAGGGCATTGTTTCCCAGTTGACTGCACCCGGAACCCCTCAACAAAATGGGGTTGCAGAACGAAGAAACAGAACACTCTTAGAAATGGTCAGATCCATGATGAGTTATTCAGATCTGTAGGTCCCGAACGGGTTTCGTGAGGGCAGAAGTCTAGAGGGGAGGGGTGAATAGACTTCTGAAAACTTTTGCGTGTAAATCAGGTGTGAATGCAGGTTTCCTGATCAGAGTACGAGTGAGTCAGTATGGACTGATATCCAACTTACTGATCGCCTGAGGGCAGACCAGTTTGGTGTCTATCAGTTTAACTGATTGTGCGGAAGCTAGTTTAAACCCGTGTGAAAAACCAGTTTATAACAAATCAGATTCCGAAGCTGTTTTCAATCAGCTGACTAAGAAGTCAATCTAATCAGATCAGTAGCTTGGTGCAAGCTGATCCTAACTCAGAATATGTATGCAGATTTAAGCAAGGTTGTGTGCAATAGTGTAAAGCAATTAATCAAGCAGATAAATGCACAAAAAATTTATAGTGGTTCGGACAACCAGTCCTACGTCCACTCTTCCCTATCACAAGGGGCACCAACTTAACCAACTTGGACTTAGTTTATTGTGTTAGTCCAACACATTACACCAACAGATATTTATAGAGTTCTCACTCAACGATCCCAGAAATCAGCACTAGAAACCCTAGTCTGAAATCTTGCAAAACAAACTTAACCTAACTTTGGGTTTTGGTAAAGGTTTGTTGTTGTTCCAACTGGAAATCTATCCTAGTATTTGTATAGCCTAAAGCTAGAGGATTAGATTTCTATGCTAAGAATAGTGGGATGGACACTTAGAAAATAATCTTCAAGGTTGTGTTCTTTGTGCGGAAATTTGGCTATGTATGAGCTTCTTGATAATTTCCGTCGTCCTTCACTATGAATAGTAATCCCATATTTATAGACCTCGAAATCAAAGAGCCGTTGGAGAGCAATTTGAATTTCCGGCTATATTTGGTAGATTTGCAGGATTGATTTGACGTGCTCAGGGATGGCATGGCCGAAAGCATGAATAGTGTCTTTTATAGTTATTTTGACTTTACAGCACCGAATCCCGCAGTGTCAGCCTTTTTACGTACGTGTCGCGCTCTCATTGGTTTAACAAGTACAACACTTCAGCGTTTGTTCCACCAACTAAAGTTTGACATTCTTCTTGTCCTGAAGGTACGTATGATCTGGTGTAACATTTAGTTAACACCAGGAGTGAGCTGACATGATCAGATAACTGATCAGTCTACCTGATAGAGTCTTCTGATGCAGGTTGTCTTAGCACAACTTGCAGACTCGGCTGATGTAGGTCTTCTTGTCTTCTGGTATGCTGAGTCATCTGATCTTCAGGTCTTCTGAACTTGAGCTTTATGTCTTCACCTGATCATCTGACCTTATCTGGTCATCTGATATTTCGACCTGACCTATACATATTGAGTTCCCCCTCAATATGTGACCTAACTTTTACATCAGCTATCTATACATTTCAGCTGGTCATCTTAATCTTGATTCTAAATCATCAGTCAGCTAACAGATCTGACTGGTCCTATTACAACCTGTTTTGGAACTTCCATCAAAACTTAATACAAATTTCCCAACAATTTCCCCCTTTTTTGATGGAACCAAAACACTTAATCAGAAAAACATATGACATAAATAGAAATGCAGATAATGTAAAATAGTGCACATTTCAGAAGACAATGAGATGTTGTCTTAGAATCAGAAAGATAGAATATTTTATTCAGATAGGTGTGAGCATTACAGATTACAAAAAAATTTACCTATCATCTGATTCCAAGTTGTCTTCTTCACACGTGCCTGAACTTTTGAAGTTCTTGGGGAATACCAAACAACTTGTACATCCTTTGCAGCAGCTTGTCCAGATTTTCTCTTCCAATGATCCCTCCTTTCTGAGCAAATTCATAGAAAGCTTTCTTGAATTTCATAGGATCGAGCTTGTTATCTGGACGCAGAGGTGGGAGAAGTTGTTCGAAGGGAGGAGCTTCAGGTATCAATGTCATAATTTTTCCTTCCTTCATAACAATCTGGTAGAAGTCTGGGTACTTTGTTTCTAACCAGTTCTGGAATTCATCATCATTTGCAACCTGGTCTTGATGAATCGGAATTCTCTCCAAGATGTACACATCGCATAACCATTCTGCTCTGATCTGATCCCATTCTGGAAGCAGATATGTCCGGGCACAGAGGATGTCTTTAATAGGTGCCGGAAAAGCTTTCTCTTCCCAAGCAATATCCTCTGCAGCAGCTTCCTTCTTTCTCTTCCTCCGAATGTATGCGATGTTTAGACCTTTAGCTTCTGCCATCTTCTGCTTCTTAATGGCAGCCTCTTTTATTCTCTGTTTGGTTTGCTCTTGGATTTGTTCAGGAGACATCTGGCTTTTGGTAGAGGATATTTGCCCTTGTCTCTGAATTTCAGCAGTATATTTCAACATCTTGCCCTTGCCTTTCTTTTTCTTCAGAGTTTGCTCAGGTTCATCTTGTTCGTCTTCTTCTGCTAGTTTCTTGGCAAGTTCAAGGCTCTTGGCCTGATCATCAGATTCCATCCTTTTCTGTACAGAAGAAAAGAAGTCTTCAATCTTATCCACTCTGGTAATAACATCTGAAAGGGTTATCTTCTGCTCAGTGATCTCCTTCCTTTGATCCTCAAGCTCCTTGCTATGTTGCTTCACAGTCTCTTTTAGAACAACAACATCGGGTGGAGTAACAAGATTATTAGATGGAGTGGTTTCAGGGAAGTCAGATACAGTGGCTTCTGGTAATGACGCAATGGTTACCATCTGCATCTGTTTTTCTTCTCTCTCTTGTCCTTCCCCCTTTTTGGTTGCATCAAAAAGTTTGGACAGCTTGTTATTCAGAGCACTAAACTGCCTTGACACCTCCTCCCTGAGTTCCTCGACAGCAAGAGGAGTGATCTGAGCGGTTGCAGAAGGTGCGGGGGCCAGGAATCTTTTAAGAGCAGATTCAATTTCCTTCCTGGCACGTTCTGTAGAAGCCACAAAATGCTTCCATCCCAGATCTAGGTGAGTGTCAGTCTTTTCCAGGGATGCCCAGACACTTTCCAGTAGAATTTGTGTTTCACCAAGCATGTCCGTCTGAAGTTTGAGCTTATCAGACTGGAGATTGAGCTTATCTGCAAGTGGGTTAATCAGTTGCATCACATCAGAGAGGATAACATTATGCATGTGTGTAAGCTTCTCAACTGTTAGCTTCCGTTCTCTGTCAACCAGGTGCGTTTGCTCTTCTTCGAAACGCTTCAGCAGATCTGCTGTGAAAGCTGTGAATTTTTCTTCTATGGAAGCCTTTACCCCATCCTGAATTTTCGTAGAAATAAGATCTAGGGTATCGGAGTTCAGCATAGCAGTCTGGTCAGATGTTGATGCCTTGTCAAGCTGGGCTCATCTGCAGCACCCACCCTTGGTTCATCGACAACTTCCTCAAAATTAGTATGATAAGGAGATTCTTCAGTCTCCTCCTTATCTCCAGCAATCCCAAACCTGACATGAATTAACCTCTGATATCATCATCAGAGGTCAACTCAATAGCACTCTCAATCCCAGCAATCTCCAAACATCTCATCTCTAGATCCACAAAAAAGTCAGAGCCTAGAGATTCCATGAGGATCAGAAACTCCTCGATGCTTTTCAATCTGATGTCCCTCCAGAACACAATCTCTTCTATCTGGTGCTGGATGCCAGTGTGTTGAACCAAATCTGGGCACAGGTCCATCAGATACTCCTTTATTTGTTGCTTCATAATATTTATAATAGGGCTTTCTGATTCAGGTGAAGCAAGCACAGTTCTGGTGTTGAAAGGGTTGTGAGAGATGGACACATGATTGTCAGATCTCTCAGATTCTCGTATCTTTTCTGGAGATTTGGGGTGAGGTGGGGGTATATGTGGTTCACTGGCTGTAGGTTGTTGAGGTTCAGGTTTGTTTGCCAGGGGTTGAGGGGGTTCAGTTTCCTGTACTGAAGGTTGAGGGGGTTCAGGTTCATTTGTTACAGGTAGAGAAAGTTCAGGTTCAAAGGTTGGGGGAGTGGGAGATGTGGGTGTGGAGTGTGGTCTGACTGGTGAGGGTGAGGGTGAGAATGTTTTGTGGGGAGAGGGTGGTGGTGGTGATAATGGTTTTTGAGGAGAGGGTGATGGTGATATGGAAGTGGGTGTAGGTGATCTTTCTTTCCGGAAGATTGTGCTGAGAGGTAGAGAATCAGATGGTGATACCTCCTCAGAGTGCTCCACTTCTGTTCCTTCAACAGTTCTCTCTCCTTCTCCTTCTTCTTCTCCTTCGAGCATCTGCTCGTCCCTACCTCCACTTGCAGTGTGCTCAGAACTGACTACAACCTCCTCTTCTGATTCAATCTGAATCAACTCCTCCGTTTTGTGAACTTGCAGAGCAGGACTAGGAACAGTCTTCAGAGGAGAAGTGACTCTCTTCTGACGTTTCTGTTGAGCAGCTAGTTTCTTTGCTAGTTCCTTCCTCTTCAACCTCTTCTCTGGGATGGCCGTTCCCTGCGCTTTTGATTGTATGGAAGATGCAGTTGCCTTTTCTTTTCCCTTCCCTTCGCCCCTTTGTTTGGGCACATAGGGAGTCAGATCATCATCAGACTGGCCAGGCAGAGACTCGTTCTTGCCTAAGATGGCCTTGTGCTTAGCTAGATACACCTTCGTACCATTCTCATTCCATTCATAATTGTTTGGCTACTTGTCCGATAGAATGATCGAGACTTTGTGCATGAAAGAGCACTTGGAGGATAGGAACACTTCATTTCTTTCGTTCAGATCAAATTTCCCAGACTCTTTCCGCAGTCTTGTCTTGAACATACCCAACCAATCCACATTAGGTGCTTTCTTGACGATTGTAGTCATGACATTGATCTTATAAGAAGTGACAACATCAAGACTGTAGGTTGAGCACATAATCACCTTCTGCACAATCTCGAAGAGAAGGCGATATTTCCTCTTCAGATAAGGAGCTTTAACATTTAATGTCTGATCCTTATTTGCTGGTCTCAACAGCTCGGCTTCAAGAAAATCCTTCTCTCCTACATCAGTTGTGAAGGTTTTTGGATTCATGCTTCCTCGACGGAGACCAAAGATTCTCTGAAGATCATCGTCTGTGACTATTACTTCCATTCCTCCAACGGAAGAAATCATATCAGCATGAATATCCTCATTCTTCTGTAGATTGTATAGAAATTCTAGGGCTTCATGAGTGTGGACGATGCTTTGATGTCTATAACAGTATTGATCAAGACCACACACTCGCAAGCACTCAAGAATTTCCAATGATTCAGGATCTGAGGTGACCGTAAATACTACGTATTTCCCATCAATGATATCTTTCTTCATTGATGCGAAATTACAGATCTTTTTGCCTTGGCCCTTTCGTGCAACAAGATGTGCCATTTCTGTATCATATGCAAAGATGAATTTTTCATCCCCAACTAGTGTTCCATGCGTTGGAAATATTAGAAATCCACAAAGGTGGTGCAACAATAATTTTATTTTCCTTTGTTTTATAAATCGTTCATCGAAGAACCTTCCACCGGGGTTATTGGACGAGGACTTGGGAATACTTGAGAATGACTATTGGTGGGTATCTAGATACTTGATCCTATTTGTCTCAGATCGTATCTCCAACCGGTAAGTTTACGTAAACTCCTTGCTAGGATCTTTTACGTGAAATATTATTTGCATGTTGTTGTTGGATTAATTATTATTTGAATTCACTTAGGTAAATTCATGCTAGTAATAATTGTTAATTTAAATTTGTGTTTATGAGGTCATCTGGATAGATCCTGGCATATGTTATCCCAACAACTGGTATCAGAGCCCTGGTTCGGGCTCTGATCTTTTAAACTGTAATTTAAATTGTTGTTCATTAAAATTGAAATTGGATAGTAGAACTGTTAGATCTATTTTGCAGGTATCCAATTATCATGGTATTTTAATGTGCTTATTTACATGCAAATAAATTGTTGGTTTTTAATTCGATTCGTTCGAATTCGTTTTGCCTCGTGAGAAAATTCACGAGTAGATTAGAATTTGTTTGATTTGTTCAATGTGATAGACTAGTCTAGATCTAGGTGTATTTATTTTTCGTAAATAAATTGTAACCGGATCGTGAACGAAGACGGAGATGAAGAATTAAAGACGGACGTCAAAATTCCCGGATGTACGTGAGTCAAGGCGGAGAACGCGAGCTAGGCCGAGGGCCTAGCGACCGCGCACACCACCTGGACGGTCACGAACGGGGCAAGGCGGACGCACTAGGAGCGGGCTGCTGGGCGTCGAGACGCACTCTGCGCGCGCATGGCGTGCGCGATCAAGGCGTGCAATGGCCGAGCTGGGCGACGAGGCGCGGGACCCCGGACGCGGATGCGTCCGGGCGATGCTTTGCGCGCGCAGGGGCGGGATGGCCGATACGGACTAGGGCGTGCACCTAGGTGCATGCAACTCGGTTCCGGGTCGTGAGTTACTTGTTTTCCGGACGTCGTCCTAACCCGAAACGGAGGACATTTTTTGAAGAATTATTGCGGATTTAGTGGGAGCCTTTCGAGACAAATGATGAAGGCAAAGGAAGAGACGATTTCGCAAGATCAAGTTTTGGAATTTAAACCATGACAGTTGGATATATGTGCCCAACGTGATTTCTTTAGTCTTGATGCTTGCTTTAAATTCATGCAATTTTATTTGTTAAATGTGTTTGCATGGATTAGAATTTTCTAAAAGAAAATCTCACTTTCGAAAATTACTAAGTATGTTTTATTGACAAATTTTATTCCGGATAATAAAATTATGTCAAATTGACCTCCATGATTTATTTTTTTGTGAATTCTTTTGGAGAAATTTCCCCAATGGAACGGCCAAAATATGGGTTTCACATGAATAAATTCCCAAAAGGATGATTGTGAATTATTATTAGTGGCGACGATGACCCTCCCAATGATGCTCGTACAAAGTGAAGTAATAATTCTGTATTTAATCATGGTTATTACTTAGGTATAAAATTGATATGTATATACTTCCCCGAAGTACCTGTCAATTTTATATTGGTCAAGTGGGAGTCGACTATTAATTTTGAATTAAAGGATTGTAACTAATCTTGTTTGTAACCTGCTTGAATGTGTTTAAATAGACAGTTCACCCAACGTTACCTATTTAAACTGTTTTGAGATGTCGGCTGATGCATGTTTATATTGTTTTGAGATTTTGATATGAACTATGTGATCGAATTGAGTGATAATTTTGTGCTTATACAAATTGTTATTCATTTTAGTTCAGCATGTCGCAACCTTTTAATCCACTGAAATATACACTCAAAGAACGTCAATTAACTGGTGATTACTGATGGTTCCATTATTTAGTGATTGGAAAACCCATTTTGCACGTGCGGAAGCAAAACATGTCTTGAGATGCATATAAAACAGGGGTGAGGGAATGGTGATACCAAATTTTTCGCTTTTAAGAACGATGTGTGTTGTTTTGCTTGTAATCGAATGCATATGGCAAGTATGAACATAAAGCAGTAAAGTACACATGATATTTTATAGTGGTTCGGATGAAACCCGTCCTACGTCCACTCTTCCCTTAACACAGAGGAACCTTAACCGACTTTAACTTGCGGGACTTATACCCCTCACGGGATGGCCGAGATGTTTACCGAGTTCGCACTCAAGCGGGACTTATCTCCCTTACGGGATTGCCGATAGATGTTTACCGAGTTCACACTCAAGCGGGACTTATCTCCCTCACGGGATTGCCGATAGATGTTTACCGAGTTCACACTCACCTAACAATCTTAACCTAACTTTGAGTTTAGGTAAAGGTTTGTTTGGTTTCAAACTAGGTTGAGATTTTCCTTACATTTGTTTAGCCTCGATGGTAAGGATGGGAAAATCTCTCTAAGCTTAGGATATAACATTTGTGCTTAGATCTAGGGTAGAACACTGTTGAATATATTCGTGTATTTCTATCTCTGTGTTCTATGGTGGGAATGCTTGAGTATATAGGATTGGGAGCACAATTCCTGTTGAATACCTTAGCCGTGCTACGATCAGGCCATATTTCAGGACTCGCATCATCTGGCATACGACCTTGGCTGGGAATTGCTAGAACCCATATCTTCTTAGCTCTGTAGTATCATTTACTACATTCTTCACACTCTTCCGCATTTATTCCACACTTGATAATGAAGGAAGAACTTGTATTTATAGTGTGGATTTAAATGTTACCGTTGGAGAGAATCACATTCAAATCCATACTACTCTGTAGCTTTTTGCAGCTTTTTCAGGCTTGTCGTCTTCCTCTCATTGGTCCACGTCAGCTGAATCTAACGGCTATATTCTCCAGTTTCTTCTAAGTCTCTAACGGCTATATTCTTTAGGATCTTCTGAGTCTCAGGATCTTCAGTTCTATCTGAGCCTTCAGGCTATCTGAGCTATCTGAGCCTTCAGGCTATCTGAGCTTATCTGAGCCTTCAGGTTATCTAGGCCTTCAGGTTATCTGAGCCTTTAGGTTATCTGACCCTTCAGGTTATCTGAGCCTTCAGGTTATCTGAGCCTTCAGGTTCTTTAGTAACTTACTGAGTCTCAGGTTCTTGATTCAGCAGACTTCTCTTTAGCGGTCCTTGTCTGATCAGGCATACTGACACTCAGGCTTACTGAGTTCAGCTCTTCTGAGTTCAGACATTCTGACCCTCAGGTCACATTGACTCAGGCTATCTGATTTCTTCTTGCCTGATCTGATCAGCTCGACTGATCAGATCAACATATCTTCAGTTCAGCATCTCAGGATAGCATCAGGTCAGTACATCAGGTTAGCATATCAGGTTTATCATATCTGATCTTGATCACGTCTGATCTCGATCAGTCTCATCTACTCATCTTCATATCTGATCTCGATCACGTCTGATCTTGATCAGTCTCATCTTCTGATCTGCAACCTTCTCTTCTGATTTGCTGGCTTTAGCTTTTTCTTCACATCTGATTTGCACAGCTCATCAGTTGATTTCGGAACTCATCTGACTCATCTGATCTCGATCACGACTCGTCTGCAGCCTCGTCTGATCTCGATCATCTTCTTCGGATTTCTTGAGTTCCCCCTCAATTTGTTTTTGCGTTCCCCCTTAACTTGTTATCTGTAAATTAGCTTGAATAACACAAGTTAATAATGTTTTGGCATAAATTATCAAAACTAAAATATCCCAACAATTTCCCCCTTTTTGATAATGACGCCAAATCATTTGAAAATATATGCATTTACAGATATCGGGTTTTTGTTTTAATAATTAGATCAGTTCAGGCGATCACTTTGAAAATAGTGATTTGTTGAACTACCCGCTATGATACCAATTGATGGTCCCGTTATTTAGTGATTGGAAAACCCATTTTACGCGTGTGGAAGCAAAACCTGTCTTGAGATGCATATAAAACAGGGGTGAGGGAATGGTGATACCAAATTTTTCGCTTTTAAGAACGATGTGTGTTGTTTTGCTTGTAATTGAATGCATTTGGCAAGTATGAACATAAAGCAGTAAAGAACACATAATATTTTATAGTGGTTCGGACGAAACCCGTCCTACGTCCACTCTTCCCTTAACACAGGGGAACCTTAACCGACTTTAACTTGCGGGACTTATACCCCTCACGGGATGGCCGAGATGTTTACCGAGTTCGCACTCAAGCGGAACTTATCTCCCTTACGGGATTGCCGATAGATGTTTACCGAGTTCACACTCAAGTGGGACTTATCTCCCTCACGGGATTGCCGATAGATGTTTACCGAGTTCACACTCACCTAACAATCTTAACCTAACTTTGAGTTTGGGTAAAGGTTTATTTGGTTTCCAACTAGGTTGAGATTTTCCCTTACATTTGTTTAGCCTCGATGGTAAGGATGGGAAAATCTCTCTAAGCTTAGGATATAACATTTGTGCTTAGATCTAGGGTAGAACACTCTTGAATATATTCGTGTATTTCTATCTCTGTGTTCTATGGTGGGAATGCTTGAGTATATAGGATTGGGAGCACAATTCCTGTTGAATGCCTTAGCCGTGCTACGATCGGGCCATATTTCAGGACTCGCATCATCTGGCATACGACCTTGGCTGGGAACTGCTGGAACCCATATCTTCTTAGCTCTGTAGTATCATTTGCTACATTCTTCACACTCTTCCGCATTTATTCCACACTTGATAATGAAGGAAGAACTTGTATTTATAGTGTGGATTTAAATGTTACCGTTGGAGAGAATCACATTCAAATCCATACTACTCTGTAGCTTTTTTGACTTTTTTTCAGGGCTTGTCGTCTTCCTCTCATTGGTCCACGTCGAATTTGAATCTACGGCTATATTCTTGATTTCTTCTAAGTCTCTAACGGCTATATTCTTGAGGATCTTGAGTCTCGGGATCTTCGATTCTCTGAGCCTTCTATATCGAGCCTTGCTATCTCGCCTTCGAGCTATCCCGAGCGCCGGGTTATCGACCGCCGGAGGTTATCGAGCCGCCCAGGTTATCGAGCCTTGAGGTTCTTTAGTAACTTCTTGAGTCTCGGGTTCTTGATTGGCCAGACTTCTCTTTAGCGGTCCTTATGCGATCGGGCATACCGACACTCGAGGCTTCTTTGAGTTCAACTCTTACGAGATCGAGACATTCGACTCGTCACATTGACTCGAGCTATCGATTTCTTCTTTCGATCGATCAGCTCGACCGATAAGATCAACATATCTCGATCAAACATCTCAAGATAGCATCGTGTCAAGACATCGAAGTTAAGATATCGGGTTTATCATATCCGATCTTGATCACGTCGATCTCGATTAGTCTCATCCGCTTCATCTTCATATCTCGATCTCGATCACGTCGATCTTGATCGATCTCATCTTTCGATCCGCAACCTTCTCTTCGATTCTTTGGCTTTAGCTTTTTCTTCACATCCGACGGCAGACATACTCATCGCTTGATTTTTGAACTCATCGACTCATCCGATCTCGATCACGACTTCATCTGCGACCTTCGTCGATCTCGATCATCTTCTTCGGATTTCTTGAGTTCCCCCTCAATTTGTTTTTGCGTTCCCCCTTAACTTGTTATCTGTAAATTAACTTGAATAACACAAGTTAATAATGTTTTGGCATAAATTATCAAAACTAAAATATCCCAACAATTTCCCCCTTTCTGATAATGACGCCAAATCATTTGAAAATATATGCATTTACAGAGATCGGGTTTTTGTTTTAATAATTAGATCAGTTCAGGCGATCACTTTGAAAATAGTGATCTGTTGAACTACCCGCTCTGATACCAATTGATGGTCCCGTTATTTAGTGATTGGAAAACCCATTTTGCGCGTGCGGAAGCAAAACATGTCTTGAGATGCATATAAAACAGGGGTGAGGGAATGGTGATACCAAATTTTTTGCTTTTAAGAACGATGTGTGTTGTTTTGCTTGTAATCGAATGCATATGGCAAGTATGAACATAAAGCAGTAAAGAACACACAATATTTTATAGTGGTTCAGACGAAACCCGTCCTACGTCCACTCTTCCCTTAACACAGGGGAACCTTAACCGACTTTAACCTGCGGGACTTATACCCCTCACGGGATGGCCGAGATGTTTACCGAGTTCGCACTCAAGCGGAACTTATCTCCCTTACGGGATTGCCGATAGATGTTTACCGAGTTCACACTCAAGCGGGACTTATCTCCCTCACGGGATTGCCGATAGATGTTTACCGAGTTCACACTCACCTAACAATCTTAACCTAACTTTGAGTTTGGGTAAAGGTTTATTTGGTTTCCAACTAGGTTGAGATTTTCCCTTACATTTGTTTAGCCTCGATGGTAAGGATGGGAAAATCTCTCTAAGCTTAGGATATAACATTTGTGCTTAGATCTAGGGTAGAACACTCTTGAATATATTCGTGTATTTCTATCTCTGTGTTCTATGGTGGGACTGCTTGAGTATATAGGATTTGGAGCACAATTCCTGTTGAATGCCTTAGTCGTGCTACGATCAGGCCATATTTCAGGACTCGCATCATCTGGCACACGATCTTGGCTGGGAACTGCTGGAACCCATATCTTCTTAGCTCTGTAGAATCGTTTGCTACATTCTTCACACTCTTCCGCATTTATTCCACCCTTGATAATGAAGGAAGAACTTGTATTTATAGTATGGATTTGAATGTTACCGTTGGAGAGAATCACATTCAAATCCATACTACTCTGTAGCTTTTTGTAGCTTTTTCAGGCTTGTCGTCTTCCTCTCATTGGTCCACGTCAGCTGAATCTAACGGCTATATTCTTCAGTTTCTTCTAAGTCTCTAACGACTATATTCTTCAGGATCTTCTGAGTCTCAGGATCTTCAGTTCTATCTGAGCCTTCAGGCTATCTGAGCTATCTGAGCTTATCTGAGCCTTCAGGTTATCTGAGCCTTCAGGTTCTTTAGTAACTTACTGAGTCTCAGGTTCTTGATTCAGCAAACTTCTCTTTAGCGGTCCTTGTCTGATCAGGCATACTGACACTCAGACTTACTGAGTTCAACTCTTCTGAGTTCAGACATTCAGACCCTCAGGTCACATTGACTCAGGCTATCTAATTTCTTGTTGCCTGATCTGATCAACTCGACTGATCAGATCAACATATCTTCAGTTCAGCATCTCAGGATAGCATCAGGTCAGTACATTAGGTTAGCATATCAAGTTTATCATATCTGATCTTGATCAAGTCTGATCTCGATCAGTCTCATCTGCTCATCTTCATATCTGATCTCGATCACGTCTGATCTTGATCAGTCCCATCTGCTCATCTTCTGATCTGCAACCTTCTCTTCTGATTTGCTGACTTTAACTTTTTCTTCACATCTGTTTTGCACAGCTCATCAGTTGATTCCGGAACTCATCTGACTCATCTGATCTCGATCATGACTCGTCTGCAGCCTCGTCTGATCTCGATCATCTTCTTCGGATTTCTTAAGTTCCCCCTTAATTTGTTCTTGCGTTCCCCCTTAACTTGTTATGTGTAAATTAGCTTGAATAACACAAGTTAATAATGTTTTGGCATAAATTATCAAAACTAAAATATCCCAACAATTACTATGTTGTTTGGAAACGTAATACGAGTTTTGTCCTACCTGCACAAGAACACAATTGGGTTCTCGGGATGCCCAAGCAAAACAAGCCAACTGAAATGTTGGGAAATTGGTATTTAAGTTTTGATGGAAGTTCCAAAACAGGTTGTAATAGGACCAGTCAGACCTGTTAGCTGACTGATGACTTAGAATTAGATTAAGATGATCAGCTGAAATGTATAGATAGCTGATGTAAAAGATAGGTCACATATTGAGGGGGAACTCAATATGTATAGGTCAGGTCAAAGCATCAGATGACCCAGATAAGGTCAGATGATCAGAAGGCTAAGAACAAATCAGAAGAAAAGAAGTCAGAAGATCAGGTGAGACAAAAGACACTGAAGACTCAGATGAACCTGAAGACTCAGATGAACCTGAAGACTCAGATAAAACTGAAGACTCAGTAACAAACCTGAAGACTCAGTATGACTGAATACACTGAGGCTCAGAGTCACCTGAAGATCAGAAGACTAACAGAAGACCTGAAGACCTATATCAGTTGAGTCTGCATATTGTGCTAAGACAATCTGCATTAGAAAACTTTACAAGGTAGACTGATCAGTTATCTGATCAAGTCAGCTCGCACCTGGCGTCAACCAAAATGGTACAACAGATAAGACGAATAGTCTACAAAAGGAATATCAATCGTCTAACGGACAAATTACTGAAGTGTCGCCTCGCGAAGCCAAGGAGAAAGCGATACGTTCACAAAAAGAGCTGACAATACGGGATTCGACACTGAGGACATAAACGATGCTAATCATGCCTACGGCCATGCCAATATTCGGAGCACGTCACAATCATATCCTACAGCCTACCTAATATAGCCCGAAATTCAAATTGCTCTCCAACGACTCTTTGATTTCGAGGTCTATAAAATGGGATCGATCTTCAAAATTGAAGAATGGACGTAACATATAAAACTAAGTCCAGTTGGTTAAGTTGGTTAAGTTGGTGCCCCTGTGTTAAGGGAAGAGTGGACGTAAGACGGGTTTCGTCTGAACCACTATAAAATCTTGTGTGCATTTACTTGCTATTTATTGCTTTACACTATTCACACAACTGAGTTTATAACTGCATACATATTCTAAGTTAAGTTTAGTCTGCACCAAGCAACTGATCTGATCAGGTTGACACCTTAGTCAGCCGGTTGAAAACTGACTTAAGAATCTGAATTGATAAACTGGTTTTTAACACGGGTATTTACAAGCTTCCACACTCTCGGTTAAACTGACAGATATCAAACTGATCTGCCCCCAGGCACTCAGTAAGATTGAACATCAGTCCAAACTGACTCACTACCACTCTGATCAGGAAATCTGTAATCACACCTGATCCGCACGAAAAGTTTTCAGAAGTTTATTCACCCCTCCCCTCTAGACTTATGCCCTCACAAAACCCGTTCGGGACCTACAAGTGGTATCAGAGCAGTGGTTCTACAGACCACTGGCTTTGAGTATCATCGATTCTTGAGGAAGAATCTTTGTGGTCATTTGAACAGATCTTGAAAAACCGTTTTCAAAACTCATTTGTTTTCAAAATCACTCAGCATGGATAATACCTCTTGTATGTATCATGATTTGCCTAAGTTTTCAATTGATGAGTATGCAGATTGGACTATATACATGTGCAATCATCTGGGATCGATAAGCGGCAGAATGATGGAAGTCACTGAACGAGGACCCATCATCATATATCACGACAACCCAGCGGTTGGAGGAGATCCAGATCATGCACCTGGAAGTCTTGTTCGAAAAAGTCTAGCCCTGATGGATGCAGAAGAAAGAAAGCTGTATACTCTAGATACAATCGCCAGGCATATAATCATGAAGATGATGGATAAAGTCACCAAAGAGAAGATAAAGTATCTCAAGACTGCGAAACAAATGTGGGATACTCTTGCTGAGATATACGAAGGAAATGATCAGATCAAAGACAGCCGACTACAGCTGAACTGGTGAAGTTTGAAAAGCTCAAAATGTTGCCCAACGAGACCATCAACGAGCTCGATGGGAGGATCACCATGTCAGTAAATAAGCTACGAGAACTTGGAAGAGAGATGTCAGACAAAGACATCAATTATAAGATCTTAAGATCTCTCACCAAGAAATGGAACATGAAAGTCACGGTAATCAAGGATTGCCAAGATATTTCCAAGATGAAGCCAAGTAGCTTATTCCTAAGCCTTAAAGCCCATGAGTTTGATTTAATCAAAAGAGGGCAAGCAGATGAAGACGAGACTCCTGCTGAAGCCTCAACCTCCACATCTAAATCAGTTGCATTCAAAGCAACCAGCAGCAGATCAAAGGCCACTGAACCTATTAGAAACATCATAAGCCAAGCTGAAAAGATCGCTTTACTTACCAGGAAACTTGAAAGATCAAATATTTAACTCGGTAAGTATCGCAAATTCTACAAGGATTAACAAGACAAAAGGAACAGGAGGCCAACTGACAGATCACTAGAAAGGAATATATCTGATGACCGAAGGGATCACAGAGATGATCGGTCAGACAAGAGAAGAGATAACAGATCTGACAGAAGGAGTTCAGACTACAATTTGAAAGGAAAGTCACCTGACAGATCCTACAGACGAAGTGTCTCACCTGGCAGAGGAAGTTCCGTGGATCGTGGTTCATGCTTCAACTGCTTGAAACCAGGTCACTACAGCTCCGACTGCCCAGACCTGACTCCCAGAGAAAGAGAAGAGAAGCGGAACAAAAGTGAGCTAAGCTTCAAAGACAGAAAAGCTATGGTTGCTGACACATCAGGAATTGATGATTCCTATCTGCCTTCTGAGGATTCTGGCTACTCATCTGTAGAAGATTTCTACCTGATAAGCAGTGTTGTTGATTTCCTCGACCATGAAGATCTGATATTCTCTTCAGATGACGATGAAATCTGCCTGATGGCCAGGGAGGAAGACCAATCTGAGGTAACCTCCAAACCTTCTGCTTTTTCAATTTCCACACTAGCTATTATTAGTACACCTGCTGGAGAGATTGACTTGCAACTCTACTCTGAGCAATCGCTTGATGATCTCTCTGATGCAGTAGACACTTATACAATAGTGGAAGCTGAAAATGACAAGCTAAGGATCAGAAATAATCAGCTTGTTAAAGAGAACGCTGTCAGTAAAGCAGCTGAACTAAAATCAGCTGAAACTGCTCAGAAGGTAACTGAGCAACTTAACGTTCTGAAGGTTAAATCTTCTGATCAGGAGAAGCAGATCAAAGATCAGCTAGCAATCAACAAACAACAAGCTGATGATTTCAAAATCCTACAAGCTAAGTTTGATGAGCTATTCCGACTACATGAGAGTCTAAAATCTACTGAGGATAGTTTGCGCAAGAAAATAGAGGTTTTCACGAAGTCATCAAAAACCGTTCAAGATATGAACACCTATTTTCGAATGCCGACTAACAAGAAGGGAATTGGGTATGAGAACTCTTCTACATCCTCAAAAGCCCCGTTTGGTTCACTTCAAAAGGGTGTAATCAAACGAGTCTCTGACAAAGATACACAAAAAGCTAAGAATGTATCTGATAAGGGAAAGAGACCTGCTGAGCAAGTAAGGCAAGTGCCTAATCAGAAAGGGAACATAAATGGACCCCAACTTATTAATCATCAGCCGAGGAATCAACAGAAGAACCCAGTTCTTCTGAAGAAACCTCAACCTGATCAGCAGATTAGGTATCAGAAGAGACAACCTGTAAAAAGGAAATCTAATCTGAGACCCAATCAAGGTCAGCTGCCTAATAAGCAAGCTATAGGTAAACTGCAAAGACCATCTTTGCCAAAGATATATGAATCTTTTAATGGTAGCAGTCGTACCTACCCTTATAACCAGAGACCTAGGGCTACTGCATCTGAGCCCCACTGGGTTAAAGGAAGACAAAATATAAAGAAAAATCCCAAGTCTTCTAATTCACCCAAGGCTCACACGAATAATCATCAAAATCAGAAAGCATATAAAGAGACGTATGATTATGTTGATATGTATGGGAGACAAATCAGGCCTTCTGATCTATCTAATTACAATAGAAGTGCCCTGTTTGTGTGGATCCCTAAATCCACCACTAACCCCTCAGGACCCAATTCCAAAGGGGTACCTAAAGCCTGATTCGATTGCAGGTTCGCGTGGGACTGGCCAACAAAGGAGGTGTACAAGCAACTATCTGGTACATCGATAGTGGATGCTCAAGGCACAAGACTGGAAGCAAACATCTCCTTAGCTCTTATAAAGAACAAGAAGGTCCACGTGTACTCTTCTGTGATGATAACTTTGGTTTTACCAAAGGATTCAGAACCTTAGAGAATGATGATGTACAAGTAACTAGAGTCTCGTATGTCGAAGGATTAAAGCACAATCTACTATCAGTATCACAATTCTGCGACAACGGATTCAGTGTTGAGTTCTCGAGTGACAAGTGTACAGTTAGGAATCGAGCTACTCAACAAATCTTGCTAACTGGTTCAAGGAAAGGCACGATCTACACAGCAGATTGGAACAGTTGCCCAAGAAATGCATGCTTAATTGTTAAGAGTTCCAAAAGTAGCAGTTGGCTCTGGCACAAAAGAATGAGTCATCTGAACTTCAAGACTCTTAACAAGATAGCTAGGGTGCGTTTGGTTGAGGGACTTCCAAATGAAGTATTTTCAAAGGATCAGACATGTGCCGCATGTCAGAAGGGAAAACAAGTTAAAGCTTCATTCAAAGGAATACCTGGACCAGCATCCAGTAGAGTACTGCAACTGCTCCATATGGATCTATTCGGACCAGTTACACCAGTCAGTCTCAGTGGACGCAAATATACTCTGGTAATCGTGGATGATTATTCCAAGTTTACTTGGGTTATATTCTTATACAAGAAGAACGAGACAACGACAAAGATACCCGAGCTGCTCAAGAAACTACAAAACGAAAAGGGTGTCAGCATAGTAAAAATCAGATCAGATAAAGGTACAGAATTTCTGAATTCTTTTATTACTGATTTTTGCACTGAGTTTGGTATACAACATGAAACGTCAGCTGCAAGAACGCCACAACAAAATGGAGTAGCAGAACGGAGAAACAGAACTCTCAAGGAAGCTGCTCGCACTATGTTAGCTGAACATGCGACACCAAGCCGTTTCTGGGCAGAAGCAATCAACACTGCATGCCACACTCAGAACAGATGTTCTCTGACTAAGACTCACTTCAAAACACCCTATGAACTGTGGAAGGGCAGAAAACCTCGTGTTTCATACTTCCATGTTTTTGGGTGCAAGTGTTTCGTACACAACAATGGGAAAAGTCGGTTGAAGACCTTTGAAGCCAAGTCAGATGAGGGCATATTCTTAGGATATTCCTCATCCAGCAAGGCTTTCAGGGTTTACAACAAAGGAACCCTAGTTGTGGAAGAAACACCTCATGTGGTCTTTGATGAGACATCTTCTGAACAAGAGAAAGCTGCCTCAGAACAAGCCGTACCAGATCAACCGCTACCTGATACGCATAAAATGGATCAGCTAAGTATCAAGGAGAAAGAAGTTGAACACGTAACAGTGTATATCCCAGAACTTGATCTTGCTGATTCAACAGGTCAATCAGCCCCTAAGGTACGCACATCTGTCAGTGAAGAAGCTGGTACAGCTGAGACAGTATCAACTGAACCATCTGGTTCAGGGGGAACTCCTGAAGTTCCTACAAACAGACATCAGCACATGATGAGTCCAACATCAGCTGAGACATGTTCTTATCAAGTGGATAATAATTCTGCACCACTCCCAATCACTAGTAATGAACTAATATCAGAAATGGATGATGTTCTCCAAATAGACGCAAATCAGAGTAGAAGGACCTGGATTACCAGTCATCCAACTGATCTGATTATCGGAGACCCATCTGATAGAGTCAAAACTAGACATCAGATTGGTGAAAGTGCCATGTACTGTTGTTATCTATCTTTGAAGGAACCAACAACAGTAGAGGAAGCTCTACAAGACGCAAGCTGGATTATAGCCATGCAAGAGGAGCTGGAACAGTTTAAGAGGAATCAAGTTTGGAAACTGGTGGACAGACCAACTCATCAAGACGTGATTGGCACAAAGTGGGTATTCAAGAACAAGAGAGATGTGAATAATGTCATAACCAGGAATAAGGCAAGACTTGTTGCTAAGGGGTATTCACAATCAGAAGGAATTGATTATGATGAGACCTTTGCACCAGTCGCTCGCCTAGAAGCCATTCGGCTGTTTCTGGCATATGCTGCCCACAGAGGATTCGTTGTGTATCAGATGGACGTAAAGAGTGCATTCTTAAATGGGGTACTAGCAGAGGAAGTTTATGTCGAACAACCTCCAGGCTTTGAAAAAGGCAACCAAGTGTACCATTTAAGGAAAGCTCTCTACGGCCTGAAACAAACTCCTCGAGCTTGGTATGATACACTCTCTCAGTTCTTGATTAACAGCGGGTTCACTAAAGGAATAGTGGACAGAACCTTATTCAGAATAGAAGATGGAAAAGATATTCTGATGGTTCAGATTTACGTGGACGACATCATCTTCGGATCTCCCAACAAGAAGCTGTCTGAGAAGTTCAGCAAATTGATGCAAGGGAAGTTCGAGATGTCCATGATGGGTCAGATGAATTACTTTCTGGGTTTATAAGTCAAGCAGAGTACAGAAGGGATATTCATCTGCCAGGCGAAGTACACAAGGAATCTACTGGCCAAGTTTGGAGTTCAACATTGTAAGGAAGCCAGAATTCCCATGATGACCGGGTTCAAGATGGATCCAGATGAGGACGGTCAGAAAACTAATCAGAAAGAATATAGGGCTCTCATTGGATCCCTACTATACATGACTGCCAGCAGACCAGATATCACTTTTGCAGTAGGTGTATGTGCCAGATTTCAAGCAAATCCAATGCAAAGCCACCTATAAGCAGCTAAGCAGATTCTCAAGTATCTGAAGGGGACAGTAAACCTCGGTTTATTCTACCCATCAGATGATAATCTAGAGCTTAGTGGGTATTCTAATTCTGATTATGGAGGTTGCAGAATCGACAGGAAATCAACCTCAGGTTCATGTCAGTTTCTGGGAAATAAACTGATCTCTTGGTTTTCGAAGAAGCAGACATCAGTTGCGACATCTACTACCGGGCGAATATATGGTCAGAGGAAGTTGTTGTTCCCAATCGCTTCTGGCTAAGTCGCCGGTGAGGATTACAACATCGTGAGATAAGAACGCACCTATATTACGTGATGATAATAGTCTTTATTGCAATCACTCGGAATCTGTTCTACATACAAGATGCAAGCACGTGGATGTCAGACACCATTTTATCAGAGATCACGTTGAAAAGAAGAATATCAGAATGGAAAAGATCCCATCGACAAGCGTAAAGTCGATATTTTAAATAAGCCGCTAGCTGAGATCAGATTCAAAGAATTATGCAACGAGCTAGGGCTTCTGGATCTCGGAGAAAGTGTACCAGAAATGGTTGGTGGGTGATCTCGAAAACGGTTGGTTAAAAGACTAACAAAGTTAAGAGGAATCAGTTGAGTTAGGAATCTCAACCGATCGGGGACGACGAGACGAGAGCCGATCGAAGTTCGGGATAAAGGACAAATCGAGAAAAGTCGGACAAGTAGCCGATCTAAAGTGCGAGATAAGGAGAGCGATCGTAAAGTCGGACAAGTAGCCGATCCAAGTTCGGATAAGAAGCGATCAGTTCAAGATATATCAGATTAAGGGGGAACTGATCAGATTGGAAGATTACTTTATAAGTCGATTAAAGTTGCAGTAAACAAGCAAGTCGTACAAGTTGAAAGCTACAGATCGCATAAGTCAGAAGAGGCAACACAACAATGAAATAAAAGAATTTTTCATTGATAAAGACCCGGAGGTCAGATTTACAAGTTACAAGTGATATCACAAGCTACCAACAAGCTATCTTCAAGTGGTATTACAAGCTACAAGTACAAGAAGACCCGGAGGTCGCTACATAAACCATAAACCCTAAGCCAACCCAAGGTAGGGAAGGAGAGAGAGAGATTTTAAGAGTTGATGCTCTCTTTTTTCTCCGAACCAGGGGGCGTAGAGAAGCTTCTACAATCCTGAAAGCCACTCTTAGAGCTTCGAAGTGAGGAGCGAGAGTGGGCCTTGAAGGATCTTTAAGCTAGGAGCCCCTATACCTAAAATCAATGGGCTCTCCAGCTGTTAAATGGGACACAGTGCCACAGGTTTGGTCACAAGGACCAAACAGACACTAGTGTCGAATGCAAATATTGAGTTTGATACACGAGATCGTATACCAAACTCATGTTTTGTTTCAGACTGAGTCTGTTGATGCTAATTCTGTCATCTCGATAGGCGCACAAGGTGCATACGGTTAGGAGAAGTGCCTTCTCATTTGCCTTAGCAGATCCGCCTCCACGGTGGTAAAGAAACTTTGCATTGATCGTATGTGTAATCTTTGATGACGATGAAAGCAGTGTGAAGGAACACACAGGGTTGATTTGAGAAGCTGAATTCATTGGAAAAGGGTTAAAGGTTTTCACCGGAAGTTTCACCGGAAATAAGGAACTCATCGGAAAGCCAGGAAGTATTTGCTAAAGAAGATGAATGGTTTATGTTGTGTTCTTTTGCCTAACACCCCAGGTTAATTTATAGAAGGAAATTAGGGGTATAAATGCAAATTTATTTTTCTCAGAAGACCTTAAGAGAAATTTGCATCGACAATGCGTAAGGAACACGCGGCCAATGGTTGGATGAGTTGACGGTGTGAGTAATCACAGCGTATCTATGCCATTATTACGGAATGTCAAATCGCGCCGATTTGGGAATCGAGGCGACTTTTTGACTCCCCGGAGTAAATGTTTTGGCGGGAGTAGACTTAAGTGCATAGTAAATGCGGGCTGATTAGAAGAAGATTGAAGATAAGAGTATCAGATAAGAGTATCAGATAAGTGGATCAGATAAGTGACGAAGTGTTTCAAGCAAGAATCTGATCAGTTGAGTGGAATATTGTTGGGAAATGCATAAGGCTACCATCAGTAAGGTCAACAAGTACCAGATCAGATCAAAGTGGTAACTGGTTGATTACAATATCAATCAGTCAGATACGTTCTCTTATTTATCTCTTTCTGAACTTCTTATATGCGTTATTTAAATAAATTGGTTTTTACTCTGTTTTCACTTTATGACGCATGCTCTGCAAAACTTTTAATGCGGGCTTGGGAATGTGTTTTTAATGCATTTTATTTTGAATTTTCGAGTCCGAATTACGAGAAGACTACTTTTCTCAATCGTGCGATCAAAATACTTTTTGGCCGACTAATCTCAGCCACTGATTTCAAAACACGGATACTTGAGTACTTTGGAAAGTTGTGCAAAAAAGTTTTCCCTCGTATTCTATAAAATCCAAATCTTTCTCAGAAAACTTCTTTCCACAACTTCGTCTTCACAAAGCTCTTAAAAGATCACAAATTTTCATAATCTTCAGAAAATTACCTTCAAAATCAATTGATTCTACTTTTATGATTTCTCAAAACCTCGAATCAATTTCTGGAAATTTCTCACTTAAATACTGCATTATTTCAATTCACTCTGGTACCTAGGTTTACAAGTCGTGATGATATGTTTCTGTAATTTTTATATGATCTATACACTTACTTGCTAAATTGATGCTTAGATTACTGGTTTGACTGAATTTATTGAAATATCCTACTCAAACTAAACATCAAATTGCATATCGTACAGAAATGGCATATCTTGTTCCACGACCGGGCCAAGGGAAAAAGTTATGCAACTTTGCATCGATGAAGAAAGACATCATTGATGAGAAGTATGTAGTATTCACCATCACCTCAGATCCTGAATCGCTGGAAATTCTGGAGTGCTTGCGAGCGTGTGGGCTAGAACGATAATGCTCTACACATCAGAACATCGTCCACACCCATGAAGCCCTCGAGTTTCTATACAATCTACAGAGGGATGAAGACATTGATGCTGACCTGATTTCTTTCGTTGGCGGTCTGGAAGTGCGAGTGTCGAATAACGATCTCCAGAGGATATTCGGCCTAACTCGAGGAAGCATCAATCCAGAGACCTACACGACAGATGTAGGAGAAAAGGAATTTCTTGAAGCCGAGTTGTTGAGACCAGCAAATAAGGAGAACACAACAAACGTCAAAGCCTCCTATCTGAAGAGGAAATATCGCCTTCTCCTTGAGATCGTTCAGAAGGTGACCATGTGCTCAACTTACAGTTTTGATGCTGTCACTTCCTATAAGATCAGTGTCATGGCTGCAATAATAAAGAAGGCTTCAGATATAGATTGGTTGGGTATGGTCAAGGCACGACTGAGGAAAGACTCCGGGAAGTTCGAACTGACCTAGAGCAATGTAGTGTGCTTATCTTCCAAGTGCTCCTTCATACACAAAATCTCAATCATTTTGTCAGATAAGGTGCCACAGAACTTTGAATTGAATGAGAATGGAGCGAAGATATATCAAGCAAAGCACAAGGCCATATTGGGCAAGGATGAGTCCCTACCTGGACAATCTGATGAAGATCCAACTCCTTATGTGCCCAAACCCAAGGGAGAAAAGAAGGGAAAGGATAAGGCAACTGCATCTTCTGAAGCGCAGGGAACGGCCATTCCGGAAAAGAGGATGAAGAGGAAGGATCTGGCCAAGAAACCAGATGCTCAGCGGAAACGTCAGAAGAGAGTGACTTCTCCTCTGAAGACTGCTCCAAGTTCTGCCCAGCAAGTTAGCAGAACGAAGGATCTGATGCAAGTGGAATCATAAGAGGAGATAGCAGTCCGCTCTGAGCCCACTGCTAGAGAAGTAAGGGAAGAGCAGATGATCGCAACAGAAGGAGAGAAATCTGTCAGAGGGACAGAAGTGGAGCAATCTGAGGAAGAATCACCATCTGATTCTCTGCCTCTCACCACGATCTTCCAGAGAGCAAGATCGCCAACGCCCACTTCCAAATCACCATCACCCTCTCCTCAAAAATCATCACCACCACCCTCTCCTCACAAAACCTTCTCACCCTCACCCTCACTTATCAGATCACCCAGATCTCCCACACCACCAATCAATGAACCTGTTCAGGAAACTGAACACCCTCAAAACGCTGAAAACGAACCACAAATATCCCAATCTCCATACAAGTCACAAACACCTGAGAGATCTGACAAGCGAGTGTCCATCTCTCATAATCCCTTCAACACCAGAACCGTGCTTGCATCACCTGCTCTAGAAAGCCCCATCATAAGGATAATGAAGCAACAGATCAAGGAGTATCTGCTGGATCTATGCCCTGAATTTGATCAACATCCTGGCATCCAGCAACAAATAGAAGAGATTGTGTTCTGGAGGGATATCAGACTGAAAAGCATTGAAGAATTTCTGATTCTCATGACAACTTTGGGATCAGATTTCTTTGTAGACTTGGAGTTGAAATGCTTAAACAATGTTGGGATTGAAAGCGCTGTTGAATTGGCATCTGATGATGATATCAGATGGTTGATTCACGTAAGGTATGGAATTGCTGATAACAGGGAGGAAACCGTTCAACCTCCTACAGATCATGAGGGAGCTGCCGATGAACCAAGAATGGGTGCTGTAGATGAGACCCGACTTGGCAAGGCTTCAACATCTGACCAGACTGCTATGATGAGCTCTGATACCCTAGATCTTTATACTGAGAAGATTCAGGATGGGATCAAGGCTGCTATTGAAGACAAATTCGGAGCACTCACAACAGATCTGATGAATCGATTTGAAGAAGAGCAAGCAAAACTAGTTGACAGAGAAAGAAGTCACACAGTTGGGATGCATAATGTTGGGATATTTTAGTTTTGATTAATTATGCCAAAACATTATCAACTTGTGTTATTTAAGATAATAAAAAAGAAACCAAAAAGGGGGAAGGACAAGAGAATAAAGAGAAGAAAGAAAAATAGACACAGTTGGTAACAATTACATCTCTACCAGAAACCACTGTATCTGACTTGTCAGCCACTCCATCTATTGATCTCGTTGCTGAAAAAAAAGAAACTGTGGAGCAACATAGCAAAGAGATCACTGAGCAGAAAATTGCTCTTTCAGAGGTTATTACCAGAGTCGACAAGATTGAAGACTTTTCTTCGTTCTTACAGAAAAGAATGGAAACTGATGATCAGGCCAAGAGCCTTGAACTCGCTAAGAAATTAGCTGAAGAAGACGAACAAGATGAAACTGAGCAGACTCTGAGGAGAAAGAAAGGCAAAGGCAAGATGATGAAAGCAACTGCGGAAGATCAGAGACAAGGCCAATTATTCTCTACCAAAAGCCAGATGACTCCTGAACAAGTTCAAGAGCAAACAAGACAGAGAATTAGAGAGGCCACCATCAAAAAGCAGAAGTTAGCAGAAGCTAAGGGACTGAACATCGCTTACATCCAAAGGAAGAGGAAGGACGAAGCTGCAACAGAGGAGATTGCTTGGGAGAAAAATGCCCTTCCAGCACCTGTTAAAGACATCCTCTGTGCACGGCTAGATCTGCTTCCAGAATGGGATCAGATCAGAGGAGAATGGTTATGTGACGTATACATCCTGGAGAAGATTCCGATTCATCAAGATCAGACTGAAAATGATGATGAATTCCGGAACTGGTTAGAAACGATGTATCCAGACTTCTACCAGACGGTGATGAAAGAAGGGAAAATCATGTGACTAATACCAGAAGCTCCACCCTTTGAAATACTCCTTCCACCTTTGCGTCCAGACAAAAAGCTAGATGCTGTAAAATTCAAGAATGCCTACTATGGATTTGCTGAAAAAGGAGGGATCCATAGAAGAGAAGATCTGGACAAACTGATGCAAAGGATGTACAAGATGTTTGGCATCCCCAAAGAGCTACAAATGTTCAAGTATACCTGAGGAAGACAACTTGGAATCAGATGATAGGTACGTTTTTCATGTATTCTATAACGCACACACCTATCTGAATGAAATATTCCATCTCTCTGATTCTAAGATAACATCTCATTGTCTTCCGAAGTATGTACTGCATTTTATTATCTGCATTTCTATTCGTGGTATCTGTTTTTCTGATTAAGTGTTTTGGTTCCATCAAAAAGGGGGAAATTGTTGGGAAATTGGTATTTAAGTTTTGATGGAAGTTCCAAAACAGGTTGTAATAGGACCAGTCAGACCTGTTAGCTGACTGATGACTTAGAATCAGATTAAGATGACCAGCTGAAATGTATAGATAGCTGATGTAAAAGATAGGTCACATATTGAGGGGGAACTCAATATGTATAGGTCAGGTCAAAGCATCAGATGACCCAGATAAGGTCAGATGATCAGAAGGCTAAGAACAAATCAGAAGAAAAGAAGTCAGAAGATCAGGTGAAGACAGAAGACACTGAAGACTCAGATGAACCTGAAGACTCAGATGAACCTAAAGACTCAGATGAACCTGAAGACTCAGATAAAACTGAAGACTCAGTAACAAACCTGAAGACTCAGTATGACTGAATACACTGAGGCTCAGAGTCACCTGAAGATCAGAAGACTACCATAAGACCTGAAGACCTATATCAGCCGAGTCTGCATATTGTGCTAAGACAATCTGCATCAGAAAACTCTACAAGGTAGACTGATCAGTTATCTGATCAAGTCAGCTCGCACTTGGCGTCAACCAAAATGGTACACCAGACAAGACGAATATTCTACAAAAGGAATATCAATCGTCTAACGGACAAATTACTGAAGTGCCGCCTCGTGAAGCCAAGGAGAAAGTGACACGTGCACAAAAAGAGCTAAAAATACGGGATTCGACGCTGCGGACATAAACGACGCTAATCATGCCCACGCCAATATTCGGAGCACGTCACACTCATATCCTACAGCCTACCTAATATAGCCCGAAATTCAAATTACTCTCCAACGGCTCTTTGATTTCGAGGTCTATAAAATGGGATCGATCTTCAAAATTGAAGAATACTAAGAACGAACACGTAGACACCGCAAAAGAAGCAAAAACTACAGCAAAATCTCCGCTCGAAGAACACCATATTTGAAGATTATTCTTAGAGTGTTCATCCCATAGTTCTTAGCAAGAAATCTATCCACTAGCATTTGGCTACATAAACACTAGGATAGATTTACAGTTGGAACCACAACAAACCTTTACCCAAACTCAAAGTTAGGTTAAGTTTGTTACCGCAAGATTTCAGACTAGGGATTCTAGTTTCTAATTTCTGGTTCGGTTGAGTGTGAACTCAATAAACATCTGTTGGGTGTTGGACTAACACATAAAACTAAGTCCAGTTGGTTAAGTTGGTACCCCTGTGTTAAGGGAAGAGTGGACGTAAGACGGGTTTCGTCTGAACCACTATAAAATCTTGTGTGCATTTACTTGCTATTTATTGCTTTACACTATTCACACAACTGAGTTTATAACTGCATACATATTCTAAGTTAAGCTCAGTCTGTACCAAGCAACTGATCTGATCAGGTTGACACCTTAGTCAGCCGGTTGAAAACTGACTTAAGAATCTGAATTGATAAACTGGTTTTTCACACGGGTATTTACAAGCTTCCGCACTCTCGGTTAAACTAACAGATATCAAACTGATCTGCCCCCAGGCACTCAGTAAGATTGAACATCAGTCTAAACTGACTCACTAGCACTCTGATCAGGAAATCTGCAATCACACCTGTTCCGCACGAAAAGTTTTCAGAAGTCTATTCACCCCTCCCCTCTAGACTTCTGCCCTCACAAAACCCGTTCGGGACCTACATGAAAGATCAACCAAAGCGGTGAGATCTTTATGTAATGACTGGAAGCAGGCCAATGAACCTATGAAGTATATAATCTTGACATCTTTGTCTGAGGATTTGAGATACATTCATGAAGGTGTTGAATCTGCTGCGGAAATTATGCAAAGTCTCGAAGACATATTTTTTACAATGAACCGCATGATCGATCAGTTCAAATGTGATGGCGTGACAATGCTGAAATGACGGAGGGAACGCCCGTAAGGGATCATGTTCTCAAGGTCAAGCGTTATTTTGACAAGCTTGCTTATCTCGGTGCTGAGTATAGTAGTGAGGTTCAAGTGGATTCTTTGTTCCTAACTCTTCCAAAATGTTTTGATGAGTTTTACTGTAGTTTTGTGATGAGCGATCACATGTTCACTATGGATACTCTTCAAGAAGCTTTGTGATATAGAGAAACATCTGGGACAAGAAGATGAAGCCTTGGTGACCAAAAGGTTTTTCTCAAAATCTAGGCCAACGTAGGGCAAGATTGATGAAAAGATGAATGGTGGAAATCAAGGAAACCTCACTGCTAAGAAAAGTAGAGAAAAGACGGTCAAATGGTTGGGTGTCAAAAGGAATCCAAAAGGTAAGTGTTTCAACTGTGGTGAAAAAGGACGTTGGAGGGATGCCTGTTCCAATCCCAAAAGGAGAGGAAAGAAAGGTAATTCTCACGCACTAGTTGTTGAAACTTGTTTAGTGGCGTATGCTACCCACTCGTGGGTAATGGATACGGGATCCACTAATCATGTTTGTTTCACATTACAGGGGTTCAAATTGACCCGGCAACTTAGTGGAAGTGAGATGTGTTTATCTGTCATGGAATTTTGCGGAACAATCTCTATACTATTAACTGTGCACACCACTCACAAAATGCATCTTATAACACATCGACTGTTTCATGCAATAAGAGAAAACGTTAAGAAAATGTGAACGTGACACTTCTATGGAATCTAAGATTGAGTCATAATAATCTAAATAGGATCCAAAGGTTGGTGAAAGATGGTTCGCTATCGGACCTACAGTTAGAACCACTTCCAAACTGCGAATCATGTTTGGAAGGTAAGATGACCAAGAGGGCATTTGGAGGTTCGGGTACATTTTCCTCATGAAACACAAGTCGGAAGCCTTTGATAAATTCAAGGAGTTCAAGCTGAAGTGGAGAATCATCAGGAAAAGAGTATCAAGTTTCTACGATCTGATCGTGGAGGCGAATACCTCAGCGATGATTTTTTGAACTACCTATCAGACGAGGGCATTGTTTCCCAGTTGACTACACCTGGAACCCCTCAACAAAACGGGGTTGCAGAACGAAGAAACAGAACACTCTTAGAAATGGTCAGATCCATGATGAGTTATTCAGATCTACCCAAGTCGTTTTGGGGTCATGCCTTGGAAACAACGGCTTACGTTCTGAATCTGGTGCCATCCAAATCGGTTCCCAAAATCCCTAAAGAGTTGTGGACTGGGCGCAAGCCCAGTCTAAGACACCTCAGGATTTGGGGGTGTCCGGCATACGTGCTAGATAAGGAAGCTGGTAAGTTTGATGCACGATCGGAACTAAGGCTGTTTATAGGATATCCCATGGGAACGAAAGGGTGCATGTTCTATGGTCCCGAAGATCAAAAGGTGGTAATAAGTACGCACTTTAGATTTTTGGAAGAAGACTTTATGAACAATCGAAAGCCCAAAAGTGAGATTACCTTAAATGAAATAAGAGCGCAAACTCCTATACCAACTGTACAGGTTGATATACCAAGCGTCACACCGACACAATTGGAACCTCGTCATAGTGGGAGGGTTGTTCGACAACCTGAGAGATTCATGGGGATCGAAGAATCTTCAGATTTTGTCCCCGGGGATAGTGAATCAGACCCCTGGTCCTACAAGGAGGCGGTCCAAGATAAGGATTCAGAATCCTGGCAAACTGCGATGGAAGCCGAGATGGGCTCAATGGATCAAAATCAGGTGTGGGAGCTAGTTGAACCACCCAGTGGGGTAAAACCAATTGGATGCGGTGGGTCTACAAGAGGAAAAGAGGACCAGACAGGAAGGTGGAAATCATTAAAGCTAGGCTTGTGGCAAAGGGATACACTCAGAAAGAGGGTATCGATTATGAAGAAACCTTTTCGACAGTAGCCATGCTTAAGTCCATCCGTATTCTCTTGGCAATAGCTGCGCATCTAGATTTTGAGATCTGGCAAATGGATGTCAAGACAGCTTTCCTTAACGGGAGTCTTGACGAGGAAATCTATATGCAACAACCCGAAGGTTTTATCGAAAAAGGCCAAGAACACCTTGTGTGCAAGCTGAGGAAGTCCATTTATGGACTTAAGCAAGCATCTCGGGCTTGGAACCAATGTTTTGATCATGTAATTAGATCTTATGGGTTTAACAAATAAAATTGCACGAATTTAAAACAAGCATCAAGACTAAATAAATCACGTTGGGCACATATATCCAACTGTCATGGTTTAAATTCCAAATCATGATCTTGAGAAATCGTCCCTTCTTTTGCTTTCATCGTTCGTCTCGAAAAGCTCCAACTGAATCCGCAACAATTCTTTAAAACGTCCTCCGTTTTGGGTTAGGACAACGTACAGGAAACGAGTAGCTCACGACCCGGAACCGAGTCACATGCACCTAGGCGCATGCCCCGGTCCGGATCGGCCATCTCGCCCCATCGCCCATGGCCTTGCGCGCACGAAGCATCGCCCGGACGCGCCCGCATCCGGGGTCCCGCGCCCCGTCGACCAGCTCAGCCCGACCGCATGCCCGATGGGCGCCATGCGCATGCCGCATGCGTCGCCCGGTGCACGATGCCCAACAACCCGCCAAAGATCACGCTTAGCGATCGCAATGATCGCTAGGTTACGCGCTTAGCGTGCTTCGTTTTGGCTCACATACATCCGGGCACATGGATGTCCGTCTTTAACTCTTCGTCTCCGTCTTCGTTCACGATCCGGTTACAATTTATTAACGAAAAATAAATAAACCTAGATCTATACTAGTCTATTACATTTTTCAAATCAAACAAATCCTAATCTACTCGTGGATTTTCTCACGAGGCAAAATGAATCCGAACGAATTGAATTAAAAACCAACAATTTATTTGCATGTAAATAAGCACATTAAAATACCATGACAGTTGGATACCTGCAAAATAGATCTAACAGTTCTACTATCCAATTTCAATTTTAATAAAAAACAATTTAAATTACAGTTTAAAAGATCAGAGCCCGAACCAGGGCTCTGATACCAGTTGTTGGGATAACATATGTCAGGATCTATCGGGATGACCTCATAAACACAAATTTAAATTAACAATTATTACTAGCATGAATTTACCTAAGTGAATTCAAATAATAATTAATCCAACAACGACATGCAAATAATATTTCACGTAAAAGATCCTAGCATGCGGAATTTCTAGGAGTTTACGTAAACGTACCCGTTGGAGAGACGAACTGAGACAGACATGATCAAGTATCTGGATACCCACCAAAAGTCCTTCTCAAGTATTCCCAAGTCCTCGTCCAATAACCCGGTGGAAGGTTCTCCGATGAACGATTTATAAAATAAAGGAAAATAAAATATTGTTGCACCACCTTTGTGGATTTCTAATATTTCCAACGCATGGAACACTTGTTGGGGATGAAAAATTCATCTCCTATTTATAAGTGAGGAGGGTTCGAAAATTTCAAGGCAATTAGGGATAGGAAAGATCTTTTCTTGATCTCTAAGAAATCTTGAACATATCCAATATATTCTTCTTTCCATGTGTATTTTTTCACAAAAATCTCACACCCTTATTAAGCCTATATTTTCAAAAATTACAAGAAGATTTGCAAGATTGGATCTTTCTTGAATTTATGAGATATTCTTGTATTCCAAGAATACATATCTTTTTCCATAAAATCTTTCCAAGAAAATCTTTCTTCCCTTTTTATTCAATATTATTTTCGAAAATTTCCTATTAAAGAAGCCAAGTGAGAGATTTATTGAATTTATGGGATAATCTTGTATTCCAAGAATACATTATCTCCTTTCCATAAAATCTTTTCAAGAAAATTCTTCTCCCTCTTTTCTTTAATATTTTCGAAAATTTCAAGGAAATATAAGGAACAATAATTTATTTTATTTTAAGCACCTTTTATTTATTGGACTATAATTGGGCTACTTGAGGGGTTTTTAGGAGAATTAAGATGGACCTCACAATAGGCTTCTGAATTCCAATATTGAGCCACAATATAATTCAGCCCATTAATATTAATTAATGCCACTATATAATTAATATTGCACTATCCAATCTTAATCCATATTAAAGTAATATGGCTCCCGATTATTATTTTCCGTGTTTAAGATTATTTAGCCCATTAATTAATTAAGCCACTAAAAAGTTTTATATTAATTAATATCTTTATCCTTGGAGTAAGGACAGGCCAACTTTATTATCCATAACGGAAAATTAATTCCACTTGCAAGATTTGGTATGATAACGGTTCCGGGCTCACCAAGGGGACCAATCAAGCAAGACATTGCAAGCACACTATTACCTGTATTAATTTAGCAACTGTCGTGCAATTAATATTATTGGCCAAGATATAGGGTATCGAAGTCGCAATGATTCTCTTCCCATTTATAAGTCAAAGCAATAACTACTAATCACACACAGTCCTTATTAAGTGACAGGGATTAAGAAATCAATAACCACTGAGGTCTAACTCTTCATCCCTTAAGTCAGTGCGAATGAGTTTATCCTCTCTGTAGGTCCGCTTCAGCGCATCGAATGCACTAGTGTAATCTCTTGGTCAAGACAAGTCAATCTGAGCCTTACACATCAACTTCTTCCAATAGATTGTTCGGATCTATCTAAGTTGTGAAACACACACTCGTTTACAAGGAACTATTAACGTGATCTTCTGTGATCTGGTATCACCACGTTAACTACAATGTAACGCGTGCTACGAACGATTTACAATAAATATATATAACATTCAATCATATTTAAAGGAACAGTGATAAATAATTTATTTCAGTAAATAAGTGTTTAATACATAGGTTATACAAAGTAAAAGCATACTTTCACGTATAACCCAACAATCTCCCACTTATACTCAAAGTCTGCTGTTAAGTATACCACACCATGTCTGATGTATTATCTGGTGACATCTAATGTCACCCACATCAACCTAATAACATTTCTCCAACTTATACTCAAAGCAGATTGGCAACGCTCTTGACACTAATTCCTTCCACATGTCTCTCGAATGTTAACTGAGGCAGACCCTTTGTGAATGGATCAGCTAGGTTGTCTTCCGACGCGATCTTTGCCACCTCTATATCTCATTGATGGTTCCGGTGGAAAACCCATTTTGCGCGTGCGGAAGCAAAAACATTTTTAAAAGCGATGCATATAAAACAGGGGTGAGGGCAGAGTGTTTCCAATTTGTGCTTTTTAAGCTCATGTGTTGTGTTTTGATTATAATCCAATGCATATGTCAAGATAAGAACTTAAAGCAGTAAACAACACAACAAAGTATAGTGGTTCGGAGACTCAAGCTCCTACATCCACTCTCCCTGTTCCTAGGGAAATTCCTTCAACTGGACTTATCACCCTCTCGGGTTCGCCTCTAGATATTTAACGAGCTCACACTCTAACGGGACTTATCACCCTCACTCGGGATTGCCTACAGATGTTTACCGAGTTCACACTCCAATGGGACTTATCACCCTCACTCGGGATTGCCTACCCTCCCTTTAGGGATTGCTAGATGTTTATCGAGTTCACACTCACCTACAAACTTAACCGACTGATTTGGGTAAGGTTTGTTTGGTTTCCAACTAGGTTGAGATTTTCCCTTACATTATGGGAAAATCTCTCTAAGCTTAGGATAATACATTTGTGCTTAGATCTAGGGTAGAACACTCTTTGAATATATGCGTGTATTTCTTTCTCTGTGTTCTATGGAGGGAATGCTAGATGATTTGGCATGATGGATGTTTCACGCATTCTTCCACACTTGATAATGAGGGAAGAACTTGTATTTATAGTGTGGATTTGAATGTTACCGTTGGATGGAGTCACATTCAAATCCATACTATTCTGTAGCTTTTTGCAGCTTTTCCAGGCTGGTTGTCTTCCTCTCATTGGTCCACGTCAGTTGAATCTAATGGATATAATCTTCAGGATCTTCTGAGTCTTCAGGTCTGTCTGAGCCTCAGTGTCCGGTGACATACTGAGTCTCAGGTTTTCTTGATTCAGTAGACTTCTCTCCAGCGGACCTTGTCTGATCAGGCATACTGACACTCAGGCTGACTGAGTCCAGTTCTTCTGACTTCAGACATCCTGACCCTCAGGTCACTAGCACTCAGGCTAACTGATCATCAGTAGCGTTCTGATTCTCAGTGAATATGACTTCAGATGACTTCTCTTCTGATCTGGTATGCAGATTTCTGGTTTTCTGATATCTGATTTCTCTTCGCCTGATCTGATCAGCTCACATGATCAAATCAGTATAGCATCAGGTCAACATATCAGTTTATCTGCATCAGATTAGTACATCAGTTTAGCATATTAGGTTAGCATATCAGTTTAGCACATGTGATCTCAATCAAGTCTGATTTTGATCATCTGCTCATCTTCATATCTGATCTCGATCAAGTCTGATCTCGATCAGTCTCATCTGCTCCTCTTCTGATCTGCAACCTTCTCTTCTGCTCTTCTGATCACCAGATCAGCTCGTCTGTTCTTCTGATCATCTGATCAGGTCATCTGGTCATCTGATCTTCTGATCAGCTGGCTTAACTTTTCTTCTCTTCTGATTTTGCTCAGCTCATCAGTTAACTCCGGAACTCATCTTACTCATCTGATCTCGATCAGTCTCGTCTGCAACTTCGTCTGATCTCGATCATCTACATCTGATTTCGTGAGTTCCCCCGCAATTTGTTCTCTCGTTCCCCCTCAACTTGTTATCTGTAAAATAGCTTCAACAACACAAGTTGATAATGTTTTGGCATAATTCATCAAAACTAAAATATCCCAACACTCATCTCTTAACGATTTCTCGTATAAGATGGTATTTCCTTTCAATGTGTTTGCTGGCCTTGTGGGCTCTCGGTTCCCTTGAATTTGCAACTGCTCTGGCATTATCACAGAAGACCGTGATGGTGCTGGGAAAATTCGGAACAACGTCCAAGTCCACTAAGAAGTTCTTGAGACACACTGCTTCTTTCGCTTCTTCACAAGCAGCTACATATTCGGCTTCCATGGTAGAATCGGCGATGCATTTCTGCTTAACGCTTCTCAATGTTACAACTCCTCCCCCCAAACAAAACATACTACCCGAGGTAGATTTTCTGGAATCTAGCTCTAATTGGAAATTTGAGTCCGTGTATCCCACTGGAAATAAACCGTCTGACTTATAATCCAGTATTCTATCTCGAGTTCTTTTCATATACTTCAGAATGTTCTTAACAACAGTCTAATGTTGATTTCCGGGATTACTTTGATATCTCGCTACCATGCCTATGGCGTAGCAGATATTCGGTCTCGTACACAACATTGCATACATGAGACTTCCTACTACTGACTCATAAGGAATGCCTCTCATGTCATCTATCTCACTTTGTGTCTTAGGGCACATGTCTTTTGATAGACGGATTCCATGCCTGGAAGGTACAAAACCCTTCTTGGAATCTTGCATGTTGAAACGCTTCAAAACGGTATCTATGTATGAAGTTTGCGATAAGCCAATCATTATTTTCTTTCGATCTCGAGTGATCTTGATCCCAAGAATATGACTGGCTTCCCCTAAGTCCTTCATATCAAACTGTTTTGACAACCATACCCTTACGTCTGACAAACCCTTTACATCATTTCCGATGAGCAGAATATCGTCTACGTATAGTACTAGGAATACCAAGGCAGTTCCGTCACACTTTCTATAAACACAACTCTCGAAATTGTTTTGATCAAACCCATAAGATTTTATTACATGATCAAAACATTGGTTCCAAGCCCGAGATGCTTGCTTAAGTCCATTGTTGGGAGATGGATTTAATAAAGAAGTTTTGATTAGATCCCAAAACCCCTGAGTATGACATGTTCAGGATAATCTTGATAAACTGAGTCAGGTTTTAGTATAGATTGTTCAGGAAGATATCTGCACCATGTATAGCTAGCAGATATAGATTAAGGTTAGATTTTGAAGAATCAAGACTCGATAAATAATCAAGAAATCTGAACACTCAAGAAGTTCTCAAGAAATCAAGACTTAGTAAGTAACTGAAGAAACTGAAGACTCAGTATGTCACTGAAGACTCAGTATGTCACTGAAGACACTGAAGACTCAGTAATTTACTGAAGATACTAAAGACTCAAGATGTCATCAAGACTCAAAGATGTCATCAAGACTCAAGAAGTTATCAAGACACTAAAGACTCAAGAAGTTGTCAAGACATCAAGACTCAAGAAGTAATCAAGACATCAAGACTCAAGATGTCATCAAGACTAAGTATGTCATCAAGACATCAAGACTCAAGATGTCATCAAGACATCAAGACTCAAGATGTAATCAAGAAATCAAGACTCAGAAGTCACTAAAGAAACTGAAAACTCAATAAGTTGCTAAAGAAATCAAGACTCAAGAAGTAATCAAGAAATCAAGACTCAAGAAGTTGTCGAAGAAATCAAGACTCAAGATGACATCAAGACATCAAGACTCAAGATGTCACTAAAGACATCAAGACTCAAGATGTCATCAAGACATCAAGACTCGTAAGATATCAAGACTCAAGATATCAAGACCCAAAGAGTTATCGAAGACTCAAGATATCAATATCAAGATAACCTAATGTTCAGAGGCATCAATAATATCTATTCAAGACTACAAAACTGAGAAAAACGCAAACATTCAGATAAATAGATATTGCCCAAAACATTCATATGCAGACAAAAGGAACTAAGTCCAAGTGTTGTTTAAGGTTGTCTCATTCAGAGAGATTGACCAAAAAGAGCCGTTATGTTTGTCTACATTTACTGAAGACAAGAACCAATCAGAGGAAGACAACACGTGACTTTCATCGACATCGAAAGCGGACAGGACTCTGAATCATATCAGTAGTACTATGTTCCAGACTGCAAAAATTGGTGATTGGATACATGACTGCATATTTCCTAAAACATGTAAGGGAGTATTCAAACCCTAAATATAGGCGTTCATCAAACACCATAAGAGGAAACTCATGAAGCTATCTCCTCCAACGGATAGTTTTTCAAGAGTGACCTTGGTGAAGTTACCTATAAATACTAGTGACCCTTTACATTGAGAGGTTACGGGAAATTTGAAAGCAACTCAAGAGCTCATTCATATTATTGCAAATTGAAGCACTCGAAAAACCTAGAATTTCCCAAGTGTTTCACATTGGAGAGAGCTCATTCACTAAGCCTAGATTGATAAGGAATATCCAATCCTAGCCTTTACATTGTACTTATTGTAAAGGATATCTCATCCTAGTTGGAAACCAACCCAAAACCCAAACCCTTTGTAAGGTAGTTTGTGTGTGTTTTGTTGGTGAGTTGGAGTTGTAAAGAGTTAGTAAGCTTAGCCAAAAAAACTCTAGAGAAGAAGTTAGTAAGCTACTTGTGGTAATCTGAACACTTGTGTGTGTTTGAGTTAGTAAGCTGCAGTGAGTCAGCCAGAAAACTCAAGGTAGAAAAGTGAGTAAGCTACAGTGAGTTAGCCAGAAAGCTTTAGGAAGTGGTTAAGGAATTTCTCTGAAGGTCAGAGAGAGTGGACGTAGGAGCTTGAGTCTCTGAACCACTATAATTGTTGTGTTGTTTTGCTTTCTATACTGCATTATTATCTATTGCATGTTTTTCACTGAAAGCATAATTCACTGATATTCAGTTGGAACCAATCCACTAAACTTGCATCAAATTGATCACAGCCTTAATCACTGTTTTACTAAAGGGAAGATTTTCATCAAAGCTAAAACGAGTATAAACATAGGGCCAACCTTTTCGCACACTTGAGTAGCTAGAACAAATAGTTACTAAACTGAACTAACTCGACTGAGGGTTCAGTAAGATAATTATCTGATCCAAGCGCCTCAGGATCTCTGATAAACTCAGGCTCAGTTGGGCTAATCTGAAGCTTCTGAAAGCAACCAGGATCATTGTCTCAGTAGACTTTGACTCAGGGCAATCTGTGCTTCTCAGGGCAAAATCATCAGGATAACATGACCCATCTGACCTCAGTGAAAGAAAAGTTTTAAAAATCACTGAACACGTGTATTCCCCCCCATACACGTGTGAGACTCGTTAGCGCCGGGACCAACATCCATAAATGGACTTCCTCAGCTTGCACACAAGGTGTTCTTGGCCTTTTTCGATGAAACCTTCGGGCTGTTGCATATAGATTTCCTCGTCAAGACTCCCGTTAAGGAAAGTTGCCTTGACATCCATTTGTCTGATCTCAAAATCTAGATGTGTAGCTATTGCCAAGAGAATACGGATGGACTTAAGCATGGCTACAGGCGAAAAGTTTTCTTCATAATCGATACCCTCTTTCTGAGTGTATCCCTTTGCCACAAGCCTAGCTTTAAAGGTTTCCACCTTCCCGTCCGGTCCTCTTTTCCTCTTGTAGACCCACTTGCATCCAATGGGTTTTACCCCACTGGGTGGTTCAACTAGCTCCCACACCTGATTATGATCCATTGAGCCCATCTCGGCTTCCATCGCAGTTTGCCAGGATTCTGAATCCTTATCTTGGACCGCCTCCTTGTAGGACCAGGGGTCTGATTCACTATCCCCGGGGACCAAATCCGAAGATAATCTCACTTTTGGGCTTTCGATTATTCATAAAGTCTTCTTCCAAAAATCTAAAGTGCGTACTTATTACCACCTTTTGATCTTCGGGACCATAGAACATGCACCCTTTCGTTCCCATGGGATATCCTATAAACAACCTTAGCTCCGAACATGCATCCAACTTACCGGCTTCCTTATCTAGCACGTATGTCGGACACCCCCAAATCCTGAGGCGTCTCAGACAGGGCTTGCGCCCGGTCCACAACTCTTTAGGGGTTTTGGGAACCGATTTGGATGGTACCATATTCAGAACATAAGCCGTTGTTTCCAAGGCATGACCCCAAAATGACTTGGGTAGATCTGAATAACTTATCATGAATCTGACCATTTCTAAGAGTGTTCTATTTCTTCGTTCTGCAACCCCGTTTTGTTGAGGGGTTCCAGGTGCAGTCAACTGGGAAACAATGCCCTCATCTGATAGGTAGTTCAAAAACTCATTGCTGAGGTATTCGCCTCCACGATCAGATCGTAGAAACTTGATACTCTTTTCCTGATGATTCTCCACTTCGGCTTTGAACTCCTTGAATTTATCAAAGGTTTCCGATTTGTGTTTCATGAGGAAAATGTACCCGAACCTTGAGTAATCATCCGTGAAAGTCACGAAATACTCATAGCCACCTCTAGCTTTGGTTGACATTGACCACACACGTCAGTATGAACGATTTGCAACACTTATGTGGCTCTATTTCCCTTGGCTCCAAATGCCCTCATGGTCATATTACCCTCCAAACATGATTCACAGGTTGGAAGTGGTTCTAACTGTAGGTCCGACAGCGAACCATCTTTCACCAACCTTTGTATCCTATTTAGATTAATATGACCCAGTCTTAGATGCCATAGAAGTGTTTCATTCACCTTTTTTGAACGTTTTCTCTTATTGCATGAAACAGTCGATGTGTTATAAGATGCATTTTGTGAGTGGTGTGCACAGTTAATAGTATAGAGATTGTTCCGCAAAATTCCATGACAGATAAACACATCGTTACGGTAAACAGTAACTTACTTAGAAAAACGAACAGAATATCCATCATTAATAAGTTTAGAAACTGAAATAAGGTTTTTGCGAAAAACTGGAACGTAAAGAACATCTCTCAAAACTAAAAACTTGTCTTCAAAAGACAGGATCACGTCTCCCACTGCTTCAGCTGCTACTCTCGTAGCATCGCCCAGTGTGATGAGGATCTCACTTCCACTAAGTTGTCGGGTCAATTTGAACCCCTGTAATGTGAAACAAACATGATCAGTGGATCCCGTATCCATTACCCACGAGTGGGTAGCATACGCCGCTAAACAAGTTTCAACAACTAGTGCGTGAGAGTTACCTTTCTTTCCTCTCCTTTTGGGATTGGAACAGGCATTCCTCCAATGTCCTTTTTCACCGCAGTTGAAGCACTTCCCCTTTGGATCTTTCTTGACACCCCCAGTATCCCTCATCTTACTCTTGCCCTTGGCAACAGTTGAGTTTGACTGCTTTTGGCCTTTGGCCTTCCTCTTCTTCTTACCCTCCTTTGGCCTAGAAGATGAAGATGGTCCACTTGTTGCCAAAGCTTGAGTTTGGTGCCCCATCAGCGTCTCTGCCGAGACCAAAGCTTGCAACAAGTCAGCTAGCGAGAACTTCTGATTATTCATCTGATAGTTCAACTGAAAATGTTCAAAACTTTTAGGCAGAGAGTGAAGCACCAAATCAATCTGGGTCTCCAGATCGTAATCTGCACCCAGAACCTCAAGTTTATTCAGATGAGCCATCATCTTGAGGACATGATCCCTAACGGGCGTGCCCTCCACCATTTTCAATGAAAGCATCTCTCGCAAGGTGATCTAACGAGCCATACGGTTCTGATGTTGGAACATCTTCTTAAGATTTTCCATGATTTCTGCAGCAGTTGCAAATTCTTGGTGTTGGTGTTGCAACACATCCGACATAGATGCCAGGATGGTACACTTAGCCATATCATTGCAATGCTCCCAGTCATCATATTTTTTCTTTTCCGCCTTACTCGACTCGCTAGTTGGCTCATCAGGTTTTGGAGTATCAAGGATCCACTTGTGATTTTGTGCAATGAGGACAATCATCAGTTTACATTTTCAATCAACATAGTTTTCACCAGTCAATTGATGGTATTTAAGTATAGAATACAGTGGATTAAAAGGTTGCGACATGTTGAACTGAAATAAATAACAATTTGTGTAAGCACAAAATTATCACTCAATTCGATCACATAGTTCATATCAAAATCTCAAAACAATATGAACATGCATCAGCCGACATCTCAAAACAGTTTAAATAGGTCACGTTGGGTGAACTGTCTATTTAAACACATTCAAGCAGGTTACAAACAAGAACAATTACAAACCTTTAATTCAAAATTAATAGTCGGCTCCCACTTGACCAATATAAAATTGACAGGGACTTCGGAGAAGTATATGCATATCAATTTTATACCTAAGTAATAACCATGATTAAATACGGAATTATTACTTCGCTTTATACGAGCCTCGTTGGGAGGGTCATCGTCGCCACTAATAATTATTCACAATCATCCTTTTGGGAATTTTATTATCCGGAATAAAATTTGTCAATAAAACATACTTAGTAATTTTTGAAAGTGAGATTTTCTTTTAGACAATTAAAAATCATGCAAACACATTTAACAAATAAAATTGCACGAATTTAAAACAAGCATCAAGACTAAATAAATCACGCTGGGCACATATATCCAACTGTCATGGTTTAAATTCCAAATCTTGATCTTGAGAAATCCTCCCTTCTTTTACTTTCATCGTTCGTCTTGAAAAGCTCCCACTGAATCTGCAACAATTCTTTAAAACGTCCTCCGTTTTGGGTTAGGACGATGTCCAGAAAACGAGTAGCTCACGACCCAGATCCGAGTCGCATGCGCCTAGGCGCACACCCCAGTCCAGACCGGCCATCCCGCCCCATCGCCCATGGCCTTGCGCGCGCGAAGCATCGCTGGGACGCGCCCGCGTCCGGGGTCCCACGCCCTTTCAACCAGCTTAGCCCAACCGCATGCCCGACGCGCACCATGCGCATGCCACATGCGTCGCCCGGTGCACGATGCCCAACAACCCCATCCGCATCCCGCCTAGCGATGCGCACGATCGCTAGGCCTTCTGCCTAGCCCGCTTGCTTTGTTTTGGCTCGCGTACATCCGGGCACATGGACGTCCGTCTTTAACTCTTCGTCTCCGTCTTCGTTCATGATCCGGTTACAATTTATTTACGAAAAATAAATAAACCTAGATCTAGACTAGTCTATTACATTTTTCAAATCAAACAAATCCTAATCTACTCGTGGATTTTCTCACGAGGCAAAACGAATCCGAACGAATCGAATTAAAAACCAACAATTTATTTGCATGTAAATAAGCACATTAAAATACCATGACAATTGGATACCTGCAAAACAGATCTAACAGTTCTACTATCCAATTTCAATTTTAATGAACAACAATTTAAATTACAGTTTAAAAGATCAGAGCCCGAACCAGGATATATCAGGATGACTTCATAAACACAAATTTAAATTAACAATTATTACTAGCATGAATTTACCTAAGTGAATACAAATAATAATTAATCCAACAACGACATGCAAATAATATTTCACGTAAAAGATCCTAGCATGCAGAATTTCAAGGAGTTTACGTAAACGTACCCATTGGAGAGATGATTTGAGACAAACAGGATCAAGTATCTGGATACCCACCAAAAGTCCTTCTCAAGTATTCCCAAGTCCTCGTCCAATAACCCCGGTGGAAGGTTCTCCGATGAACGATTTATAAAACAAAGGAAAATAAAATATTGTTGCACCACCTTTGTGGATTTCTAATATTTCCAACGCATGGAACACTTGTTGGGGATGAAAAATTCATCCCCTATTTATAAGTGACGGGGGTTCGAAAATTTCAAGGCAATTAGGGCTAGGAAAGATTTTTTCTTAATCTCCAAGAAATCTTGAACATATCCAATATATTCTTCTTTCCATGTGTATTTTTCCACAAAAATCTCACACCCTTATTTAGCCTATATTTTCGAAAATTACAAGAAGATTTGCAAGATTGGATCTTTCTTGAATTTATGAGATATTCTTGTATTCCAAGAATACATATCTTTTTCAATAAAATCTTTCCAAGAAAATCTTTCTTCCCTTTTTATTCACTATTATTTTCGAAAATTCCCTATTAAAGAAGCCAAGTGGGAGTTTTCTTGAATTTATGGGATAATCTTGTATTCCAAGAATACATTATCTCCTTTCCATAAAATATTTTCAAAAAAATTCTTCTCCCTCTTTTCTTTAATATTTTCAAAAATTTCAAGGAAATATAAGCAACAATAATTTATTTTATTTTAAGCACCTTTTATTTATTGGACTATAATTGGGCTACTTGAGGGGCCTTTACGAGAATTAAGATGGACCTTCCAATGGGCTTCTGAATTCCAATAATGAGCCATAATATAATTCAGCCCATTAATATTAATTAATGTTACTATATAATTAATATTGCACTATCCAATCTTAACCCATATTACGGTAATATGGCCCCGGTTATTATTTTTCGTGTTTAAGATTATTTAGTCCATTAATTAACTAAGCCACTGAAAAGCTTTATACTAATTAATATCTTTATCCTTGGAGTAAGGACAACCCATCTTTATTATCCATACCGGAAAATTAATTCTACTTGCAAGATTTGGTATGATAAAGGTTTCGGGCCCACCAAGGGGACCAATCAAGCAAGACATTGCAAGCACACAATTCCCTGTTTAAATTTAGCAATTGTCGTGCAATTAATATTATTGCCCAAGATATAGGTTATCGAAGTCACAATGATTCTCTTCTCATTTATAAGTCAAAGCAATAACTACTAATCACACACAGTCCTTATTAAGTGACAGGGATTAAGAAATCAACAACCACTGAGGTCTAACTCTTCATCCCTTAAGTCAGTGCGAATGAGTTATCCTCTCTGTAGGTCCGCTTCAGCGCATCGAATACACACTAGTGTAATCTCTTAGTCAAGACAAGCCAATCTGAGCCTTACACATCAACTTCTGCCAATAGATTGTTCGGATCTATCTAAGTTGTGAAACACACACTCGTTTACAAGGAACTATTAACGTGATCTTCTGGTATCACCACGTTAACTACAATGTAACGCGTGCTACGAATGGTTTGCAATAAATATATATAACATTCAATCATATTTAAAGCAACAGTGATAAACAATATATTTAAGTAAATAAGTATTTAATACATAGGTTATACAAAGTAAAAGCATGCATTCACGTATAACCCCAACATGATCAAAACGATTTTGAGAGTTGTGTTTATAGAAAGTGTGACGGATTTGCCTTGGTATTCCTCGTACTATACGTAGACGATATTTTGCTAATCGGAAATGATGTAAAAGTTATGTCAGACGTAATGGTATCGCTATCAAAACAGTTTGATATGAAGGACTTAAGGGAAACCAGTCATATTGTTGGGATCAAGATCACTCGAGATTGGAAGAAAAGGATGATCGGCTTATCGCAAGCTTCATACATAGAAACCATTTTGAAGCATTTCAACATGCAAGATTCCAAGAAGGGTTTTTGTACCATTCAGGCATGGAATCCATCTATCGAAAGACATGTTCCCTAAGACGCAAAGGGAGATAGATGACATGATAGGCATTCCTTATGCGTCGGCAGTAGGAAGTCTCATGTATGGAATGTTGTCTACGAGACCGGATATCTGCTACGCCATAGGCATGGTAGCAAGATATCAAAGTAATCCCGGAAATCAACATTGGACTGCTGTTAAGAACATTCTGAAGTATCTGAAAAGAACTCGAGATAGATAGTTGGTTTATCAGTCAGACGATTTACTTCCAGTGGGATAGTGTGTTTTGTCTGGGGGGAGGAGCTGTAACATGGAGAAGCGTTAAGCAAAAATGCATCGCCGATTCTACCATGGAAGCCTAATATGTAGCTGCTTGTGAAGCAACGAAAGAAGCGGTGTGGCTCAAGAACTTCCTAGTGGACTTGGAAGTTGTTCCGAATTTGCCCAGCACTATCATGATTTTTTGTGCTAATGCCGGAGCAGTTGCAAATTCAAGGGAACCGAGAGCTCAAGGCCAGTAAACACATTGAAAGGAAATACCATCTTATACGAGAAATCATTAAGAGAGGAGATATAGAGGTGGCAAAGATCGCATCGGAAGACAACCTAGCTGATCCATTCACAAAGAGTCTGCCTCAGTTAACATTCGAGAGACATGTGGAAGGAATGGGTGTCAAGAGCGTTGTCTGTAGGTCCCGAACGGGTTTTGTGAGGGCAGAAGTCTAGAGGGGAGGGGTGAATAGACTTCTGAAAACTTTTTGTGCAGATCAGGTGTGATGGCAGTTAGCCTGATCAGAGTGCGAGTGAATCAGTTTGGGCTGATAACCAACTTACTAATCACCTGAAGGCAGATCAGTTCGGTAACTATCAGTTTAACTGATGTGTGCGGAAGCTTAAGTTTTACCCGTGAAAAACCAGTTTTTATAAATCAGATTCCAAAGTTAGTCTTATAACCAGTTGACTGAAGTGTCAAGCTTGATCAGATCAGAAGCTTGGTGCTAGCTGATCTCGACTTAGAATATGTATGCGCTTTAAAGGTTGTGTGCAATTGTGTAGACAGTTAATCAAAGCGGTAAAGGCACACAAGATTTATAGTGGTTTGGACAAACCAGTCCTACGTCCACTCTTCCCTATCACAAGGGGCACCAACTTAACCAACTTGACTTAGTTTTATGTGTTAGTCCAACACAGTACACCGACAGATATTTAAGGATTTCTCACTCAACCGATCCCAGAAATCAGAACTAGAAACCCTAGTCTGAAATCTTGCTAAACAACTTAACCTAACTTTGGGTTTGGATAAGATTATTTTGGTTCCAACTATGACATCTTTTCTAGTGTTTAAGGTAGCCTATCAGCTAGAAGAAAAGATTTCTATGCTAAGAACTTATAGGATGAACACTTAATAAAATAATCTTCTTGATCGTGTTCTTCGTGCGGAAATCTGATAATTGCTTGAGTTTCTTGATTTTTCAGTGTTTCCGTGTCTTCACTCTAAAGTGTGATCCCATATTTATAGACCTTGAAATCAAAGAGCCGTTGGAGAGCAATTTGAATTTCAGGCTATTTTTGGTAGGTTTGCAGGATTGATGTAACGTGCTTCAGGAACGGCATGGCCGAAAGCGTGAACTTGTATTTTATAGCCGTTAGAGAGAGAGCAACATCAAATCCCGTAATTATCAGCTCCGATCATACGTGTCTTGTTCTTATTGGTTAACAGACGCACTTTTCAGTGTTGTTCTTCCAACTAAGGTTGACATTCTTCTTGTTCAGATCATCGACGTATGATTAGGTGAAACATCAGTTTTCACCTGGTGAGCTGACCTGATCAGTCAGAACTGATCAGTCTACCTGATGGAGTCTTCTGGTGCCGGTTGACTTAGCTTCAACTAGCAGACTCGGCTGATGTAGGTCTTCTGGTCTGATCTTCTGGAAGTCATCTGATCTTCAAGTATTCTGAGTTTGAGCTTCATGACTTCAGCTGAGATATCTGACTTGATCAGATCGATCTGATCTTCTGTTCTTCTCTTGCATTCTGGCCTGTCGGATATCAGCTATTCTTTGAATCTTCAGATCTGACCTATACATATTGAGGTTCCCCCTCAATATGTGACCTATCTATTACATCAGTTGTTCTATACAGTAATTATCAACTGGTATTCTATAAACGGTAATATAAACATCATCCAGCTAACAGGTCTGACTGGTCCTATTACATGTGTTTCTGGAACTTTTATCAAAACTATAAATTTCCCAACATTGTCAATCTGGTTTGAGTATAAGTGGGAGAAATGTTATTAGGTTGGTGTAGGTGACATTAGATGTCACCAGATAATACATCAGACATGATGTGGTATACTTAAAAGCAGACTTTGAGTATAAGTGGGAGATTGTATGATTTTACTTTGTATAGCCTATGTATTAAACACTTATTTACTGAAATAAATTGTTTATCACTGTTGCTTTAAATATTATTGAATGTTATATATATTTATTGCAAACAGTTCGTAGCACGCGTTACATTGTAGTTAACGTGGTGATACCAGATCACAGAAGATCACGTTAACAGTTCCTTGTATACGAGTGCGTGTTTCACAACTTATATAGATCCGAACAATCTATTGGTAGAAGTTTATGTGTAAGGCTCAGATTGACTTGTCTTGACCAAGAGATTACACTAGTGCATTCGATGCGCTGAAGCGGACCTACAGAGAGGATAAACTCATTCGCACTGACTTAAGGGATGAAGAGTTAGACCTCAGTGGTTGTTGATTTCTTAATCTCTGTCACTTAATAAGGACTGTGTGTGATTAGTAGTTATTGCTTTGACTTATAAATGGGAAGAGAATCATTGCGACTTCGATACCCTATATCTTGGGCAATAGTATTAATTGCACGACATTTGCTAAGTTAATATAGAGAATTGTGTGCTTGCAATGTCTTGCTTGATTGGTCCCCTTGGTGGGCCCAGAACCTTTATCATACCAAATCTTGCAAATGGAATTAATTTTCCGGATGGATAATAAAGTTGGGTTGTCCTTACTCCAAGGATAAAGATATTAATTAATATAAAGCTTTTCAGTGGCTTAATTAATTAATGGACTAAATAATCTTAATCACGGAAAATAATAACCGGGAGCCATATTACCGTAATATGGGTTAAGTTGGATAGTGCAATATTAATTATATAGTGGCATTAATTAATATTAATGGGTTAAATTATATTGTGGCTCAATATTGGAATTCAGAAGCCCATTGGAAGGTCCATCTTAATTCTCCTAAAGGCCCCTCAAGTAGCCCAAATTATAGTCCAATAAATAAAAGGTGCTTAAAATAAAATAAATTATTGTTGCAATATTTCCTCAATAATGTCGAAAATATTAAAAAAAAGAGGGAGAAGAATTTTCTTGAAAAGATTTTATGGAAATGAGATAATGTATTCTTGGAATACAAGATTATCCCATAAATTCAAGAAAACTCTCACTTGGTCTCTTTAATTGGGATTTTTCGAAAATTATGTATAAAGAAAGAGAAGAAAGATTTTCTTGGAAATATTTTATGGAGAAAGATATGTATTCTTGGAATACAAGAATATCTCATAAATTCAAGAAAGATCCAATGTTGCAAATCTTCTTGTTTTTTTCGAAAATTAAGGCTAAGAAAGGTTGTGAGATTTTTGTGAAAAAATACACATGGAAAGAAGAATATATTGGATATATTCAAGATTTCTTGGAGATCAAGAAATGATCTTTCCTAGCCTTAATTGCCTTGGAAATTTCGAACACCCCCTTACTTATAAATAGGGGATGAATTTTTCATCCCCAACTAGTGTTACATGCGTTGGAAATATTAGAAATCCACAAAGGTGGTGCAACAATAATTTTATTTTCCTTTGTTTTATAAATCGTTCATCGAAGAACCTTCCACCGGGGTTATTGGACGAGGACTTGGGAATACTTGAGAAGGACTTTTGGTGGGTATCCAGATACTTGATCCTGTCTGTCTCAGATCGTCTCTCCATCGGGTACGTTTACGTAAACTCCTAGAAATTCCGCATGCTAGGATCTTTTACGTGAAATATTATTTGCATGTTGTTGTTGGATTAATTATTATTTGAATTCACTTAGGTAAATTCATGCTAGTAATAATTATTAATTTAAATTTGTGTTTATGAGGTCATCCCGATAGATCCTGGCATATGTTATCCCAACATTTAGATGTATCACACCAGAATAGAGGCAGGCCATCCTGAAGGAGATACATAAAGGTGTGTGCAGAAACCACGCTGGTGGATAATCATTGGCTCATAAAGCTACAAGACAAGGTTACTTTTGGCTGACTTTAAGGGCGGATGCCATCATATTCGCCCAAAGATGTCACAGATGACAAATTTTTGCACTAACAATTAAGGTCGCTCCAGAAGAGCTTACCATCATCCTCAGCCCATGGCCCTTTGTGAAGTGGGGGATAAATATCATTGGGCCACTCCCAACGGCTCTGGGCTCGGTCAAGTATGCCCTAGTCGCTGTTAATTACTTCACAAAATGGGACGAGGTAGAGGCTCTGGCAACCATAGACCAAGATCATGTCATCAGATTCATATGGCGGAACATCATCTGTAGATTCGGCCTGCCCTAGGCTATCATATCTGATAACAAGAAGCTGTTTGATGGACTCAAAATCGACACTTTTTTTCCGAAAGTGGAAAATCACAAAGCTCTTTTCCACTCGGTATCACCCCCAATCAAACAGACATGTCGAAGCTGTTAACAAGATTATCAAACACACCTTGAAGAAAAGATTGAGGGAGGAAAAGGAAAGTGGGCAAGCGAGCTGTCAGATGTCCTATGGTCGTATAGAACTACTTGCCGAAATTTGATTGGGGAGACTCCTTAATCCCTAGTTTTTAGAACCGAGGTGGTCTTCCCTTCAGAGGTCGACTTCCCAAGCCTCCGAACATCACAAGTCGCGATCGACCATAACGACGAGGCTCTTGCCAGAAATCTAGATCTACTTGAAGAAAAAAGACTAGAGGCCAATATGAGAAATGCGAGATACAAACAACAATCGGAGAAGTACTATAATTTTAAAGTATGACTTAGAAAGTTCAAAGAAGGAGCCATGGTGTTAAAGAAAACCCTCGGTGTACTGAAAGGGACTTTGGCCCAAATTGGGAAGGTCCATTCAAGGTATCAAGAATCCTACCAAGTGGAGCCTACAAGCTCGAAAGTCCAGATGGCACAAAGGCTCAATACCCATGGAATGCGGCTCATATAAAGAAGTATTATCAATAGGTCAGAAGTTGCATCTTTGTACTAGTTTAGCTAAGTCAAATAAAATGTAATCTTTCTTTTCAAAATTCCTATGTGTTCAAACAGAGGGAGGTCGCATGAATAAACATCAACCTCCCAAAGTACAACTTTCGACATACTGGCAGTGAGATCGCCACCCTAAGCGGTGAGATCCTCCCCCGACTTTGTAAGACAACTAAGCAAAGTTCATTAATATGCCGCATACAAATAAGTCGACAAGAACAAGTTCAATTATATCGCAATGACAATAAGACGATAAGAACGAATGCAATTTTAAAGTCGCATAAGGAAATCAAGTCGACACAATAAAGGAAAGAAAAAGAAACAATTTCATTAATGACAAAAAGGCCCGAAGACCGGTACATGAGAAAGCCCGAAGGCCGATTACTTCAAGCAGCCTAAAGCCAATGTAAAGCAAAGATTACATCAAGTTACAAATCCTTATGCACTTGCAACTATTTGCTATTGCTCGACTCTCCCGCGACTTCCGGATAAACCCCGACTTCAAAAGATATCAGCCCCTCAAACTCAACAGCAACACCAACATCATCATCAAGACCATAATCTCCATTTGCTGATCAAAAGTACTGTTGGGGATGAGGTTAATGTTGTTGAATAATACTGAGCATAGCTTCATAGGTCGCTCTTGTCTCCTTAGTCTTGGGCTGGTGGACACCTCCTTCAAATGTCGGGAATGGCCCCCTCTACAACTGGGTCAGCTCTCGACCCTCCTGCGACCTCCCACTAAGACCAACCTGGCTTCATCTGCCTGCGTCTTGGGAACCACCTCAGAAGTTCCCAGCTGCACCTCATTGAGATCGGGGAGGGGAAGCACAATCCAACTTTGGTTGGGGAAGAAGGATAAGTCAATACCCAGATCTTCCAAGTCTTTAATATCCAGTAGGACATCAGAGTCGGGAGGATTGCCACGGACGTAGTCGACCAGTTCTGCGACCACACTAGAGAGTTCGTCGGTCGGATTCATCTGGTGAAAGACTCGAATGGCCTCCATAACTGCCATGATATAAGTATAGTTGGCGTTCAGCTCCTCAACCTGCTTGAATTGTGCCTCCTTGGCGGCCAACATCTCTTCGACCTCCATAGCCTTGGAGGCCAGTTCCCCCTCAACCCAAGCAATAGCTACCCGGGAGTTGACCTTCTCTGCCTCGAGCCAATCCTCTGCAGCCTTCAGTCGGCCCTCGAGCTCGGAAGCCTTCTGGGTTAGTTGGGAGTTGGAGACCTCCAACCTCTTTTGAAGGTCGCAAGTGGCGAGCAGCAATTTGGCGTGCTCGCCAACCATCCGACGAGCCTCTTCCAGATTCCTGAGCTCACCCTCCGACTGGCCACATGCCTTCTCCAGGTACAAGGTTGTCTTCTGGAATGGACCAGGGCCGCATACAGGTTGCCTGTGACCTTCTGGCGTTGGGCGTTGGCTTGATCTTCTTTCGTCCAGCACCGGGGCATGTACCTAATGGCCTGGTCAAGTAGTTCGGCCAGTCATCGGGAAGCCCTTCCACAACAATTCCACTCGACCTCAAGAAGCTCAGCACTTCGGGGGGAGAACTTGGTCGGCGTGAACTCCGGGCTGCAAGCAAAATTCAAGTCGTCAGAAAAAGACAACAACAGAATCAAGAAAATTCTTATGCAAATACAAGACTTACTCGTTGACCAGCTCCTCGTCCCAACCCATCCAGGAGTCGTCCTTCGGACGACGATCTCCAGTAGGGGCAGGTGTTGGTTGCGAGGCTGCGCGGGATGGTGACCTTCGATGTCCTCGGTTTATCTCGGACTGATAGGCGCCAGTCTCTTCCCTTGGTTGTTTTCGAGAACGTTCGGTATCTGACAGAGCATACTACAAAGTTTTCTTCTTCCCCTTATCGGCGGTGGAAGGGCCAGTGAGAGTCGATGATGGGGGAGGAGTGCTTGTATCCGACGCTCGCCTCATCGTGCCGAGCACGAATTTCTTCCGGGATGTCATCACTGAAGCTGATGGTTAGCGTCGATAAATTTGAAAGTCGGGAGCTACCACAAAATAACACAAAATCATATAAGTCACAAATCGCAAGTCACTATCAACAAAATGACTCTGCAAGACGGAAATTTACAGGGAATGTTGAGATGGCGGGGATATGTGTATAACTTGGCCTTAAGTAGTTGGAGCTCAGAATTCAAAAATTTGATGTCTCGATGGCTTGGAGGAGTGTCTCGAACTAGCTTGAAAGCCTCGGTGAAATCCCAGAACAGGTCGGAAGGTCGGGGCAAGAACACTGCAAAATAAAAAGAGAATTAGATCAGTACAACTTCTGTTGGGATAACATATGCCAGGATCTATCGGGATGACCTCATAAACATAAATTTAAATTAACAATTATTACTAGCATGAATTTACCTAAGTGAATTCAAATAATAATTAACCAACAACAACATGCAAATAATATTTCACGTAAAAGATCCTAGCATGCGGAATTTCTAGGAGTTTACGTAAACGTACCCGTTGGAGAGACGATCTGAGACAGACAGGATCAAGTATCTGGATACCCACCAAAAGTCCTTCTCAAGTATTCCCAAGTCCTCGTCCAATAACCCCGGTGGAAAGTCCTTCAATGAACGATTTATAAAAAAAGGATAATAAAAATATTGTTGCACCACCTTTGTGGATTTCTAATATTTCCAACACATGGAACACTAGTTGGGAATGAAAAATTCATCCCCTATTTATAAGACAAAGGGGTTCGAAAATTTTAAGCATAATTAGGGCTAGGAAAGATCCTTTCTTGATCTCCAAGAAATCTTGAATATATCCAATATATTCTTCTTTCCATGTGTATTTTTCAACAACAATCTCACACCCTTTATTTGCCTATATTTGTGAAAATTAATAGAAAGAATTTCAAGATTGGATCTTTCTTGAATTTATGAGATATTCTTGTATTCCAAGAATACATATCTTCCATAAAATCTTTCAAAGAAAATCAAGAAAATCTTTCTTCCCTTTCTTATACTCAATTTTCGAAAATTTCTTATTAAAGAGGCCAAGTGGGAGTTTTCTTGAATTTATGGGATAATCTTGTATTCCAAGAATACATTATCTCCTTTCCATAAAATCTTTTCAAGAAAATCCTTCTCCCTCTTTTCTTTAATATTTTCGAAAATAATAGGAAATATTGCAACAATAAATTTATTTTATTTTTAAACACCTTTTATTTATTGGACTATAATTTGGGCTACTTGATGGGCCTTTAGTAAGATGGACCTTCCAATGAACTTCTAAATTCCAATATTGACCCTCAATATAATTCAGCTCATTAATATTAATTAATACCACTATATAATTAATATTGCACTATCTAATCTTAACCCATATTACGGTAATATGGCTCCCGGATATTATTTCCCGTGTTTAAGATTATTTAGTCCATTAATTAATTAAGCCACTGAAAAGCTTTATATTAATTAATATCTTTATCCTTGGAGTAAGGACAACCCAGCTTTATAATCCATACCGAAAAATTAATCCCACTTGCAAGATTTGGTATGATAAAGGTTCCGGGCCCACCAAGGGGACCAATCAAGCAAGACATTTGCAAGCACACGATTCTCTGTATTAATTTAGCAACTGTCGTGCAATTAATATTATTGCCCAAGATATAGGGTATCGAAGTCGCAATGATTCTCTTCCCATTTATAAGTCAAAGCAATAACTACTAATCACACACAGTCCTTATTAAGTGACAGAGATTAAGAAATCAACAACCACTGAGGTCTAACTCTTCATCCCTTAAGTCAGTGCGAATGAGTTTATCCTCTCTGTAGGTCCGCTTCAGCGCATCGAATGCACTAGTGTAGTCTCTTGGTCAAGACAAGTCAATCTGAGCCTTACAAATCAACTTCTGCCAATAGATTGTTCGGATCTATCTAAGTTGTGAAACACGCACTCGTTTACAAGGAACTATTAAAGTGATCTTCTGTGATCTGGTATCACCACGTTAACTACAATGTAACGCGTGCTACGAACGGTTTGCAATAAATATATATAACATTCAATCATATTTAAAGCAACAATGATAAACAATTTATTTCAGTAAATAAGTGTTTAATACATAGGTTATACAAAGTAAAAGCATACTTTCACGTATAACTTCAACAATCTCCCACTTATACTCAAAGTTTGCTTTTAAGTATACCACAACATGTCTGATGTATTATCTGGTGACATCTAATGTCACCTACATCAACCTAATAACATTTCTCCTACTTATACTCAAAGCAGATTGGCAACACTCTTGACACCCATTCCTTCCACATGTCTCTCGAATGTTAACTGAGGCAGACCCTTTATGAATGAATCAGCTAGGTTGTCTTCCGAAGCGATCTTTGCCACCTCTATATCTCCTCTCTTAACGATTTCTCGTATAAGATGGTATTTCCTTTCAATGTGTTTGCTGGCCTTGTGGGCTCTCGGTTCCCTTGAATTTTCAACTGCTCTGGCATTATCACAAAAGACTGTGATTGTGCTGGGCAAATTTGGAAAAACGTCAAATTCCACTAGAAAGTTCTTGAGCCACACCGCTTCTTTCGCTGCTTCACAAGCAGCTACATATTCGGCTTCCATGATAGAATCTGCGATGCATTTATGCTTTACGCTTCTCCATGTTACAGCTCCTCCCCCAGACAAAACACACTACCCGAGGTAGATTTTCTGGAATCTAGGTCTAATTGGAAATCCGAGTCCGTGTATCCCACTGGAAATAAACTGTCTGACTGATAAACCAACATTCTATCTCGAGTTCTTTTCAGATACTTCAGAATGTTCTTAACAGCGGTCCAATGTTGATTTCAGAGATTGCTCTGATATCTCGCTACCATGCCTACGACGTAGCAGATATCCGATCTCGTACACAACATAGTATACATGAGGCTTCCCACTGCCGACGCATAAGAAATCCTTCTCATGTCATCTATCTCCCTTTGTGTCTTAGGGCACATGTCTTTCAATAGATGGATTCCATGCCTGAAAGGTACAAAACCCTTCTTGGAATCTTGCATGTTGAAACGCTTCAAAACGATATCTATGTATGAAGCTTGCGATAAGCCGATCATTCTTTTCTTTCGATCTCGAGTGATCTTGATCCCTAGAATATGACCGGCTTCCCCTAAGTCCTTCATATCCAACTGTTTTGATAGCCATACCCTTACGTCTGACAAAACCTTTACATCGTTTCCGATGAGCAGAATATCATCTACGTATAGTACTAGGAATACCAAGGCAGTTCCGTCACACTTTCTATAAACACAACTTTCAAATTTTTTTGATCAAACTCATAAGATTTTATTACATGACCAAAACATTGGTTCGAAGCCCGAGATGCTTGCTTAAGTCCATAGATGGACTTCCTCAGCTTGCACACAAGGTGTTCTTGGCCTTTTTCGATGAAACCTTCGGGTTGTTGCATATAGATTTCCCCGTCAAGACTCCCGTTAAGGAAAGCTGTCTTGACATCCATTTGTCAAATCTCAAAATCTAGATGCGCAGCTATAACCAAGAGAATACGGATGGACTTAAGCATGGCTACGGGCGAAAAGGTTTCTTCATAATCGATACCCTCTTTCTGAGTGTATCCCTTTGCCACAAGCCTACCCTTAAAGGTTTCTACCTTCCCGTTCGGTCCTCTTTTCCTCTTGTAGACCCACTTGCATCCAATGGGTTTTACCCCACTGGGTGGTTCAACTAGCTCCCACACCTGATTATTATCAATTGAGCCCATCTCGGCTTCCATCACGGTTTGCCAGGATTCTAAATCCTTATCTTTGACCGCCTCCTTGTAGGACCAGGGGTCTGATTCACTATCCCCGGGGACCAAATCCAAAGATTCTCCTATCCCCATGAATCTCTCAGGTTGTCGAACAACCCTCCCACTACGACGAGGTTCCGATTGTGTCGGTGTGATGCTTGGTATATCTACCTGTACAGTTGGTATAAGAGTTTGCCCTCTTATTTCGTCCAAGGTAATCTCACTTTTGGGCTTTCGATTGTTCATAAAGTCTTCTTCTAAAAAACTAAAGTGTGTACTTATTACAACCTTTTGATCTTCAGGACCATAGAACATGCACCCTTTCGTTCCCATGGGATATCCTATAAACAACCTTAGTTCCGATCGTGCATCCAACTTTGTTGACCCTTGAGTATGACATGTTCAGGATAATCTTGATAGTCTGAGTCAGGTTTCAGTATAGACTGTTCAGGAAGATATCTGCACCGTGTATAGTCAGCAGGTATTAAAATCAGGTTAGATATTGAGAACCCTGAAGAAGAACTGAAGACTCAGAAGAACTGAAGACTTAGAAGAATTGAAGACTCAGAAGTTACTGAAGACTCTGAAGACTCAAAAGAACTGAAGATTCAGAAGAATTGAAGACTCAGAAGTTACTGAAGACTCTGAAGACTCAGAAGAATTGAAGACTCAGTAGTTACTGAAAACTCAGTAAGTTACTGAAGACTCAGGAAGACCTGAATGTTCAGAGGCACTGAAGAAATATCTATCTGAATACATACAAAACTAAGGAAAACACACATTTTCAGAAGAATAGATATTGCCCAAAACATTCAAGTGTAGACAAAAGGAACTAAGTCTAAGTGTTGTTTAAGGTTGTCTCATTCAGAGAGATTGACGTAAAAGAGCCGTTTTGTTTGTCTACATTCACTAAAGAAAAAAACCAATCAGAGGAAGACAACACTGTACTTTACTGACACTAAAAGCGACAGGACCCTGAATTTTGTCAGTATTACTATGTTCCAGACTGCAAAAATTGGTGATTGGCTACATGGCTGCATATTGCCTAAAACATGCAAGGGAGTGTTCAAACCCTAAAAATAGTCATTCATCAATAACCAGAAGAGGAAACTCTTGATGCTATCTCTTCCAACGGATAGTTTTTCAAAGAGTGACCATTGGAGAAGTTGCCTATAAATACCAGTGATCTCCAACATTGAGAGGTTACGGGAAATTTCAAGCAACTAAAGAGCTCTTTCGTATTCTTGCAAATTGAAGCACTCGAAAACCCTAGAATTTTCCAAGTGTTTCACATTGAAGAGAGCTCATTCACTAAGCCTAGATTGATAGAAATATCCAAAGCTTAGTAGAGATATCCTAGCCTTTGCTTTTGTTCTTATTGTAAAGGATGTCTCACCCTAGTTGGAAACCAACCCAAACCCAAACCCTTTGATAAGGTAGTTTGAGTGTGTGTTTTTTGGTGAGTCAGAGTTGTAAAGAGTGAGTAAGCTGCAGGTTAGTCAGCCAGAAAACTCTAGAGAAGAAGTTAGTAAGCTACTTGTGGTAGTCTGAAAACTTGTGTGTGTTGTGTTAGTAAGCTGTAGTGAGTCAGCCAGAAAAGTGAGTAAGCTACAGTGAGTTAGCCTGAAAGCTTTAGGAAGTGGTTAAGGAATTTATCTGAAGATCAGAGAGAGTGGACGTAGGAGCTTGTGTCTCTGAACCACTATAATTGTTGTGTTGGTTGTTTTCTGTACTGCATTATATCTATTGCATATTTTTCACTGAAAGCATATTTCACTAATACTCAGTTGGAATCAATCCACTGAATGTGCATTAACTGATTCACAGCCTTAATCACTATTTTACTAAGGAAGAGATTTTCAGCAAGCTAAAACGAGTGTAAACTTAGGGCCAACATTTCCACACTCTTCATTAGCTAGAACAGATAGTTACCAAACTGAGCTAACTCTACTGAGTATTCAGTAAGATAATTATCTGATCCAAGCTTCTCAGGATCTCTGATAAACTCAGGATCAGTTGGGCTAATCTGAAGCTACTGAAAGCTGCTCAGGATCACTGTCTCAGTAGACTTTGACTAAGGGTGATTCGTGCTTCTCAGGGCAAAATTCTCAGGACAACCTGACCCCTCTGATCTCAGTGAAAGAAAAGTTTTAAAAAATTGTTGGTCCCGGTGCAAACGAGTCTTACACGTGTATGGGGGGGGAATACATGTGTTCAGTGATTTTAAAACTTTTCTTCACTGAGGTCAGATGGGTCAGGTTGTCCTAATGATTTTGCCCTGAGAAGCACAGATCGCCTGAGTCAAAGTCTACCTGAGACAATGATCCCGAGCTTCTTTCAGAAGCCTCAGATAATCCCAACTGAGCCTGAGTTTTTCAGAGATCCTGAGCTGCTTGGATAGCTACTCAGATGTGCAGAATGGTTGGCCCTAAGTTTATACTCGTTCTAAGCTTTGCTGAAAACCTTCCTTTTAATGAAACAATGATTAAGGCTGTGATTCAGTTAGATGCAACTTCAGTGGATTGATTCCAACTGAATATCAGTGAAAATATGCTTTCAGTTAAAGATATGCAACAAATAATCAATGCAGTACAGAAAGCAAATAACACAGCAAGTTATAGTGGTTCAGAGACTCAAACTCCTACGTCCACTCTCTCTGACCTTCAGAGAAATTCCTTAACCACTTCCTAAGGTTTTCTGACTACCTCAATGTAGTTTACTAACCTTTCTACTTTGAGCTTTCTGACTACCTCTGTAGTTTACTTACTCAAACACACACAAGCTTTCTGACTATCCAAGATAGTTTACTCACTTCTTCTCTAGAGTTTTCTGACTACCTCAATGTAGTTTACTAACTCTTTACAACTCCAACTCACCAACAATCACACTCAAACTACCTTACAAAGGGTTTGGGGTTTCTTGGTTGGTTTCCAACTAGGATGAGATATTGTAGGTCCCGAACGGGTTTTATGAGGGTGGAAGTCTAGAGGGGAGGGGTGAATAGACTTCCAAAACTTTTTGTGCGGATCAGGTGTGAACTGCAGATTACCCGATCAGAGTGCTAGTGTATCAGTTTAGACTGATGTTCAATCTTACTGAGTGCCTAAGGGCAGATCAACTTGATATCTGTCAGTTTAACTGAATGGTGCGGAAGCTTGTTTTTACCCGTGTGAAAAACCAGTTTTATCAATTCAGATTCTTAAGTCAGTTTTCAACCAGTTGACTAAGGTGTCAATCTGATCAGATCAGTTGCTTGGTGCAGACTGAGCTTAACTTAGAATATGTATGCTGTTTTAAACTCAGTTGTGTGAATAGTGTAAAGCAATAAGAAAGCAAGTAAATGCACACAAGACTTTTTATAGTGGTTTAGACGAAACCCGTCTTACGTCCACTCTTCCCTTAACACAGGGGAACCTTAACCGAACTTAACCTGCGGGACTTATACCCCTCACGGGATGGCCGATATGTTTACCGAGTTCTCACTCTACAAACTTAACCTGCGGGACTTATATCCTTCAAAGGATGGCCGAGATGTTTATTGAGTTCACACTCTACAGATGTTTAACGAGTTCACACTCAACTGAACTAGAAATCAGAAAAACTAGAATCCCTAGTCTGAAATCTTCCGGGAACAAACTTAACCTAACTTGCGTTTGGGTAAAGAATGTTTGAGGGTTCCAACTGGAAATCTATCCTGGTGTTTTATGTAGCCAAAATGCTAGTGGATAGGATTTCTTGCTAAGAACTAATGGGATGAACACTCTAAGAATAATTTTCAAATATAGTGTTCTTTGAGCGGAGATTTTGCTGTAGCTTTTGCTTCTTTTGCGGTGTCTCCGTGTTCGTTCTATGCTAGTTATCTCTTGTCTTCAATTGACAAGCAATCCCATTTTATAGACCTCAAAATCAAAGAGCCGTTGGAGAGCAATTTGAATTTCGGGCTATATTAGGTAGGTTGTAGGATATGATTGTGATGTGCTCCGATTATCGGCGTGGCCGTAGGCATCATTAAGCGCCATTTTTGTCCTGTTGTCGTATCCCGCATTGTCGGCTCTTTTTTGCACGTGTCGCTTTCTCCTTGGCTTTGCGGCGGCACTTAAATTTGTCCGTTAGGCGATTGATATTACTTTTGTAGAAGATTCGTCTTCTTATGCGGTGTATCTTTTAGATTGTTACGGTGTGGTGACTTGATCGTATGGCGGTCGATCTACCTTGTTGAGTCTTCGGATGCACATTGTCTTAGCTCAATATGCAGACTCTGTTGATATAGGTCTTCAGGCCTTTTGATCTTCAGGTGTCTCTGAGCCTCAGTGTATTCAGTCATACTAAGTCTTGGGTTTATTCTTGAGTCTTGAGTTTATCCCGAGTCTTTGTTCATCCGAGTCTTCGTGTCTATCCGAGTCTTGAGTTCATCCGAGTCTTGATGTCTTCTTGTCTTCACCTGAACTTCTGACTTCTTGTCTTCTGATTTGTGCTTAGTCTTCTGATCATCTGACCTTATCTGGGTCATCTGATACTTCGACCTGACCTTATCTGGGTCATCTGATACTTCGACCTGACCTATACATATTGAGTTCCCCCTCAATATGTGACCTATCTTTTACATCAGCTATCTATACATTTCAGCTGGTCATCTTAATCTAATTCTAAGTCATCAATCATTAATGTGTCCATTTGGTCCTATTACAACCTGTTTTGGAACTTCCATCAAAACTAAATTACAGATTTCCCAACAGATATCCTTTACAATAAGTATAATGCAAAGGCTAGGATATCTCTACTAAGCTTTGGATATATCTTATCAAACTAGGCTTAGTGAATGAGCTCTCTTCAATGTAAAGCACTTGGGAAATTCTTGGGTTTTCGAGTGCTTCAACTTGCAATAATAAGTTTGAGCTCTTGAGTTGCTTACAAATTTCCCGTAACCTTCAATGTAGAGGGTCACTAGTATTTATAGGCAATCACCAGGGTCACTATTGAAAAACTATCCATTGGAAGAGATAGCTTCATGAGTTTCCTCTTATGGTGTGTGATGAACGGCTATTTTAGGGTTTGAATACTCCCTTGCATGTTTTAGGCAATATGCTTTCATGCGACCGATCACCACTTTTTGCGATGCGGAACATAGTACTCTTGACATGCTTGGTGACACTGTCGCTTTCAAAGTGTCGATAAAAAATCTGATGTTGTCTTCTTCTGATTGGCTCTTGTCTTCAGTAAATGTAGACAAACATAACGGCTCGTTTTGGTCAATATCTCTGAGTGATATAACCTTAACAACACTTAGTTTTAGTTCCTTTTGTCTGCATGTGAATGTCTTGGGCAATATCTATTTTTACGTGTATTCGCGTTTTCTCGGTTTTGTATCCTTGGATAGATATTATTGATTGCCTCGGAACATTAGGGTTATACTTAGCATCTTGATAACTCTTTGTGTCTTGATATCTTCTTTGTCTTGATATCTTGATCTTGAGTCTTGATGTCTTGAGTCTTGAGTCTTACGAGTCTTGAGAGATATCTTGATTGACATCTTGAGTCTTCATCTTGAGTCTTGATTTCTCGATTTCATCTTGAGTCTTGATTTCTCGATCTCATTTCGGTTTTTAGTTTCTCGGTTTCATCTTGAGTCTTGATTTCTCGATCTCATCTTTGAGTCTTGATTTCTCGGTTTCATCTTTGAAACATCGTTTCTCGATTTCATCTTGAAACGGTTTCTCGATTTCATCTTTGAAACTTGAAACTTCTTGAGTCTTCAGAATCTTCAGAATCTATCCTGATCTATATCTGTTGACTATACATGGTGCAGATAACATCCTGAACACTCTAAAACTGAATCCTGACTCATCTATCAAGATTATCCTGAACATGTCATACTCAGGGGTTTTGAGATCTAATCAAAATCTTCTTTCTTAAATTCATCTCCCAACAATTTCCCCCTTTTTGATAATGCCAAAACCATCTTGTTACAAAAAACACTTAACCTAAACTCAGGTTTCAGTTTTTCCTATTACAATCCAAGAATGGCAAATCTCCCAACAATTCTCCCAACAATTTCACAACACAACATAAGGCATATCAAATATAAAGACATGTAAAAAGATAATGAGATATTATCTTTGAGCATAAAGATAAAGTTTCATTGATTGTAGGAATTGAAGTTACAGATTACAATGAACTTAACAAAAACATAAGACAAAAACAAAAGAATTACAAAGAGTCTTCAGTCTTCTTCCATCTTTAGCTTCAGCTCTTCACTCTTCTTCAACCTCATCCACAGGCACTTCTAGGTTGAACATCCCATAATATCTTTTCTTCAATGCATCTCTCTCTTTGATGATATCTGGGTTGTTTCCTGTTAGTCCTAACTGGATGGCATACTGAGCAATTTCCTGAGAGATGGTTGTTTCATTCACCAAGCCATTCTCTAGTCTAGGAGCAGGGTAGGTGTATGGACTAGGGGCAACAATTTGAACATTACCTTCATCTGCAAGATTTATCCAACTCTGCAAGTACTTTGGATAAAAGGTTAATAGATAATCAATGAAGGCTTCATTTGGATCTGAGCTTTCCCCCCTCCATTCTCTCAGAACTTCATAATAAAACCAGAAGGTTCTCTTTATTTCTTCCCAAGCATCATTGAATTGGATAGGCATCCATTTATCAATGTGCGGCCACTTCTGAGTTTTAGCAGTACCCCACCTCTTGCTCAGGAACTTCTTGAAACCACTTATGCGCTTCTGCTCTTCTTCTTTCTTCTTCCTTATTAAAGGAACTCCTGATACAGAAGCAGCAGTTTTCTTCGCTTGTTCCACCTGAAGTGATTTCAGAGCTTTCCTTGTGTTGAAGGATTCCTTTTCAGCTTCTTCTTCAGACTCTTCAAAATCCATGATCAGCTTCCTTTGAGTAACTTTAGAAGCTTTAGCTCTCTTCTTCTCAGGTTCAACAAATGCCACAGCCTTTCTCTTGATTGGTTGTTCTGCACCGGCTTGGCTTGTTTCCACCTTTCTTCCAGCACTCAGTTTTTCAGCAATGACTTCCTGCATTGTTTCCTCAGAAACATGAGTGTAGATTGGCTCTTCCACTTGCTTTGACTTGAGCTTCTCAGTGGCTTCTACTTCCTTTAAGGCATCTGCAAGATTTTTCTTTTTCAGCTTCTTTGTCTGCCTTTCTCTTCAAGGTGTGTGCCAATAACTCCTTCAGCTCGGCTCCAGGCCTTTCCCCCTTCTTGGCACCATACCATGGAAGAAGTTGAGACAGTGCAGTGTCCATGTGATATTGCTCTTTGCTGGCACTCCGCACTTCTCCAGCCAACTGGTCTTGCTCTTCCTCCAGCCTCATTAAGTGGTTTTTAGCCACAAAGAACTCTTCAGACAAAGGTGCAAACTGGTTAGAGAAGACATCTTTTAGCATATTTGTCATCTTGGTCATGAGCAGAGAGCCCATTTCCTCAACAGCATTTTTGATCAGTTGATCATTCTTCTCCACCAGCTTGGCTTCAAGAAATGAAGTCCTCTCCTGATACATCTGCTTCATCTCTGCGCTCAGTTCAGCTTTGACTCCATCTACCTTCCCTTCAATGGCAGTCATCTTGTCATTCAGAGATGTCTGAAGCTGCATCAGGTCTGAAGTAGAACTCAAGTTCTCTATCTTCTGGGATTGGTTGGCCAATGCTTCTTCAATATGAGAAACTTTATCAAAAATTGGCACAACCTTCTCCAGCTTGTCCACTATGGGACTGAAGTCAATCTCTGGAGTATATATGACTTGTTGCTTTTCCTGAGCCTCAGTTTCCACCTGGGCTTCAGTCTCCATCTGAGCCTCAGTCTGCATATCAGACATAACAGAATTAAAGATAGAAACTTCAGTAGCCTTCGCATAATGTTTAGTAGTGCCAAAAGTTACCTGAAGAGTACTAACTTCAGTCTGAGGATGTGTGATATCAGGCTGTCCATCATCAGTACTTTCCTTCTCAATTGAGATTGCTTCTCAACATTCCCATGTTGATCCCCTTCATGATCTTTATCTTTGGAGCTCGGGGCACCAACATCTGCTTCCCTCCTTTCAGCAACCTTTTTCCTGACCAGCTCATCAAAATCTGAGACTTTCATCCGGAGCTTGTGTTGGGGATTATACTGAAAAGTATGCTTTTTACTTTGTATAATCGAAACTGAATTTCCAGACTTATTTACTGAAATGAATTGTTTATCACTGATGCTTTAAATATGATTGAATGTTATATATATTTATTGCATAACTGTTCAATAATTAAATGCGTGTTACAATTATAGTTAATTTAGTGATACCCGATCACGAAGATTAAATTAACGATCCTTTGTAACTATAAGTACGCCATTCACGACCTAGATGGAAATGAACAACCATCGCGAAAAGGTTGAGGTGTAAGGCTCAGATTGGTTTGTCTTGACCAAGAGATTACACTAGTGCATGGTGATCTTGTATTTGAATAGGACCTCTGGGAGGATAAATTCTTGAATCGAACATGGAAGAATTAGACCTCGGTGGTTCGTTGTTTCTTAACCTTCGTCCCCTGAAATAGGATCACGTGGGATCGGTAACTATTGCTTTGACTTATCATGGGTAGCGAATCAGAGAGAGATTCAATCGTGCTTTTATCTTGGGCAATATTATTGGTCACATGTGATTGCTAAGATTTAAGAATGAAGTGTGCAAATGCACGCTTGCTTGATTTGCCCCTTGGGAGGTTCATAAGTTTTATCATACCAAATCTTGCAAGTGGAATTTGTTTTAGGTATGGATAATAATGTTGAACCGTTCTCGACCAAGGACAAAAGATATTAATTAATGGAAAGCTATTTTGGTGGCTTGAATTAATTAATGGGCTAGATAATCTTAAACACGGAAATAATGATGATGGGAGCCATATTGACTGTAATATGGGTTAAGATGGATAGTGCAATATTAATTATGTAGTGGGATTAATTAATATTTATGGGCTTGAATTATATTGTGGCTCAATATTAGATATTCAAGATCCATTAGAAGGTACAATCTTAATTCTCCTAAAGGCCCCCTGAGTAGCCCAACATATAGTCCAATAACTGAAAAGGTGATTAAAATAAAATAAATATTGTTGCTTATATTTCCTCATTAAATTCGAAAATTATGAATAAAAGAGGGAGAAAGATTTTCTTTGAATTTTGTTATGGAATGAAGATATGTATTCTTGGAATACAAGATTATCTCATTAAATTCAAGAAATCTCCCACTTGGTTATTCATTAAGAGATTTTCGAAATTTTTGGAAAATAGAGGGCAAGAAAGATTTTCTTGATTTTCTTGAAAAGATATTATGGAAGATATGTATTTCTTGAAATACAAGAATATCTCATAAATTCAAGAAGATCCAAATCTTGGATTCTTGCACACTCATTTTTTCGAAAATTCCATAAAGAAAGAGGAGGTGGATTTTTGTGGAATATTTTAATTATGGGAAAAAGAATATATGGGATATATTCAAGATTTCTTGGTGACCAAGAAAAGTCTTTTCCCACATTGAAAATTCACATAAATTTTGTGCCCCTCCTCTCCTATAAATAGGGGATGATTAGTTCATTCCCAAGAACAATTCCATGTGCTGGAAATATTAGCAAATCCACACAAGTGGTGCAACAAAGTTTATTTTTTTTTTGTTAATTGTTCGCGAGTATCCTTCCACCGGATTGTCGAGCAAGGGCTAAGGGAATACTTGGGAAGTCCTTTTGGTTAGTCTGTCCGTCCGACCAAAGCCACTGCCATCCCGAGAATGCGTTCACGTAAACCCGTAGATTCCGTGATCGTAGGTTTTACGTGGCTTTTATATGCATGATATGTTGTTGTAATTATTATTTGAATTAATATAGGATTAATTCATGCTAGTAATAATTAATGAATTAAATTTGTATTTAAATATTCACCCCGAATAGATCTGTGCAACTCATTCCCCAACAACTGGTATCAGAGCCACTGTTTCGGGCTCTGAATTTTTTAAATTGTAATTTAATTCACGGACATTAAATTTTAAATTGGATAGTAGAACTGTTAGATCTGTTTTGCAGGTATCCAATTGTCATGGATTTTAATGTTTTATTTTGCATGCATATAAACTGTGGTTTTTTAATTCGATTCGTTCGGATTTGTTTTGCCTCGTTAAGAAAATCCACGAGTAGACTAGGATTTGTTTGATTTGATCAATGTAATAGACTAGTCTAGATCTAGGTTTATTTATTTTTTGTAAATAAATTGAAACCAGATCGAGAACGAAGAGATGAAGAATTAAAGGACGAAATCGAGAACCAGCGTAAGGGCGCAAGGGCGCGCTACCGGCACGCATGGGCGTTAGTGGCGAGGCTGCGCTGGCCGAAAGCACGCCAGAGGATGCAGGCTGGCCAAGACGGGCGATGCGTGTTCTGTCGGGCGGCTGGCGCGAGAAGCTGCTGCAAGACGGGCGCTGGAGATGCGGGCGAGGCCGATGTCGCGGGCGGTAGGCGGAGGCGGGCGAAGACTGCTGCCGCCGCCGAGGACTGCCGACCATCGCCGAGGGCGAGCCGAGGCGCTGGCGGGCGGTCCTACCAGCGGTGCCGAGGCCGCCTTTAGGTTGCCCCAGCCAAGCGGCCGCCGGATGCGGGTGCATCCTGGGCCGCGAAGCCGCATGCGGGCGGGTTCGAGACGGAAGTATTTTTCGAGATTTAACGAGTGGGAGAAATTTGAGATTTGTTTCTTCAAGATCAAGCCAAGAAAAATCAAACCGGCCACAATCGATAATTTGTGCCCAATATGTTTTTTTTTTTTCTGCTTTTGCTTGATTTTATTTCAGCTATCTTATGCTTTATTTAATTTGTTTAAATGTGTTTGCATGAGGGTTGCCAAATTGAAAAATCTCAACTTCAAAATTACTAAGTATGTTTTATATAATTAATTGACAATTTTATTCCGGATAATAAAATTGAATTAATTTTGACCTCCATGATTTATTTATTTGTGAATTCTTTTGGAGAAATTCCCCCAACGGGACGGTCAAAAGATAGGTTTCACATGAATGAATTCCAAACGGATGATTGTGGGTTATTACTAGTGGCGACGATGACCCTCCCAACGAGGCTCGATCAAAGCGAAATAGTAATCCTGTATTTAATCATGGTTATTACTTAGGTATAAAATTGATATGCATATACTTCTCCGGAGTCCCTGTCAATTTTATATTGGTCAAGTGGGAGCCAACTATTAATCTGGATATTAAGGGTTTGTAACTGTTCTTGTTTGTAACCCGCTTGAATGTGTTTAAATAATGACCCACCCAACGTGGCTTATTTAAACTGTTTTGAGATGTTGGCTGATGCATTGTTCATATTTTTTTTGAGATTTTAAATATGATGGCATGTGATCAAACCTTGTGATATATTTGTGCTTATGCATATAGTTGTTTATTTCAGTTCAGCATGTCGTTACCTTTTAATCCACTGTTATTATACTTAAAGTCAATACAATTTGTATGGAAACTATATTTATTGGAAAATTATAATTGTCCTAACTGCACAAAAGCACAAGTGGATTTTGACACACAAAAATCAGATGAGCCAACTGACGAGTCAAAACATGCGGGACTCGTCAGATCACCTTGCGAGAGATGTTGTCGCTGAAATGGTGGAGGGAAAACCCGTAAGGGATTACGTCCTCAAAATAGATGGCCCATCTGAACAAACTTGAGATTCTGAGTGCAGATTATGATCTGGAGACTCAGATGAATTTGGTACTTCATTCTCTGCCCAGAAAGGTTTTTGAGCATTTTGGCCTCGCTAGCTAATTTGTTGCAAACTTTTGGACTCGGCGGAAATGATGATAAGGCATCAAACTCAAGCTTTGACGGCAAGTGGTCCGTCTTCATCTTCTAGGCCAAGGGTAGGCAAGATAAAGAAGAGGACCAAAGACCATAAGCAATAAAACTCAACTGTTGCCAAGGGCAATGGTAAGATGAGGAATGCTTGTTGAGTCAAGGAAAATCCAAAGAGGAAGTGCTTAAGCTGCGGTGAGAGAGGACAATGGAGGTTTTGCCTGTTCCAAAAGGGACGGAAAGAAAGGTAATTCTCACACACTAGTTGTTGAAACTTGTTTAGCGGCGTATACTTCTCATTCGTGGGTGGTTGATACGAGATCCACTAATCATGTTGGCTTCACGGGTTCTAAATGATCCGGCAACGTAGTGGGAGTGAGATCCTCATCACACTGGGCAACGTTACGATAGTAGAAGACATTGCAATGCTACGTAAGTGGCAGATATTGCAATGCTACAATAGTAACGCTTATTGCAATACTACGCAAGTAGCAGACATTGCAATGCTACATGAGTAGCAGTTAAAGCAGTGGGAGAAGTGCACCTATCTTTTGAAGATAAAGTTTTTTTTGAGATTATCTTTATGTTCCCAGTTTTAGAAAGAATTCACTTTCAGTTTCTAAAATTTGATTAAAGGACACTAAGTTTCTTCTAATAAGAATGACATCATTTTTTAAATGATGAGTGTACCTGTTACAGGACATTGATAGAAAATCTCTATACAATTAACTGTGCACACCACTCATGAAATGCATCCTATAACACATCAACTGTTTCCGACAAAAGAAAGCGTGAACGAAATACTTCTTTGGCATCTAAGATTAGATCATATAAATCCAAAGAGGATCCAAAGGTTGGTGAAAGATGGTTCACTGGAGCGTCTCCAAGTTGAATCGAATCCAACCTGCGAATCATGTTTGGAGGGTGATATGACCAAGATGGCATTTGGAGCCAAGGGGAATGGGGCTAAAGAAGTGTTAGAGATCGTTCACATAGATGTATGTAGTTCAATGTTAACCAAAGCAAGAGGAGGTTATGAGTAATTTTATTGATGATTACTCAAGGTACATTTACCTTATGAAGCATGAATCTGAGACCTTTGAGATAATTCTAAAGAATTTAAGGCTCAAACAGAGAATCATAGGGAAAAACGTATCAAGTCTCTACGATCCCATCGTGGAGGCGAATACCTCGGCGATGAGTTTTTGAACTACTTATCGATGAAAGGATTGTATCGACTCATCGCACCGGAACCCCTCACAAAAAAGCGGGGATTGCGAGAGCGAAGCAACATAATTCTTTTGGAAATGGTTAGATCAATGATGAGTTATACGGATCTTCCCGAGTCGATTCGGGGTCATACCTTGGAAAACAAATGACTTACATTCGAACTTGGTGCTATCCAAATCGGTTCCCCGTAACCCCAAAGAATTGTGGACGGGCGCAAGTCTAGTAAGAGACACATGAGAACTTTGGGGTGTCCGCCCACGTGTTGGACAAGGAAACAGGGCAATTGGATCCTCGATCGAATTAAAAGGCGTTTTGTAGGATACCCCAGGAACAAAAGGGTGAATGTTCTATAGTTCAAGATCAAAAGGTGGACATCCGCACCCACTTTAGATTTTGGAAGAAAACTATAGAACCAAAGAAAACCCAGTGAGATTACCTTAAATGAGCTTAGAGGGCAAACCTCGGTCCGATTGTCTTAGATGATATACCAAGAGATACGTTTTCAACAAGACCTCGTTATAGTGGGAGGGTTGTTTGATGACCCGAGAGATTCATGGGAATAGGAGAGTCCTCGGACTTGATTCCGGAATCAGACCCATGGACATATAACGAGGCACTCCAAGATATGGATCTGATTCTTGGCAAACAAAGAATGAAAGCGAAGTGGGTTCTATGTTTTCATAATAGAGTGTGGGGAGCTTGTCGAACCACTTAATGGGGTCAAACCCATTAGATGCAAGTGGGTATATAAGAGGAAAAGAGGATCGAAGCGGGAAGGTTGAAACCTTTTGAAGCAAGACTAATGGCGAAAGGTTATACTCGAAAAGAATGGGATCGATTATGTGGAAACTTTTTTAGCCCATAGCCATGCTTAAGTCCATCTGTATTCTCTTATCGATTCTTCAAGCATTTTCGACTTTGAATCTGGCAAATGGATATCAAGACAGCTTTCCTTAACGGAAGTCTTGATAAAGAGATCCATATGCAACAACCCCTAGTTTTCATTGAAACGGGCCAAGAACACCCGGTTTGTAAAAGCTCAAGAGGTCCATTTACGGACTCAAACAGCATCGAACTTGGAACCAAAGTTTTGATCATATTATAAAGTCTTATGGGTTTTGATCAAAAGCGAGTTTGAAAGTTGTGTGTATAAAAACGTGTTGGGCGCATTGGTATTCTTAATCATCGTAGATCACATTGTGATCATCGGGAACGATGTGAAGGTGTGATCGGGCGTAAGGGCATGGTTTTCAAAAGCAGGTTTGATATGAAAGACTTAGGGAAAACCGGACACATCCTTGGGATCAAGATCACAAGAAAAGGATGGTCGGGTTATCGCAAGTTTCATACATAGACCTTTGGTTTTGAAACAATTCACATCAAGATTCCAAGAAAGGATTCGTACCTTTCGGACTTGGAATCCATCTATCAAGAAAATGTTCCCTAAGGCGAAAAGGAGATAGATGACATGAAAGGTATTCCTTGTGCTTGGTTGCCGGAAACCTTATGTATGCATTCTTTGTATGCGAGACCCGGATATATGCTTTGCCGTAGGCATGGTAGCAAGATATCAGAGTAACTCAGGGAAAGCGAATTGGACGATAGTTAAAAACATTCTGAAGTTTCTGAAAAGAACTCGGGATAGAATGTTGATTTATCAGTCAGATACTCCAATCCCCATCAATTACATGGACTCGGATTTCCAATCAAGTTTAGATTCGAAATTATCCGCCTCGGTTAGTGTGTTTCCATTTGGGAAGTGTAGCCATCAAATGGACGAGTGTGAAGCGTAAATGCATCAACGACTCAACCATGGGACTCGGGTAAGTAGTCACAGAAGCGATTGAAAGAACCGATTGGGCTCTAGATCTTCTTAGTGGACTTGGATGGTGTTCTGAATTTGTCTAGCAATATCTGCTAGGGGCAGTTACAAATTCAAGAGAACCAAGAGTCCACGAGTCAAACAAACACATTAAAGGAAAGACATCTTATCGAGAAATCGTTAGAGAGGAGATATAGATGTGGCAAAGATAGCGTCGAGGGCGGCCCTGGCAGATCCATTCACAAAGCGTGCGCCTCTGAATACATTCGAGAGACATGTGAGTGGAATGGGTGTCAAGACCGTTGCAATCTGCTTTGAGTATAAGTGGGAGAAATTATTAGGTTCGTGTAGGTGACATTAGATGTCACGGACTACTCGAGGCGTGTTGTAGTATACTAAAAAAGCGGACTTTGAGTATAAGTGGGAGATTGTTGGGGATTATCTTTGAAAAAGTATACTTTTTACTTTTGTATAATCGAAACCGAATTTCGAGACTTATTTTTTGAAATAAATTGTTTATCGATGCTTTAAATATGATTGAATGTTATATATATTTATTGCATAAACTGTTCAATAATTAAATGACGTGTTACATCAGTAGTTAATTTAGTGATACCCGATCACGAAGATTAAATTAAACGATCCCTTGTAACTATAAAGTACGCCCATTCATTTACCTAGATGGAAATGAACAACCATCGCGAAAGGTTGAGGTGTAAGGCTCGAGATTGGTTTGTCTTGACTAAGAGATTACACTAGTGCATGGTGATGCATTTGAATAGGACCCTCTGGGAGGATAAATTCTTGAATCGAACATGGAAGAATTAGACCTCAGTGGTTCGTTGTTTCTTAACCTTCGTCCCTGAAATAGGATCACGTGGGATCGGTAACTATTGCTTTGACTTATCATGGGTAGCGAATCAGAGAGAGATTCAATACGTACTTTATCTTGGGCAATATTATTGGTCACATGTGATTGCTAAGATTTAATACGAAGAATCGTGCAAACGCTTGCTTGATTTGCCCCCCTGGGGAGGTTCATAAGTTTTATCATACCAAATCTTGCAAGTGGAATTTGTTTTCGGTATGGATAATAATGTTGAACCGATTCCTCGACCAAGGACAAAAGATATTAATTAATGGAAAGCTATTTCAGTGGCTTGAATTAATTAATGGGCTAGATAATCTTAAACACGGGAAATAATGACCGGGAGCCATATTGACTGTAATATGGGTTAAGATGGATAGTGCAATATTAATTATGTAGTGGGATTAATTAATATTTATGGGCTTGAATTATATTGTGGCTCAATATTAGATATTCAAGATCCATTAGAAGGTCCAATCTTAATTCTCCTAAAGGCCCCCTGAGTAGCCCAACATATAGTCCAATAACTGAAAAGGTGATTAAAATAAAATAAATATTGTTGCTTATATTTCCTCATTAAATTCGAAAATTATGAATAAAAGAGGGAGAAAGATTTTCTTTGAATTTTGTTATGGAATGAAGATATGTATTCTTGGAATACAAGATTATCTCATTAAATTCAAGAAATCTCCCACTTGGTTATTCATTAAGAGATTTTTGAATTTTTTGGAAAATAGAGGGCAAGAAAGATTTTCTTGAAAAGATATTATGGAAGATATGTATTTCTTGAAATACAAGAATATCTCATAAATTCAAGAAGATCAAAATCTTGGATTCTTGCACACTCATTTTTTCGAAAATTCCATAAAGAAAGAGGAGGTGGATTTTTGTGGAATATTTTAATTATGGGAAAAAGAATATATGGGATATATTCAAGATTTCTTGGTGACCAAGAAAAGTCTTTTCCCACATTGAAAATTCACATAAATTTTGTGCCCCTCCTCTCCTATAAATAGGGGATGATTAGTTCATTCCCAAGAACAATTCCATGTGTTGGAAATATTAGCAAATCCACACAAGTGGTGGAACAAAGTTTATTTTTTTTTGTTAATTGTTCACGAGTATCCTTCCACCGGATTGTCGAGCAAGGGCTAAGGGAATACTTGGGAAGTCCTTTTGGTTAGTCTGTCCGTCCGACCAAAGCCACTGCCATCCCGAGAGGTACGTTCACGTAAACCCGTAGATTCCGCATGCGTAGGTTTTACGTGGCTTTTATATGCATGATATGTTGTTGTAATTATTATTTGAATTAATATAGGATTAATTCATGCTAGTAATAATTAATGAATTAAATTTGTATTTAAATATTCACCCCGAATAGATCTGTGCAACTCATTCCCCAACAGCTTGGTCTTCCTGAACCCAGAGAACTCAGTTAACACTGTAGTCTCTACATTCCACCAGTCCTCTCCTCTGAATGAGGCAATGTTGAGCATTTCAGGAAATGTCTGGTTCAGAATGTAGACTGTTGTCCTCAGTCTGAAAAAGAGATCCTGAAGGTCAGGATATGAGCTCAGCTCAGGGTATCTGTCCAAAACGAACCGTTTCCCCTTGCTGCGCCACTCAGTCTCTTCTGCTTCGCCATTCTTCAGCTTCGGGCTATCAGGTTCAGTAGGAAGGTCTTCAGGTGCTGAGGGATCAAAGAATGGTTCACTTAGGAGCATATCAAGATTCAGCAGCTCCTGAGGCTCAGCTTGGTCTGAGGTCTGAGCAGGCATTTCCTCAGTAGAAACCTGAGGTCCCTTGAATATCTCCTGAGAAAATTTGTCTGAGCTCAGAGATGTTTCAAGAACCTCAGAGAACACCTGTTCCTCAGTTTGCTCTTCTGCAGTAGACACAACCTGAGCCAGTACTTGCAATGGCGATTTCTGACCTTGATGGCCCTCAGGTTGGACTTCTTCAGGTTTACTCACCTCCTCCTCAGTGGAAATGTGAACTCTTCTGCGCTTGGGAGCCAGAGCTTTCTTTTTCAGGGTTTCTCCCTTCTCTCTCTTCACCTCCGTCAGAGCCTTCCCCCTGGCTTGATATGCTTGTTTAGCAGCTCCTTCTGTAGCTGTCTCCACTTTCTTCTCTTTCTTTCCCTTCAAAGTCTTCCTTGTAGCAGTAGGCTTGAACATGATCTTAGACTTTGGGAAGGGTGAGGAGTTGGCAAAAATATCTTCTTCCTCCCTGCACATCTCCAAGATGAAGGCTATCTTGGTTGCATGAAGGATTTTGCCTTTGATCACAACAGAACCATCCTCCTTCTTGATCTGCTTCGCTTGGTCACTCACCACTCTGATTAGATATCTCAACCAATTGAAATCAGTGGTGGGTGAGTCTTCTTTAGCAGCCATCAATCTAAGCTTTGGCGTGCTAATTTGCTCAAAACTGCCGAATCTGCTCATAATACACTTACTAACTATATCCAGCAAAACTCTGTATTTAGGCTTCAAATGCCTTTTATTAAGCGTAGCCTCAAACTTAATAGGATGCTCTGTTATCCTATCAAGATATTCCTGTTCCCTACCCAACATATACATCGTAGGGTCTTCTCCTCTATTACACAACTCATATACATCATTTAAATTCTTAGGGATTATATACAACTCCCTCACAAAATCGATGTATTTAGAGCTATGTTCTAAGTGAGATACTGTAATTTGAGACTCAATACAGTCCTCGTCATCTAATTTCAAGTTCAAGATAAATTCAATTACCTCCTTTGAATATTCCACCTCCGGTTGGCTTGCAACCAGGTTTGTGAGCTTCGCGACCCGTATCATATGCAACGCCTCTTCTTCATGGGTTGCGTTCGATGAACTCTCGAGCGATACAACATACTCGTACCATGGCTTGTTCGAAATAGTGAGTTTATCATATACGGAGAAAGTCATTTTGAAGGATTTTTATGAGTGTAGGGTTTTGAGAATGACGAAGGATTTCTGGGCAAAAATAGTTTTTGAGTTGCAGAGAATTTTTGAGAATGAAGGTTATGAAATGGGGCTTGAATGAATCCTCAAAGAATATATAGAATGGATTCATGGGAAATCGTATCGATTGAATTAAATTAACGGTTGAGATTAAACACCGACTAATCGAGTATATGAAAGGACGATTTCACGAATAATACGCCGCCAATTTAACCTTATTGGTGATTAATGAACAGTGCAATTAATGATCATTGACCTTCTTCGGCATTTCAAAGGTCCCGCCCAAAACATTCCCTTCAGGTGTTTTAGTATTTATTGCCAATGATTAATGAGATTAAGTTAAGCAATAAATGAGTTGCATGAGTCATTACTTCTTCAGACTAATTTCCCTCTATCAGTCTTACTGAGTATTGACCTTGATAAAATGTCAGTATAATACTGAGTACTGAATGGGTCAGTATGATACTGAGTACTGATCTTCAGTATATCTGAGTTTCCCAAGACTCAGATTCAGTACTTCCAATTTTATCCTGAGTTTCTTAGTAGAATCGTGAGAAAACTTCATGCATCTGAAAACCTTCAATTTTTCAGATTTGCTCTATACACCTGGATCCAATATCCCTAATTCAACTGATAGTTCCTGAAATCTTGATTCAGCCAAAGGTTTAGTCAAGATATCAGCTCTCTGTTTATCAGTATGAATTTTCTCCATCCTGATGTCCTTCTTCTCTACATGATCTCTGATGAAGTGATGTCTGATATCTACATGCTTACATCTGGTGTGCAATACCGGATTTTGTGAAATAGCAATAACACTATTATTATCACAAAATATAGGTACTTCATTGGCTATAATCTTATAATCCCTCAATTGTTGTCTGAGCCAAAGAATCTGTGCACAACAGCTTCCTGCAGCCATATATTCAGCTTCAGTAGTACTGGTTGCTACCGAGGTTTGTTTCTTTGAAAACCAAGATATCAGCTTACTTCCAAGAAATTGACAAGTTCCTGTGGTGGACTTCCTGTCAATTCTACATCCTCCATAATCAACATCTGAATAACCAACTAATTCAAGGTTATCATCAGCTGGATACCATAATCCTCTATTCACAGTGCCCTTAAGATATTTCAGTATCTTTTTGGCAGCCTCCATGTGACTAGCCTTAGGATTAGCTTGGTATCTTGCACATATCCCAACAGCAAATGTTATATCAGGCCTACTTGCTGTGAGATAGAGCAATGATCCAATGATCCCTCTATAATCAGTGTGACTTACTGATTTGCCTTCAGGATCAGGATCCATCTTGTAGTTAGTATTCATGGGAATTCTAACTGCATTGCAATTCTGTACACCATACTTTGCAATCAGATCTCTGGTGTACTTTGCTTGGTTGATGAAAATTCCTTCCTTTGATTGTTTCACTTGAAGTCCAAGAAAGAAATTCATCTCCCCCATCATTGACATCTCAAACTTTCCTTTCATCAGTGTAGAAAACTTTTCACACAACTGATGATTTGGAGATCCAAAAATGATGTCATCTACATAAATCTGAACAAGTAAGATATCTTCCCCATCTTCTATCCTGAACAAAGTCCTATCAACAGTTCCTTTGATAAAACCATGGTCAGTAAGAAACTGAGAAAGGGTATCATACCATGCTCTGGGTGCTTGCTTAAGACCATACAAGGCTTTTCTGAGCCTGTAAATTTGGTCATTCTGTCTGAAACTAGGAGGTTGTTCCACATAAACCTCTTCCTTAAGCACACCATTCAGAAATGCACTTTTCACATCCATCTGATAGACTATTAATTTCATGTGGGCAGCATATGCAAGAAACAATCTGATGGCTTCTAGTCTTTCAATAGGTGCAAAGGTTTCATCATAATCCAAGCCTTCTTCTTGGGAATAACCTTGTGCAACTAGCCTTGCCTTGTTTCTTACAATGTTGTTGTTCTCATCTCTCTTATTCTTGAACACCCACTTGGTTCCAATCACATTGTGCTTCTTAGGCCTATCCACTAGCTCCCAAACTTCATTCCTTGAGAATTGATTCAGCTCTTCTTGCATAGCAGTAATCCAAAATGAATCTTGTAGAGCTTCTTCAATCTCAGTGGGCTCTTTCTCAGATAGGAAGCAGTAGAATAATGCACTTTCACCATGGAACCTTCTTGTTTTGACACCATCAGTAAGATCACCCACAATCTGACTTGTAGGATGACTATCTAACCATCTTCTTCTAGATGTTCCCCCTTCAATAGTATCCTCAACATTAGAAATGTTAGGTTCAGGCAGTTCATTAAATTTAGGGAACAACAGAAAAGGAGAAAGGGAATCATCTTCCTCAGGGGAAATTCCATTCATAACATTGTCAGATACATTTGTTCCCCTTTAGTTGATAGATTCAGAGTTTGCCTCAGCTGTGACCACATCTTCATTGGCATTACATACTTGAGTCTGAACTGGTGTCTGTTCAGATTGGTCAGTTTTAGTGTGTTGGCTTTCCTTCAGTGGGGAATTTCCATCTTGAGTCTCACCATCCTGAACTTCTTTGTCTGAGTCTGATTCACTCCATTCATAGAAAGTGACTGACTTCTTCTTTTCAGGTTCAGAGGATGTTTTATCATTCTTTTTCAGGCTAAGTCTGGTGATTCTCTTGGTCAGTTCTCCTGAGTCATGTTCCTGTTTCTTCTGAACACAGGTAGATTCATAAAAAACAACATGAGGTGTTTCTTCCACAATAAGAGTCCTACAGTTGTAAACTCTGAAGGCTTTACTGACTTCAGAATATCCTAAGAATATCCCTTCATCAGCTTTGCTATCAAAAGTTTTTAACTGATCTTTACCATTATTGTGTATGAAACACTTGCAACCAAACACACGAAAGAAAGAAACAAGAGGCTTCCTTTCATTCCAAAGCTCATATGGAGTTTTGCCTTGACTCTTGGTCAGCATGGATCTGTTCTGAGAATAGCATGAAGTGTTGACAGCTTCAACCCAAAATCTTTTAGGAATATCAGCTTCAGCTATCATTGTCCTTGCAGCTTCTTTCAGAGTCCTATTTCTTCTTTCAGCAACACCATTTTGTTGTGGGGTCCTTGCAGCTGATGTTTCATGAGTTATTCCATTTGCTACACAATAATCAGATATAATATGATTGATAAACTCAGTTCCTTTATCTGATCTGATTTTGACCACACTCAGATTCTTTTCAGTACTGAGCCTTTTCAGTAGTTCAGGCAGTTTTATCTGAGTCTCTTTCTTACTGAGTAAGAATATGACCCATGTATATCTAGAGTAGTCATCAACTACCACAAATGTATATTTTCTGCCATTTGTGCTCACAGGTGTTACTGGACCAAAAAGATCTATATGCAACAGTTGAAGTATTCTTTCAGTAGAAACATCTAATTTGCTTTTGAATGATGCTCTAATTTGTTTTCCTTTTTGACAAGCATCACAAACATGTTCTTTACCGAACACTTCATTTGGTAACCCCCTTATAAGTGCTAATCTTGCAAGTTTGTTCAGGGTTTTGAAATTCAGGTGATTCATCCTTTTGTGCCACAACCAACTGTTATCTGTGGAACTTTTTGCAACCAAACATGTATCTTTAGGAGTTGAACTCCAATCAGCAAGATACAGATTTCCTTTTCTAGTACCAGTTAGTAGAATTTTTTGTGAGGTATCATCTTTCACATAACATAAGTTCTTTGAGAACTCAACATTAAATCCCTTGTCACAGAATTGGCTTATAGAAAGCAAGTTATGCTTCAAACCAGATACATATGAAACACCATGGATATGAACATAATCAATTTCAAGAGTTCCATATCCTTCATTTTGTCCTTTAGAGTTGTCTCCAAATGTGATCTGAGGGCCTCTTTGCTCAACATAGTCAGTGAGTATTTGTTTATATCCTGTCATATGTCTTGAACATCCACTGTCAAGATACCATACAGCAGGAGCCAGTTCATCTCCACTCATCAGTGATATGTGATCTTCATTCATCTCAGTGCCCTTGTTTTTCACCTGAAAAACAGATCAGTTCTTAGGTACCCATTTGGTGTAGGGTCCTACCATGTTAGTTGTACCTTTTGGAATCCAAATCTGCCTAACAACTCTAATTACTTTAGAGTGGCTGATCTGTCTTCCATAAACATCTACATACACATTCACCACTCTAGGTGCCTTAGCAGTATCCTATGTATGAGTGCCAGCCTTAGCATGAACATGAGCCTTATAATTCTTCTTTGGTACAGGCATTTTGTTCCAGTGCTTTGGCTTTTGTGCAGCTGGTCTTTGTCTCTGTTGACTCGGGTTCAGGAAACCTTTACCCTTAGGCAAGTGGGGTTTGGGTTGCCTGTACTGAAATTGGGGTCTTTCAGTAATCTGAGGACTTGGTCTTTTCAGTTGAGAATGTCTCTGTTGAGTGTTTCTCTTCTGAAAATTCCTCTGCTGGTTCAGTGCAGATCTCTTCAGGTTTGTATTCTTAGCCTGAGGCTTTGAAGTCCTAGCCTGAAAATTTCCTACTGAGTGGTCAGGTTTTCTAGCCTTTTCCTGAGGTCTGGGCTTTCTTCCCTGAACATTCAGTTTTTCTGGAACCATAGGTCCTTTACCCTTGTCTAAAACATTGGGCAATTTTTCAGTTCGAAGATTGGGTGCCACTTGTTTAACAAAGACAGTCTTTGTGCTACTAGAAGCAGCATTCAGAAGACCTTGTGAGGTTCCCCCTGGAATGTATCCCAATCCAACTTTTATAGTGGCAGGTCTTTGATAACTCTGAATTTCATCTATCACTTTAGATGCAGAATTCAATAGAGCTAGTTTTCTCTGCGCACTATCCTTACACTTCTTTAGAGTTTCATGCTTCTTAAAGAGGTCATTGAACTCAGTTCTGATAAGCTGGATCTGCTCAGTGGATTTCTCTAATTTTCCATTTAGGGTCTCTATCAACTTCTCTTTCTCTGAGAGTTGTACTTTCAGAACATCTAGGTCATCAGTAGTTCCCATCAATTGAGAAGTGATCTCAGCATTCTTAGAGTCTTTCCACTTTAGATTTTCAGCAGTCAGTTCTTTGTTCTGCTCTTGAGTTTCATTCAGCAGTTCTTGTAACAAAGCATAGACCTTCATAAGACTCTCAAAAGAATCCATCAGGTCAAATTGACTGTTTACAGTAGAACTTGACAACTCATGTGCTTGTGTAGGAGCAACAACAGAGATAGAAGAATTTACCTCCTCCACAGCCATTAGACAGATGTCATCACTGTCACTATCTGAGAACATCTCATCTGAAGAACTGGAACCTTCTTCAGAATGTTCTTCTTCCTCTCATCTGAACAACTCATGGCTTTCTTGCTGGAGAACTTCTTGTCTCTCTTTGCTTGCCTTTCTTTTCTCTCCTTAGCACTTAGCTCAGGACAGTCATATTGAAAATGACCGTTCTTTTGGCAGTTGTAGCATCGGTTGGCATCATCATCCTGATCACTTTCCTCCTTAGTCTTGGAGTCCTTCTTTTGGATGAAGATCCTTCAGCTTTCAGGTCCTTTCTCTTCTCAGTGGATCTGTCCTCAGCTTTTGAGTCTCTCTGGTGCCTGTGATTCCTGTAATATTTTTTATATTTTCCATATCTACTATTAAGCCTTTCAAACCTCCTTGCCATCAGTACTAGCTTATCCTCTAGCTCATCCTGATTTTTAGCAAGTGAGTTCTCAGACTCTCTAGTTTTACAGGCCTTTTCTTTGGCTTTGAAAGGCACATTTTTACTAGATGAAGAATCATCTTTGCTGTCAGCTTTCTTTGATTTCTTATCAATAACAAACTCATAAGCTTTCAGCTCAGAGAAGACTTGTTGGTATGTCATTGAATCAATGTTTTTGGTGTTTTCAATCACCACTGCATGAATATCCCATTTCTTAGATAGTCCTCTAAGAATTTTTAATGCCACTTCTCTTTGTGGGTATCTATTTCCAAGAGCATTCAGATCATTCATTATACTAGTGAATCTGACTTCCAGTTTGTCAATAGATTCACCATCTTCCATTTCAAAACTGTCAAACTTTCCAATAGCAACAGAAAGTTTGTTCTCTTTAATATGATTTGTGCCTTGGCACATCACAGCAAGTGTATCCCATATTTCTTTGGCAGTATTACAATGAGAAATCATCCCCATCACACCATCATCAATAGTGCTATCTAGTGTATCTTTGACAATATAGTCAAGATTGACTAACTTCCTCTCATCAGGAGTAAGTTGATCATCAGACTTTGGAAATTCAGTCCTGGGATCATTTCTCTCAGTTTCAGTAACTCGGGATTCACAATAGTGAATTGGAATGGTCCTTCAGAAACCACTCTCCAGATTCTTTCATGCTTAGAATACAAGTGAGCCTGCATTCTTAATCTCCACAAATCATAGCTCTCAACTGAGAACATGGGAAGTTTCTTAGAAGGCATTATGTCTGAGCCTTATAAGATTTCAGCAAATAGATCTGTTCAGTAGACCACAAGAATCTTTTAGCAAATAAGACTATGGTCAACAAAGCAGGTGGTCAAGTTGAACCACTGCAGAGACGGGTTTTAAAAAATTGGATCAGTTCAGGTGATCACTCTTGAAATTAGTGATCTTTTGAACTCCCGCTCTGATACCACTTATTGGTCTCGGTGCAAACGAGTCTTACACGTGTATGGGGGGGGAATACACGTGTTCAGTGATTTTAAAACTTTTCTTCACTGAGGTCAGATGGGTCAGGTTGTCCTGATGATTTGGCCCTGAGAAGCACAGATCGCCTGAGTCAAGGTCTACCTAAGACAATGATCCTGGGCTGCTTTCAGAAGCCTCAGATAATCCCAACTGAGCCTGAGTTTTTTAGAGATCCTGAGCTGCTTGGATAGCTACTTAGATGTGCAGAATGGTTGGCCCTAAGTTTATACTCATTCTAAGCTTTGCTGAAAACCTTCCTTTTAATGAAACAGTGATTAAGGCTGTGATTCAGTTAGATGCAACTTCAGTGGATTGATTCCAACTGAATATCAGTGAAAAATATGCTTTCAGTTAAAGATATGCAACGGATAATCAATGCAGTACAGAAAGCAAATAACACAGCAAGTTATAGTGGTTCAGAGACTCAAGCTCCTACGTCCACTCTCTCTGACCTTCAGAGAAATTCCTTAACCACTTCCTAAGGTTTTCTGACTACCTCAATGTAGTTTACTAACCTTTCTACTTTGAGCTTTCTGACTACCTCTGTAGTTTACTTACTCAAACACGCACAAGCTTTCTGACTATCCAAGATAGTTTACTCACTTCTTCTCTAGAGTTTTCTGACTACCTCAATGTAGTTTACTAACTCTTTACAACTCCAACTCACCAACAATCACACTCAAACTACCTTACAAAGGGTTTGGGGTTTCTTGGTTGGTTTCCAACTAGGATGAGATATCCTTTACAATAAGTACAATGCAAAGGCTAGGATATCTCTACTAAGATTTGGATATATCTTATCAAACTAGGCTTAGTGAATAAGCTCTCTTCAATGTAAAGCACTTGGAAAATTCTTGGGTTTTCGAGTGCTTCAACTTGCAATAATAAGTTTGAGCTCTTGAGTTGCTTACAAATTTCCCGTAACCTTCAATGTAGAGGGTCACTAGTATTTATAGGTAATCACCAAGGTCACTCTTGAAAAACTATCCATTGGAAGAGATAGCTTCATGAGTTTCCTCTTATGGTGTGTGATGAACGACTATTTTAGGGTTTGAATACTCCCTTGCATGTTTTAGGCAATATGCTTTCATGCAGCCAGTCACCACTTTTTGCAGTCTGGAACATAGTACTACTGACATGCTTCAGTGACCTGTCGCTTTCAGTGTCAGTAAAGTACAGTGATGTCTTCTTCTAATTGGCTCTTGTCTTCAGTAAATGTAGAGAAACATAACGGCTCTTTTTGGTAAATATCTCTGAGTGATATAACCTTAACAACACTTAGTTTTAGTTTCTTTTTATGCGCATGTGAATGTCTTGGGCAATATCTATTTTTTACGTGTATTCGCATATTTCTCGATTTTGTATCCTTGAGATAGATATTATTGATTGCCTCGGAACATTCGAGGTTATCTTGAGCATTGATGAAATCTTGAGTCTTGATAACTCTTGTGTCTTGATATCTTCTTTGTCTTGATCTTACGAGTCTTGAGTCTTACGAGTCTTGATGTTTTCGAGTCTTAGGTCTTACGAGTCTTTAGAGATATCCTGATTGATATACTAAGTCTTCATCTTGAGTCTTGGTTTCTCGATTTCATCTTGAGTCTTGATTTCTCGATCTCATCTTGAGTCTTGATTTCTTAGTTTCATTTCATCTTGATTTCTTGATCTTTCACGGTTTTTGGTTTCTCTTGAAACATCGGTTTCTCGATTTCCGATTTCAAACTTGATTTCTCGATTTCATCTTTGAAACTTGAAACTTCTTGAGTCTTGAGAATCTTGAGAATCTATCTGATCTATGTCTGCTGACTATATATAGTGCGAGATAACATCTGAACACTCTTGAATCGACTCATCTATCAAGATTATCCTGAACATGTCATACTCAGGGGTTTTGGGATCTAATCAAAATCTTCTTTATTAAATTCATCTCCCAACAAAAATCACTGAACACGTGTATTCCCCCCCCACCATACACGTGTGAGACTCATTTGCACCGGGACCAACAAGTGGTATTAGAGCAGTGGTTCATTTTGACCACTTGCTTTGGTAGCCATAGTCTTATTTCTGAAATACATTGGTGGTCTACTGAATAGATCTTATTGCTGATATCTTACAAGGCTCAGTCATCATGCCTTCTAAGAAACTTCCTATGTTCTCTGTTGAGAGCTATGACCTATGGAGACTAAGAATGCTGGCTCATCTATATTCCAAACATGAAAGAATGTGGAGAGTGGTTTCTGAAGGACCATTCAAATATCTAGTTGTGAATCATCGAATCAACATCTTTGAGAAGAATGATCCCAGAGATGAATTTCCAAAGCCTGATGACCAACTTACTCCTGATGAGAGAAAGCTAGTCAATCTGGACTACATTGCTAAAGATACTCTGTATAGCACTATTGATGATGGTGTTATGGGGATGATCTCTCACTGTGAAACTGCAAAAGAAATATGGGACACACTTGTTGTTATGTGTCAAGGCACAGATCATATTAAGGAAAACAAACTTTATGTTGCTATTGGAAAGTTTGATAGCTTTGAAATGGAAGATGGTGAATCCATTGACAAATTGGAAGTCAGATTCACTAGCATTATGAATGATCTGAATGCTCTTGGGAAAAGATACCCACAGAGAGAAGTGGCACTGAAAATTCTTAGAGGATTATCTAAGAAATGGGATATACATGCTGTGGTGATTGAAAACAACAAAAAATATTGATTCCATGCCATACCAACAAGTTTTCTCTGAACTGAAAGCTTATGAGTTTGTGATTGACAAGAAAACTAAGAAATCTGACAGGAAAGATGATTCTTTATCTAGCAAAAATGTGGCTTTTAAAGCCAAAGAGAAATCCTGTAAAACCAGAGAGTCTGAGAACTCACTTGCCAAAAATCAGGATGAGCAAGAGGATAAGTTAGTACTGATGGCAAGGAGGTTTGAAAGACTCAATAGCAGATATGAAAAATATAAGAAATATTACAGGAACCACAGGTACAAATACAGGAATAACTCAGAGGCTGAGGACAGATCCACTGAGAAAAGGAAGGACCACAAGGCTGAAGGTTCCTCATCCAGAAAGAAGGACTCCAAGACAAAGGAGGAAAGTGATCAGGATGATGATACCAACAGATGTTACAACTGTCAGAAGAAAGGTCACTTCGAATATGACTGTCCTGAGCTGAGTGCTAAAGAAAGAAAGGAGAGACAAGCCAAGAGAGACAGGAAGATCTCCAACAAGAAAGCTATGATTGCAAAAGAGGAAGAACATTCTGAAGAAGGTTCCAGTTCTTCAGATGAGATATTCTCAGATAGTGACAGTGATGATGTCTGTCTTGTTGCTATGGAGGAGGTAAATTCTTCTATCTCTGTTGTTGCTCCTACACAAGCACATAAGTTCTCAAGTTCAACTGTAACCAGTAACTTTGACCTGATAGATTCTTTTGAGAATCTTATGAAGGACTATTCTCTGTTACAAGAACTGCTCACAGAAACTCAAGAGCAGAATAAAGAACTGACTGCTGAGAATCTAAAGTGGAAAGACTCTAAAAATGCTGAGATCACTTCTCAATTGATGGGAACTACCGATGAACTAGATTTTATGAAAGTACAACTCTCAGAAAAAGAGAAAGTGATAGAAATCCTGAATGGAAAATTAGAGAAATCCACTGAGGAAATTCAGCTTATCAGAACTGAGTTCAATGACCTCTTTGAGAAGCGTGAGACTCTAAAGAAAAGTAAGGATAGTGCGCAGAGAAAGTTAGCTCTATTGAATTCTGCATCTAAAGTAATAGATGAAATTCAGAGTTATCAAAGACCTGCAACTATAAAGGCTGGATTGAGATATAATCCAGGGGGAACCTCACAAGGTCTTCTGAATGCTGCTTCTAGTAGCACTAAGACTGTCTTTGTTAAACCAGTGGCTTGTACTAATCTTCTTACTGAAGAACAGACCAGAGTTTTAGACAAGGGTAAAGGACCTATGGTTTCAGAAAAACTGAAGGTTCAGGGAAGAAAGCCCAAACCTCAGGAAAAGGCTAGAAAACCTGAACACTCAGTAGGAAATTTTCAGGCCAGTACTTCAAAGCCTCAGGCTAAGAATACCAACCTGAAGAGATCTGCACTGAACCATCAGAGGAATTTTCAGAAGAGAAACACTCAGCAGAAATATTCTCAACTGAAAAGACCAAGTCCTCAGATTACTGAAAGACCACAATTTCAGTACAGGCAATCTAAACCCCACTTGCCTAAGGGTAAAGGTTTCCTGGACCCAAGTCAGCAGAGACAGAGACCAGCTGCACAAAGACCAAAGCATTGGAACAAGAGGCCTGAACCCATGAAGAACTCAAAGGCTCATGTTCATGCTAAGGCTGACACTCATACACAGGGTACTGCCAAGGCACCTAGGGTGGTGAATGTGTATGTCGATGTTTATGGAAGACAAATCAGCCACTCTAAAGTAATTAGAGTTGTCAGGCAGATTTGGGTTCCAAAAGGTACAGGTAACCTGGTAGGACCCTACACCAAATGGGTACCTAAGACCTGATTTGTTTTTCAGGTGAAGGAAAAGGGCACTGGACTGAATGAAGACAACATATCCCTGATGAGTGGAAATGAATTGGCTCATGTTGTATGGTATCTGGACAGTGGATGTTCAAGACGTATGACAAGATATAAGCAATTACTCACTGACTATGTTGAGCAAAAAGGCCCTCAGATTACATTTGGAGACAACTCCAAAGGACAGACTGAAGGATATGGAACTCTTGAAGTTGATTCTGTTCATATCCATGGTGTTTCATATGTGTCTGGCTTAAAGCATAATTTACTTTCTATCAGCCAATTCTGTGACAAAGGATTCAGTGTTGAATTCTCAAAGAACTTATGTTATGTGAAAGACAATACTTCACAACAAATATTACTGACTGGTAATAGAAAAGGAAATGTGTATCTTGCTGATTGGAGTTCAACTCCTAAAGATACATGTTTGGTTGCAAAAAGTTCCACAGATACCAGTTGGTTGTGGCACAAAAGGATGAATCACCTGAATTTCAAAACCCTGAACAAACTTGCAAGATTAGCACTTGTAAGGGGGTTACCAAATGAAGTGTTCAGTAAAGAACATGTTTGTGATGCTTGTCAAAAAGGAAAACAAATTAGAGCATCATTCAAAAGCAAAGTAGATGTTTCTATTGACAGAATACTTCAACTGTTGCATATGGATCTCTTTGGTCCAGTGACACCTGTGAGCACTAATGGCAGGAAATATACACTTGTGGTAGTTGATGACTACTCTAGATACACATAAGTCATATTCTTACTCAGTAAGAAAGAGACTCAGACAAAACTACCTGAACTACTGAAAAGACTCAGTACTGAAAAGAATCTGAGTGTGGTTAAAATCAGATCAGATAAAGGAACTGAATTTATCAACCATATTATACCTGATTATTGTGCAGCAAATGGAATAGCTCATGAAACATCAGCTGCAAGGAATCCACAACAGAATAGTGTTGCTGAAAGAAGAAATAGGACTCTGAAAGAAGCTGCAAGAACAATGATTGCTGAAGCTGATATTCCGAAGAGATTTTGGGTTGAAGCTATCAACACTGCATGCTACTCTCATAACAGATCCATGCTGACCAAGAATCAAGGAAAAACTCCTTATGAGCTGTGGAATGAAAGGAAGCCTCCTGTTTCTTTCTTTCGTGTGTTTGGTTGCAAGTGTTTCATACACAATAATGGTAAAGATCAGTTGAAAACTTTTGATAGCAAAGCTGATGAAGGGATATTCTTTGGATATTCTGAAGTCAGTAAAGCCTTCAGAATTTACAACTGTAGGACTCTTATTGTGGAATAAACACCTCATGTTGTTTTTTATGAGTCTACTTCTGTTCAGAAGAAACAGGAACAAGACTCAGGAGAACTGACCAAGAGGATCACCAGACTTAGACTGAAAAAGAATGATAAAACATCCTCTGAACCTGAAAAGAATAAGTCTATCACTTTTTATGAATGGAGTGAATCAGACTCAGACAAAGAAGTTCAGGATGGAAATACTCAGGATGGTGAGACTCAGGATGAAAATTCTCCACTGAAGGAAAGCCAACACACTGAAGCTGACCAATCTGAACATACACCAGTTCAGACTCAGGTATGTAATGCCGATGAAGATGTGGTCACAGCTGAGGCAAACTCTGAATCTATCAACCAAGGGGGAACAAATGTCTCTGACAATGTTCTGAATAGAATTTCCCCTGAGGAAGATGATTCTCTTTCTCCTTTTCTGTTGTTCCCTGAATTTGATGAATTACCTGAACCTAACATTTCTGATGTTGAGGATACTACTGAATGGGGAACATCCAGGATAAAATGGTTGGATAGTCATCCTACAAGTCAGCTTGTGGGTGAACCATCAGAAGGTGTTAAAACAAGAAGGTTCCATGGAGAAAGTGCTTTGTTCTGCTGCTTCCTATCTGAAAAAGAACCTACTGAGATTGAACAAGCTCTTCAAGATTCATTCTGGATTATTGCTATGCAAGAGGAGCTGAATCAGTTTACAAGAAATAAGTATGGGAGCTAGTGGACAGACCTAAGAGACACAATGTGATTGGAACTAAGTGGGTGTTCAAGAACAAGAGAGATGAAAACAACAAAATTGTGAGAAACAAGGCAAGGCTAGTTGCACAAGGTTATTCTCAAGAAGAAGGCTTCGATTATGATGAGACCTTTGCACCTGTTGCAAGACTAGAAGCCATCAGATTGTTTTCTTGCATATGTTGCCCACATGAAATTCACAGTCTATCAGATGGATGTGAAAAGTGCATTTCTGAATGGTGTGCTTAAGGAAGAGGTTTATGTGGAACAACCTCCAGGATCTTGTCAGAATGACCAAGTTTACAGGCTCAGGAAAGCCTTGTATGGTCTCAAACAAGCACCCAGAGCATGGTATGATACTCTCTCTCAGTTTCTTACTGACCATGGTTTTATCAAAGGAACTGTTGATAGAACTTTGTTCAGGATTGAAGATGGGAAAGATATCTTACTAGTTCAGATTTATGTGGATGACATCATATTTGGTTCTCCAAATCATCAGTTGTGTGAAAAGTTTTCTACTCTGATGAAAGGAAAGTTTGAGATGTCTATGATGGGGGAGATTAATTTCTTTCTTGGACTTCAGGTGAAACAAACTAAGGAAGGAATATTCATCAATCAGGCAAAATACACCAGGGATTTGATTGCTAAGTATGGTGTACAGAATTGCAATGAAGTTAGAATTCCTATGAATACTAACTACAAGATGGATCCTGATCCTGAAGGCAAATCAGTAAATCATTCTAATTATAGAGGGATCATTGGATCATTGCTCTATCTCACAGCAAGTAGGTCTGATATAACATTTGCTGTTGGAATATGTGCAAGATACCAAGTTAATCCTAAGGTTAGTCACATGGAGGCTGCTAAAAAGATTCTGAAATGTCTGAAAGGCACTGTGATTAGAGAATTATGGTATCCAGATGATGATAACCTTTAATTAACTGGTTATTTAGATGCTGATTATGGAGGATGTAGAATTGGCAGGAAGTCTACCACAGGAACTTGTCAATTTCTTGAAAGTAAACTGATATCATGGTTTTCAAAGAAACAAACCTAAGTAGCAACCAGTGCTACTGAAGCTGAGTACATGGCTGCAGGAAGCTGTTGTGCACAGATTCTTTGGCTCATACAACAATTGAGGGATTATAAGATTATAGCCAATGAAGTACCTATATTTTGTGACAATAATAGTGCAATTGCTATTACACAAAATCCGGTATTGCATACCAGATGTAAGCATGTTGATATCAGACATCACTTCATCAGAGATCATGTTGAAAAGAAGGACATTAGAATGGAGAAAATTCATACTGATAAACAAAGGGCTGATATCTTGACAAAACCTTTGGCTGAATCAAGATTTCAGGAACTATCAGTTGAATTAGGTATGTTGGATCCAGGTGAATAAGGCAAATCTGAAAAATTGAAGGTTTTCAGATGCATGAAGTTTTTCAGGTTTCTACTGAAAAACTCAGGATAAAATTGAAAATCCTAAACACTGAGTCTTGGGAAACTCAGTAATCCTGAAGTTCAGTACTCAGTTTTATACTGAATTTTTATCAAAGTCAAAACTCAGTAAGACTGACAGTTAAAATTAGTCTGAAGAAGTATTGACTCATGTACCACATTCATTGTCAACCTGAATCTCAGAAATCATTGGCAATAAATGATAAAACACCTGAGGAAATAATTGGGTGGGACATTAGAAATTCTCGAGGAAAGTCAATGGTCTACAGGAAAAGTAATTAAATCACTGTTCAATATTCACCAATAAGGATAAAATGGCAGCTAAGTACTTGCAAAATCGTCCTTCCAATTACCCGTTTTAGCCGGTTTTTAATCTTGACCGTCAAATTCCTTAATCCACGCGATTTTCCATGAATCAAAGTCTTATATACATTACAAAGACTTCATTCAAGCCCTATTTCAAAAACCTTCATCTTCACAATACTCTGTATTCCAAAAATCTCTGATTACCCAAATTTTCCAGTTTCCAAAAACCCTTCACTAAAAATCACCAAAATGACGCTCTCCGTCTACCACAAACTTGCTATTACAAACAAACCCTGGTACGAGAATGTCGTTTCCCTGGAAAGCACATCCAATGCAGCTCACGAGGAGAAGGCATTTCATATGCTTCGTTTGGCAAAGCTTACCCGTCTGGTCGCAAATCAACCAGATGCCGAATACACCAAAGAGGTAATAGAGTTTGTTGCTAATATGCAACTTGATGATGAAAATTGCATAGATTCTAGGGTTACCGTCTCTCATTTGGAACATGGTACGAAATATGTGGATTTTGTTAGAGGGCTCTATATTATCCCTAAGAACTTAAATGCCATATATGAGTTGAATGATAGAGGGGAGGACCATACGTTGTACATGGTGGGTAGGGAACAAGAATACTTAGATCAAATTGCTAAGCATCCGGTAAAGTTTGAAGCAACTTTGAATAAAAATCATTTGAAGCCTAAATATCGAGTACTGTTAGATATTGTGAGCAAATGCATTATGAGTGGATCTGGTAGTTTCGAGCAGATAAGCAAGCCTAAGTTGAGGTTAATGGCGGCAATTGAAGACTTACCCTCAAGGGCATTTAATTGGTTGCACTACTTGATCAAAGTGATCAGTGATCAAGCCAAGCACATTCAAAAGGTGAATGGTACAGTAGTGATCAAAGGAAAAATCCTACATGCAGCCAAGATTGCATTTATCTTGGAAACATGCAGAGAGGAGGAGGACATCTTTGCCGATACAACTTCTTTTCCAAGATCCAAGATCATGTTCAAACCAACCAAGAAGACTATGACGAAAAAGAAAGAGAAAGTTACTGAGTCTCAAGAGGAGACGGCAGAAGAAGAGACTGAGGAAGATACCACAGTGGTTGAGCAAGTCAGGGAAACCAGACAAACTGCTCAGAAGTCCACTGAGGAAACTGATGAAGATGCTAAGCAAGCCAGGGGGAAAGCCCTGATGAAGCTGAAAAAGGAGAAACTCATCGCTGAGGTATTCGCCTCCACGATCAGATCGTAGAAACTTGATACTCTTTTCCCTATGATTCTCCACTTCGGCTTTGAACTCTTTGAATTTATCAAAGGTTTCTGATTTGTGTTTCATCAGGAAAATGTACCCGAACCTTGAGTAATCATCGATGAAAGTCACGAAATACTCATATCCACCTCTAGCTTTGGTTGACATTGGACCACACACGTCAGTGTGAACGATTTGCAACACTTATGTGGCTCTATTCCCCTTGGCTCCAAATGCCCTCTCGGTCATCTTACCCTCCAAACATGATTCGCAGGTTGGAAGTGGTTCTTACTGTAGGTCCGACAGCGAACCATCTTTCACCAACCTTTGGATCCTATTTAGATTAATATGACCCAATCTTAGATGCCATAGAAGTGTCTCGTTCACGTTTTCTCTTATTGCATGAAACAGTCGATGTGTTATAAGATGCATTTTGTGAGTGGTGTGCACAGTTGATAGTATAGAGATTGTTCCGCAAAATTCCATGACAGATAAACACATCGTTACGGTAAACAGTAACTTGCTTAGAAAAACGAATAGAATATCCATCATTAATAAGTTTAGCAACTGAAAAAAGGTTTTTGCGAAAAACTAGAACATAAAGAACATCTCTTAAAACTAAAAACTTGTCTTCAAAAGATAGGTGCACGTCTCCCACTGCTTCAGCTGCACTCTCGTAGCTTCGCCCAGTGTGATGAGGATCTCACTTCAACTAAGTTGCCGAGTTAGTTTGAACCCCTGTAACGTGAAACAAACATGATTAGTGGATCCCATATCCATTACCCACGAGTGGGTAGCATACGCATCTAAACAAGTTTCAACAACTAGTGTGTGAGAATTATCTTTTCTTTCCTCTCCTTTTGGGATTGGAACAGGCATTCCTCCAATGTCCTTTTTCACCACAGTTGAAACACTTCCTTTTGGATTCCTTTTGACACCCATCCATTTGACCTTCTTTTCTCTACCTTTCTTGGTAGTGAGGTTTCCTTGGTTTCCACCATTCATTTTTTCATCAACCTTGCCCTCCGTTGGCCAAGATTTTGAGAAAAAAATTTTGGTCACCAAGGCTTCATCTTCTTGTCCCAGATGCCAAAGCTTCTTGAAGAATATCCATAGTGAACATGTGATCACTCATCACAAAACTATAGGAAAACTCATCAAAACATTTTGGAAGAGTTAGGAACAAAGAATCCACTTGAACCTCACTACTATACTTAGCACCGAGATAAGCAAGCTTGTCAAAATAACGCTTGACCTTGAGAACATGATCCCTTACGGGTGTTCCCTCAGTCATTTTCAGCATTGTCACGCCATCACATTTGAACTGATCGATCATGCGGTTCTTTGTTAAAAACATATCTTCGAGACTTTGCATAATTTCCGCAAAGATTCAACACCTTCATGAATGTATCTCAAATCCTCAGACAAAGACGTCAAGATTATATACTTCATAGGTTCATTGGCCTGCTCCCAGTCATTATATAAAGATCTCTCCGCTTCAGTTGATCGTTCAGTTGGCTTGTTTGGCTTGGGCATCTCGAGAACCCAATAGTGTTCTTGTGCAGGTAGGACAAAACTCATATTTCGTTTCCAAATAACATAGTTATCACCAGTTAATTGATGTTCTTTGAGTGTATATAACAGTGGATTTAAAGGATTACGACATGCTGAACTGAAATAAATAACAATTTGTGTAAGCACAAAATTATCACATAATTCGATCAGATTGTTCATATCAAAATCTCAAAACAATATGAACATGCATCAACCGACATCTCAAAATAGTTTAAATAGGTCACGTGGGGTGAACTGTCTATTTAAACACATTCAAGCAGGTTACAAACAAGAACAGTTACAAACCTTTAATTCAAAAGTAATAGTCGGCTCCCACTTGACCAATATAAAATTGACAAGGACTTCGGGGAAGTATATGCATATCAATTTTATACCTAAGTAATAACCATGATTAAATACATAATTATTACTTCGTTTTGAACGAGCCTCGTGGGGAGGGTCATCGTCGCCACTAATAATAATTCTTAATCATCCTTTTGGGAATTTATTCATGTGAAAACCATCTTTTGGCCGTTCCGTCACGGAAATTTTTCCAAAAGAATTCACAAATAAATAAATCATGGAGGTCAATGTCACGAAATTTTATTATCCAGAATAAAATTTGTCAACGATACATACTTAGTAATTTTCGAAAGTGAGATTTTCTTTTAGAAAATTCTAAATCATGCAAACACATTTAACAAATAAAATTGCACGAATTTAAAACAAGCATCTAGACTAAATAAATCACGTTGGGAACATATATCCAACTGTCATGGTTTAAATTCCAAATCTTGATCTTGAGAAATTGTCCCTTTCTTTTGCTCTCATCGTTCGTCTCGAAAAGCTCCCACTGAATCCGCAACAATTCTTTAAAACGTCCTCCATTTTGGGTTAGGACGACATCCGGAAAATGAGTAGCTTTTAAAACGCCCATCCATAGGCGCGACGCCCGTCCGGATCGGCCATCCCAGGATCGCATCCGGAAATTGACGAACATCGCCTTTAACGCGCCCAGCGTTCGGGGGTCCGTACCCGGCGCCAAATCGAGTCGACATCGACGCCTTACCCGTGCCATGTAGCCCACGACGCCGAGTCGGCCGTCCGGACGCCTATCTTTTGCCCCGTCCGCGATCGCTGGGTGGTCTTGTATTTGTCGCAACATTCCGCTTTAGTCCGTGTGCTGTTTCATTGCTCGCGACGTTCGGGCGCTTCGGATGTCTTTCTTTAATTCATCATCTCCGTCTTCGTTCACGATCCGGTTACAATTTATTTATGAAAAAATAAATAAACCTAGATCTAGACTAGTCTATTACATTGATCGAATCAAACAAATCCTAATCTACTCGTGGATTTTCTCACGAGGCAAAAGCGAATCGAGCGAATGAATTAAAAAACCAATAATTTATTTGCATGTAAATAAGCACATTAAAATACCATGACAATTGGATACACGCAAAAGCAGATCTAACGATTCTACTATCCAATTTCAATTTTAATGAACAACAATTTAAATTACGGTTTAAAAGATCGAGCTGAGCAGGGGCTCGATACCCGATTAAGGATAACATATGCGGGATCTATCGGGATGACCTCATAAACACAAATTTAAATTAACAATTATTACTAGCATTAATTTACCTAAGTGAATTCAAATAATAATTAACCAACAACAACATGCAAATAATATTTCACGTAAAAGATCCTAGCATGCGGAATTTCTAGTAGCAGGATCAAATATCTGGATACCCACCAAAAGTCCTTCTCAAGTATTCCCAAGTCCTCGTCCAATAACCCCGGTGGAAGGTCCTTCAATGAACGATTTATAAACAAGCAAAATAAAAATATTGTTGCACCACCTTTGTGGATTTCTAATATTTCCAACACATGGAACACTAGTTGGGAATGAAAAATTCATCCCCTATTTATAAGACAAAGGGGTTTGAAAATTTTAAGCATAATTAGGGCTAGGAAAGATCTTTTCTTGATCTCTAAGAAATCTTGAATATATCCAATATATTCTTCTTTCCATGAGTATTTTTCAACAAAAATCTCACACCCTTTATTTGCCTATATTTTCAAAAATTAATAGAAAGAATTTCAAGATTGGATCTTTCTTGAATTTATGAGATATTGTTGTATTCCAAGAATACATATCTTCCATAAAATCTTTCCAAGAAAATAAAGAAAATCTTTCTTCCCTTTCTTATACTCAATTTTCGAAAATTCTTATTAAAGAAGCCAAGTGGGAGTTTTCTTTAATTTATGGGATAATCTTGTATTCCAAGAATACATTATCTCCTTTTCATAAAATCTTTTCAAGAAAATCCTTCTCCCTCTTTTCTTTATTATTTTAAAAAATAATAGGAAATATTGCAACAATAAATTTATTTTATTTTTAAACACCTTTTATTTATTGGACTATAATTTGGGCTACTTGAGGGGCCTTTAGGAGAATTAAGATGGACCTTCGGTGGACTTACGAATTCAATATTGAGCCACAATATAATTCAGCCCATTAATATTAATTAATACCACCATATAATTAATATTGCACTATCCAATCTTAACCCATATTACGGTAATATGGCTCCCGGATATTATTTCTCTGTTTAAGATTATTTAGTCCATTAATTAATTAAGCCACTGAAAAAAGCTTTATATTAATTAATATCTTTATCCTTGGAGTAAGGACAATGACTTTATTATCCATCTGGGAAAATTAATTCCACTTGCAAGATTTGGTATGATAAAGGTTAAGGCCCCCAATGGGACCAATGGGACCAATCAAGCAAGACTTTTGCAAGCACACGATTCTCTGTATTAATTTAGCAATTGTCGTGCAATTAATATTATTGCCCAAGATATAGGGTATCGAAGTCGCAATGATTCTCTTCCCATTTATAAGTCAAAGCAATAACTACTAATCACACACAGTCCTTATTAAGTTAAAGAGATTAAGAAATCAACAACCACTGAGGTCTAACTCTTCATCCCTTAAGTCAGTGCAAATGAGTTTATCCTCTCTTTAGGTCCGCTTCAGCGCATCAAATGCACTAGTGTAATCTCTTGGTCAAGACAAACCAATCTGAGCCTTACACATCAACTTCTACCAATAGATTGTTTGGATCTATCTAAGTTGTGAAACACGCACTCGTATACAAGGAATTGTTAACGTGATCTTCTGTGATCTGGTATCACCATGCTAACTACAATGTAACGCTTGCTACAAACGGTTTGCAATAAATATATATAACATTCAATCATATTTAAAGCAAGAGTGATAAACAATTTATTTTAGTAAATAAGTGTTTAATACATAGGTTATACAAAGTAAAAGCATACTTTCACGTATAACCCCAACAACTTCAAGCTTGGAGATTAAAGATTTACCATGTTCAGTTCGGATCGCATAATTCAGTTGGGACATGTATGGCCAATGGGTTTACAGGATCTACAGACTCCCACGCCCCTCCGACAAACCACCACCTTTGGTGCCACCATCGATCTTATTCGGGATCCCGCTCAAAAGTTCCCAACCTTTACGACGTCGCACGACGTTATAACCACCTGCCTGAGCAATAGGATGTAGCACATACGAAAGCTCGCCCGGGCTGGACATCCGATACAATCCGGCCTGCCCCAGCACAGTCATGGTGGAGATAATGTAACTCCACCCATTCGACGTGATTTGCATAAGGCTCTGATTCCAGGCCGCGAGCATGTGAGAAATAGCTGGATGCAACGGGAATTGGATCCCAACCTCCATGGAGTGTTCATTCACCACAATCATCCCCGGAGGTGGCTAGTCGGCACTTTTATCGGAGGTCGCCCCATAGAAGTGTACATCTTTGGGCACCTTGTACTGACGACGAAATGAACGCACGTGACGATCAGACAACACCGATCGAAATTTCTCATCAGACGCCGTGAAGTCCGACTTGGCTGACTTCCGGTTGTTGGGGTTATATGTGAAAGTATGTTTTTACTTTGTATAACCTATGTATTATACACTTATTTACTGAAATAAATTATTTATCACTGTTGCTTTAAATAAGATTGAATGTTATATATATTTATTGCAAATCGTTCGTAGCACGCGTTACATTGTAGTTAACGTGGTGATACCAGATCACAGAAGATCACGTTAACAGTGCCTTATAAACGAGTGCGTGTTTCACAACTTAGATAGATCCGAATAATCTATTGGTAGAAGTTGATGTGTAAGGCTCAGATTGACTTGTCTTGAACAAGAGAATACATTAGTGCATTCAATGCGCTGAAGCAGACCTGCAGAGAGGATAAACTCATTCGCACTGACTTAAGGGTTGAAGAGTTAGACCTTAGTGGTTGTTGATTTCTTAATCTCTGTCACGTAATAAGGACTATGTGTGATTAATAGTTATTGCTTTGAATTATAAATGGGAAGAGAATCATTGCGACTTCGATACCCTATATCTTGGGCAATAATATTAATTTCACGATAGTTGCTAAATTAATACAGAGAATCGTGTGCTTGCAATGTCTTGCTTGATTGGTCCCCTTGGTGGGCCCGAAACCTTTATCATACCAAATCGTGCAAGTGGAATTAATTTTCAGGTATGGATGATAAAGCTGGGCTGTCCTTACTCCAAGGATAAAGATATTAATTAATATAAAGTTTTTAAGTGGGTTAAATAATTAATGGACTAAATAATCTTAAACACGGGAAATAATGACCGGGAGCCATATTACCGTAATATGGGTTAAGTTGGATAGTGCAATATTAATTATATAGTGGCATTAATTAATATTAATGGGCTGAATTATATTGTGGCTCAATATTGGAATTCAGAAACCCATTGGAAGGTCCATCTTAATTCTCCTAAAGGCCCCTCAAGTAGCCCAATTATAGTCCAATAAATAAAACGTGCTTAAAATAAAATAAATTTTTGTTGCATTATATTTCCTTGAAATTTTCTAAATATTAAAGAAATAGAAAGAGAAGATTTTCTTGGAAAGATTTTATGGAAATGAGATAAGTATTCTTGGAATACAGGATTATCCCATAAATTCAAGAAAACTCCCACTTGGCTTCTTTAAGAGGTCATTTTTTAAAATAATGTAAAGAGAAAGGGAAGAAAAAATTTCTTGATTTTCTTGGAAAGATTTTATGGAGAAAGATATGTATTCTTGGAATACAAGAATATCTCATAAATTCAAGAAAGATCCAATCTTGCAAATCTTCTTGTAATTTTCGAAAATATGAGCTAAATAAGGGTGTGAGATTTTTGTGGAAAAATACACATGGAAAGAAGAATATATGGGATATATTCAAGATTTCTTGGAGATCAAGAAAAGATCTTTCCTAGCCCTAATTTGCTTCAAATTTTCGTCCCTCCCTCACTTATAAATAGGGGATGAATTTTTCATCCCCAACTACAGTTCCATGTGTTGGAATCCACAAAGGTGGTGCAACAATTATTTATTTTCCTTTGTTTTACAAATCGTTCATTGGAGAACCTTCCACCGGGGTTATTGGACGAGGACTTGGGAATACTTGAGAAGGACTTTTGGTGGGTATCCAGATACTTGATCTTGTCTGTCTCAGATCGTCTCTCCAACGGGTACGTTTACGTAATCTCCTAGAAATTACGCATGCTAGGGTCTTTTACGTGAAATATTGTTTGCATGTCAATGTTGGATTAATTATTATTTGAATTCACTTAGGTTAATTCATGCTAGTAATAATTGTTAATTTAAATTTGTATTTATGAGGTCATCCAGATAGATCCTGACATATGTTATCCCACCACCGGTATGCACGCTCAGGTCGCTTATATGGGCTTTGCACCATATTGGTATCATAATCAAAAATCCGCTTGTGGGCCCCAATGTCATTTGTCGAATCAGAGGGTCCCATGGCCTCCTCCATCTCCGGCAAAAAGGTGCGGATAGGACTGACGTCCACCAGAGAAAGGTGCGTAATGTCGTCCAATTCCTCCAGATACTCCTCATCAACTTCGATATCATTGTCGTCGTCCTCCCTACTATCACCAGGGGCACTAGCCGAGGATGCCGGATTAGCGGAGGTTTCACCCAGAGCGCCCGCCGTAAAAGTTTGATCTGGGCGGCGGCATTGTGATATAAAGATTTTGTCCTCGGAGGAGGATGACAAAACTACTAGTCGAGAGGTGGCGGGAGTCGCAGAAGGATTGGTAGCTATTGAAAGAAATATGAGAGGAAAAGATCGAAGGGTTTACCTGAATTTTCTCTCGCCGGAAATTCTTGCAGAAATCTTGAGTGCTTTAAGAATATGAAAGTGGAGAAGGATTTATGCCTCTAAACCCTAGGCTATTTATAAGAAGAGGGAAGGACTGAATTATAATTAAGCCAAATCTCAGGCCCGTCCCGATAAGAAACACACTGGAGTAGAGCGTGGTTCTCACCGTGACTTCCCATTGGAACGACTCGCGTTGCCCCGCATCATGATTCCTGACTACCTGTCACTTCGATCCGCAAAATTGAGGGCAGTCTTTCACGCCGATTTGTATAACGGATGTGACTTTTCACCTGCCCAAGGATGACGATACGCCCAGGATGAATCCCTAGGTTGTGAGGTCGCTAGTCGGATTAATAACGATCAAGTTAAGGCCCAGAAGCAAAGCTTAAGACCTCGACTTGAGGGGCAATTGTTGTGACATGGATAAAACCAACCCATGGACAAGTCGTGAAGCTGAAGAATCGCCCGCCGGTGACCAGATAAGGTGACTTGGGGGCCAGGACCCAGAAACCAGAAGTCTAAAGATCAGATGTCCAGAAGGTCAGATGATCAAAAGACCAGTCTAGAGAACAAATAACCATATCATAACAGTTTGTCGGTACTTCACCGCACAAGAATACGACTTACTCAGAAGTCGTAGGAACAACATATCACGATCAGCGACCAAGGAAGGAAACTTGGAACAAGAGCTCCGCAAGCCGGAGATCATGAAGTCACAGATTCCTTCAGTTATAAGAAATGCCCGACAAGCTGCAAGATCCACCCTTGGAGCTCGGTCTGCAAATGGCGCGCATTAACTACAACGACCATTGACCTGACAAGGTGAATTCTCGGCCAGTGGGATTGAAGCGTTATTTAATGCTTTTCCTTATGTAATTTCTCGCCGAAGAGGCGAAAATCCTAGTATAAATAGGCCATTTCAGCCTCACTAGAAAGAGGTTGGCAAATCTAGTGTTCTAGGCAGAAATAATAGTACAATACTCCTGGATTGGTCGCCCCCAAAAGTAGTCTTATTCACAGACGAATTGGGTCACCAAATTTAGTATTTTTTACTTGCTTTGATTGTCCATTTCATTGTTCGTTCATTTGTTTATTGTTTGTTGGTTGGAAATGTAAACCGAGCACAACAATGCTGCTTAAGTATCAACTTATCAACGATACGGTAACCAATCAATTATCGGTCCAGAATTTAACCTTCAAATGACGGCCAATAAGCCAATAGGATCCTTCATTAATGCGACGAGCATGAGCTCGCAACCCAGTCCAGATGGAGGATGACTTGTGGAAATGACGAGTACCATCCTTATGAAAGTAGCGATTCCGAAGAAGAAACAAAGGACCCTCTTTCGCAAGAACATCCCAAGTGAGTTTACAGAAAAAAGCTACATTTGCAAGGCGAATAAAGCGAATATCAAAGCCCCCTTCCTCAATGGGCACGCAACAACGAGTCCAATCAACATTCATGAAGCCCTTCTTAGTGAAATCACCCGTCCAAAGGTAATTCTAGATTGTAGTTTCTACTTTATTAAGAAGTGAAACCGGCCACTTATATACCATCATTTTGTGCACAAGTGAGCTAGTTATGACTCTATTGATAAGGCACCAGCGACCAGCGATCGAGAGAGTATTACCCTTCCAACATAAGAGTTTTTGAATTACTCTATCCGCAATAGCATTGAGATGGCATTTCTTCAGAGCACCCCTAAAAACCGGATCATCCAAGTAAGTGAAGGGGAGGGATCCCGTAGTGATGGAGGTACAATGCCGCACATAACTTCTGAAGCAAGGTGCAGCCTTGTCGCTGTAGAAAATCTGTGACTTTAGCGGGCTGACCAATGGGCTAAGTCCATTTTGACATCTCTAATCTTTTTATATATATATATATATTAATAATAATAATAATAATAATAATATAATAGTAATAATAATATTGTTATAATAATATAATATTGACCCTTTATCTCTATATATTTTTGTTTTGTGCATAGAAGACTTGTCCTCAGTTATCAACATGTTCTAATTGGCAGCTCCGTGGCAACATAGTCTACAGAAGGGCACCAGAGGCGTCTCATCTACTATTTGCAGAGGATCGCCTCCTTTTCTTGTAGAGCTATGGTGGAGGAGTGTTCTTACTTAAAGAAGCTCATTAACGACTATGCGAGAGTCTTCGGGCAAGCTATACATTAGGCTTAAACAAGCCTCTTTTTCAGTTAGAATGTAGACGAGGACAGACGAACAAAAGTTCGTAACACTCTAGGGGTACATAACCCGCTTATTACCTCTAGATATTTGAGACTTTCTTCTTTGATTGGGAGAAGTAAATGTGACATTTTCAACTAGATAAAGAGAAGATTTAGAAGAAGTTACAAGGATGAAGAGGTAGAAAACTATCGAAAGGTGGTAAAGAAGTCCTTATCAAGGCAGTGGCTCAAGCAATTCTCACCTATTGCATGACAACTTTTCTCATTCCACGACTTTATTGGATGAGTTACACGTGATGCTCAATAAATTCTGGTGGTGAAGTAACGCGGATGAGATGAGGGGTTGAAATGGATGAGATGGGAGAAGATTTGCATCCAGAAAGATGTGGGAGACCGGGGTTTTAGAGATCTACATTTGTTCAATATTGCATTATTGGTAAAGATGTCTTGGAGACTCATTAAAGATCCAAATGCACTGGTGTGTCATATCCTTAAAGCTCGATACTAACTAAATTGTGATTTCCTCTCTGCACAATTAGGGGGTATCCCGAGTTATACGTGGTCGATGATCCATGTGAGTCAAGACTTGATCAGACGTGGAACCCATTGGAAGGTGAGTGATGGAAATTTAGTAAATGTATGGGGTTATCCGTGGATCAATGATGATGATAGATTCACGATGCAATTTACATGTCCAATCGGCCAAGACTTGATGAAAATCTAAAAACTTAATAAATTAGATACCAGGAGTTTGGACTTCGATATGTTGCATGCTTTAATGCAACCATATATAACAATTTCCCTGGGGAACAATCTTGATACGTTATGTTGGCATTTCACAAAAGATGAGAAATATGTGGTAAAATATGGTTATATGCTTGCAAATTGTTGTAGCCATAATAATTAGTCCACAAGCTGCCAGAAGTCGCCAGCCATAGGTCACAGATCGCAGGTAGCTCACAGGCTGCCAGAGGTCGTCGGCCATAGGTCACAGGTCACAGGTAGCTGACAAGCTGCCAGAGGTCGTCGGCCACAGGTCATAGGTCACAGGTAGCTCACAGGCTGCCAGAGGTCGCAGGTCACATGCCACAGGCTGCCAGAGGTCGCAGATCTTGTCAACACTTGGAATACGCGCGACAAACCGCAAGATTCGCCCCCGAAGTCTGCCCCGCAATTGATGCGCACTAAATGCAGCGACCTCTGACCTAGCGAGGCGGAATTCCCGGTCAGCGGGATTAAAGCCACATTTATTGCATATTCCTTATGTAAATTCCCGTCCGAGAGGCGGGAATCCTTGTATAAATAAGCCACATCACTAGAGAGGAGGCTGGATTTTTGTTAGTATTTTCAGTACTAAAACTAGGAAGATAGTGAAAATACTTCTGGCTTGGTTCGCCCCCAGACGTAGTCTTTTTAAAGATGAACTGGGTCAACAAATCTACTGAGTTCTTTATCGCTTTATGTTCAATAATTCTTTGTTTAATTAACTTGTTGTCCGGAATATTAAACCGGCCACAACACAAATTTCCTAGCGTTTGACCCCAAAAGTGAAGGACTGTTTTTGGCATGCAGCGAGAGATTGCCTCCTGAATAAGGTTAACCTGTTCCAAAAGATTAGTAGACCATAACACTTGCGTATTTTATGGTTGTGAGGCGGAAAATAACTGGCATTTATTTATAAACTGTCGTTTTGCTAAAGACAGTTGGGCGAGAGCTAGACTGTCTACTTTTTTTTTGAGGAAGTTATCCTCAACGCATAGAGTTCTTTCGATAATATTTTTGGTAACTGAGCTCCAATATTAGAATGATTCCTCAAGTTTTTGTCATGATTTTATGGAAATTTTGGAAAGAGAGGAACTCATTGGTGTGGGATGGATCATGTTGTTCTAAAATAGAAGCCACACATCGTGCAGTGGCACTACCGATTGAATGGTCGAAGTCGAAATTAGCAGCTGCTAATACACAACAACGAATGCGTGATCCTAGTGTAGTCCGTTGCAAGGCGTGGCACAAACCAGCTCTCGTGTACTAAAACATTAATGTTAATGCAACCTTCTTTGAAGACACGACCCAGACAAGAATTAGTATGCTATAAGTGATGATACGGGTCAGCTCGTCATGAAAAAAACTATAATCAGGCAAGGATGTTTGGAAGTTGATAATGGAGAGGCGATGATTTTTTGTTAGGCGCTTTCTTGGATGAAGGTGTTGGGGTTATACTGAAAAGTATGTTTTTACTTTGTATAACCAGACTGAGTTTCTGTCTTATTTGCTGAAATAAATTATTTATCACTGATGCTTTAAATATGATTGAATGTTACATATATTTACTGCATACCTGTTCAATAAATAGTACGTGTTACATTGTAGTTAATTTAGTGATACCAGATCACATAAGATTAAATTAACAGTTCCTTGTAACAAAGTACAGAATTCACAACCCAGATGGAAATGAACAATCCATCGTGAAAGGTTGAAGTGTAAGACTCAGATTGGGTTGTCTTGACCAAAAGATTGCACTAGTGCATTATGATGCGCTGAATAGGACCTACATGAGGAAAAATTCTTCAGTACTGAATATAGAAGAATTAGACCTCAGTGGTTCGTTATTTCTTAATCCCCGTTCCTTAAATAGGATCGTGTGGAATTAATAATTATTGCTTTGACTTGTGATGGGTAGAGAATCAATGTGATTCAATACTTTATATCTTGGCAATATTATTAGTTACACAATGATTGCTAAGATTTAATACGGGGAATCATGTTCAAGTACGTCTTGCTTGATTTGTCCCCTTGGTGGGCTCAGAAGTTTTATCATACTAAATCTTGCAAGTGGAATTTGTTTCCGGTATGGATAATAATGTTGAGCTGACCTTACTCCAAGAAAAAAAATATTAATTAATATGAAGCTATTCAGTGGCTTAAATTAATTAATGGACTAGATAATCTTAAACATGGGAAATAATAACCGGGAGCCATATTAACAGTAATATGGGTTAAGATGGATAGTGCAATATTAATTATGTAGTGGGATTAATTAATATTTATGAGCTTGAATAATATTGTGGCTCAATATTGAAAATTCAAAGTCCATTAGAAGGTCCAATCTTAATTCTCCTAAAGGCCCCTCAAGTAGCCCAAAGATAAAGTTCAATAACTGAAAAAGGTGATTAAAATAAAATAAATTATTGTTGTCTATTTTTTCTATTTTTTTCGAAAATAATTAAGGAAGAGAGAGAAAAGATTTTCTTTATTTTCTTGGAAATATTTTATGGAATAAATATTCTTGAGATACAAGTTTATCCCATAAATTCAAGATAAGGCAAAGATCTTATTTCTTCCCTATTAATTGATAATTTTCTAAAATTATAAGTGCAAGAAGGAGGAGAAGATTTTGTTGGGAATATTTTGGGAAATAGAATATATTGTATATATTCAAGATTGTATCTTGAGGAAGAAGCAAGGAAATTTTACTAAAGTCCCATAAGCCCTAATTTTTGTCCCCCACCCCCCCACCCCCCGTCCCCTTTGTGTTATAAATAGGGGATGAATTTTTCATCCCCAAAAGCAATTTCATGTGTTGGAAAAATTAGAAATCCACAAAGGTGGTGCAACATAATTTTATTTTTCCTTTTGTTAATTGTTCGTGAGCATCCTACCACCGGGTTATTGAACAAGGACGAGGGAATATTTTAGAAGACTCTTTGGGTTTGTTCGTGTGAACGGGTATCCATCTTCTCAACGGTTGTCACTCCAAGAGGTTAGTTCATGTAAACTCCTAGCAATTCCGCATGTGTAGGATTTATGTGGCTTGTTTATATGAATGATTTGTTGTTGGATTATTATTTGAATTAATATAGGATTAATTCATTGCTATTAATAATTGTTAGAATTAAATTTGTATTTAAGTATTCACCCCGAATAGATTCGAGTAATTAATTCCCCAACAACTGGTATCAGAGCCTCGATTTCGGGCTCTGAATTTTTTAAATTGTAATTTAATTCATTTTCATTAAATTTGAGATTGGATAGTAGAATTGCTAGATCTTTTTTGCAGGTATCCAATTGTCATCGTATTTGATGAATGTTTAATTATGCATGCATATAATTATGGTTTTTTTAATTCTATTCGTTCGAATACATTTTGCCTCGTGAGAAAATCCACGAGTAGATTAGAATTTATTTGATTTGATCAATGTAATAGACTAGTCTAGATCTAGGTTTATTTATTTTTTGTAAATAAATTATAACCGGATCGGGAACGAAGATGAAGAATTAAAAATTCGGACGACGATGCCAATGCATGACGCTGGCCGGGCTAAGCCCCAGTTTACACGCAGCACGGGTTGGGTTTAACGGCGCCAGCGCGGAAGAAGGGGGCGAGGGCGATTTCTAAGCGGGGAGAAAGCGCTGCGAGACGCCCACGGGCGAAAGCGGACGCCAAGACGGCACGCGCAAACGCTGGCACGAAAGTGAAGGCGATTCAAATGGGCGATTTATTTACATTGCTGCCGGGCGACGGGCGCAGGATCGGTTCGACAATGCAGTTTTGGCGCAAGGGATACGCTGCTCGGGCTATAAAACCTGCTCTGCAGGCGGCAGCCTTGACGGAGGACGTTTTAAAGAATTTGTTGCGGTCGAGTGGGAGCTTTTCGAGACGAACGATGAAAGGTATGAAGACGATTTCTCAAGATCAAGATGTTGGTCCCGAAAAATACCGAGTTAAAACCCAAAAAATCTCAGTGAGAGGTGCCTTAAAATTTTTCCGAATGTGTGTTATGCAGATTTGCTAATGTATGTATGAAAGTTAATATGAAAGCAAATAAGAACACACGTATTTTTATAGTGGTTCGGAGTCCAACTCCTACATCCACTCTTCCCTTCATGGGGCACCAACTAAACCAACAGATATTTATGGAGCTCTCACTCAACGGGACTTATCTCCCTCACGGGATTGCCTATAGATGTTTAATGAGTTATCACTCTCTCGAGACTTATCTCCCTCACGGGATCGCCTATAGATGTTTAATGAGTTCTCACTCTCTCGGGGACTTATCTCCCTCATGGGATTGCCTACGGGACTTATCTCCCTCATGGGATTGTCTATTAACTACCTTACTTAACAACTAATTCTCTCTCAAGAAAGAGTTTGAGTTTGGTGTTATTTCCAACTAAGTGAGATTTTCCCTTACATTGTTTTAGCCTTTTAGCTAAGGTTGGGAAAATCTCTCTAAGCTTATGATATGGCATTTTTGCTTAGATATAATGAAGAACACTCTTGGGTAAATTTGGATATTTATTGCTCTGTGTTCTTGAATGGAGATGCTTGAATATTTGACTTTAGTCTTAACTTTGCAGCATCCTCCATTATCTTCTTTTGAAGATAGTGCAATGTATTTATAGTGTGGATTTGAATATTACCGTTGGAGAGTAAATTCAAATCCATACTAATAATCTTCCAGTTTTCTTTGTCCTTTTGCACTGTTGCTTGCAGCTTTATGTCACGTCCATATATGTGTTGTCATCTTCTCATTGGCCAACTTTTTATGTGTCTAACGGATCGATCACTCTCTCCCGATTTACGGGTCCTTTGATTTACGGGTCTCTTTGAAACTGGGTCTGGCGATATCTGGTCTCTTGATTTTCGATCCGGTCTCTTTGAAATGGTCTCTTTGATTTGGTCAGTCTTGACTTTTATCTCTTTGAAATCGATCTGCGAAATGGGGTCCGCAGATTTACGGTCTCTTCTTCTAATTTTTGCCTTTGCAAGACACCTTTGCATCAACAAACTACATCAAGATCAAGATCAAGAAACTACATCATCAAACTTCTTCTTATTCTCCTCATCAGTTTACATGGAACTCATCAGTCTCGTTTTCTCTTGATGAGTTCCCCCCTCAACTTGTTGCCTGTAAAAAATAAAACTAAGTCTAGAAATACATGTTTTCTATACAACTTAGCTTGTCCTATTACAAGGTGTTTTGGCCTAATAATCAAAACTAAAATTATCCCAACAATTTCTCCTTTTTTTATCATAATGCCAAAAAACTAACAAAAAAAAATATACGAGAAAAACAGTGTTAGTTTAAACAAGTGAAATGACGAAGAGTGTTGCATGCATTTTTTTTTAAAAAAAATGATGAGAAGATTATTGTCAACCTCCATTAATTTTATAAAATTTATGCATTTTAAACTAAACGGGTTTTAACAAAAAAGATCAGTTCAGGTGGTCACATTAAAATCTAGTGAACTTTTGAACCCCTGCTCTGATACCACTTGTTGGTCCCGAAAAATACCGAGTTAAAATCCGAAAAATCTCAGTGGGAGGTGACTAAAATTTTTTCTGAATGTGGGTTATGCAGATTTGCTAAAGTATATATGACAGTTAATATGAAAGCAAATAAGAACACACGTATTTTTATAGTGGTTCGGAGTCCAACTCCTACATCCACTCTTCCCTTCATGGGGCACCAACTAAACCAACATATATTTATGGAGCTCTCACTCAACGGGACTTATCTCCCTCACGGGATCGCCTATAGATGTTTAATGAGTTATCACTCTCTCGAGACTTATCTCCCTCACGGGATCGCCTATAGATGTTTAATGAGTTCTCACTCTCTCGGGACTTATCTCCCTCACGGGATTGCCTATGAGACTTATCTCCCTCACGGGATTGCCTATTAACTACCTTACTTAACCACTAATTCTCTCTCAAGAAAGGGTTTGAGTTTGGTATTATTTCCAACTAGATGAGATTTTCCCTTACATTGTTTTAGCCTTTTAGCTAAGGTTGGGAAAATCTCTCTAAGCTTGTGATATGGCATTTTTGCTTAGATATAATGAAGAACACTCTTGGGTAAATTTGGATATTTATTGCTCTGTGTTCTTGAATGGAGATGCTTGAATATTTGGCTTTAATCTTCACTTTGCAGCATCCTCCATTATCTTCTTTTGAAGATAGTGCAATGTATTTATAGTGTGGATTTGAATATTACCCTTGGAGAGTAAATTCAAATTCATACTAATAATCTTCCAGCTTTTCTTTGTCCTTTTGCATTGTTGCTTGCAGCTTTATGTCACATCCATATATGTGTTGTCATCTTCTCATTGGCCAGCTTTTTGTGTGTCTAATCGGATCCGATCACTACCGATTTTTGGTATCTTTCAAACTGGTCATGGCGATATCCGGTCTCATTGATTTGATCCGTCTCTTTGAAATCTAGTCTTTTTGATTTGGTTCGCTGGTTTTGATCCTTTGAAATCGATCTTTAGAAATCTGATCTGCAGAAACGGTATCTTGATTTTTGGTCTCTTCTTTCGATTTAGACTTTGACAAGATCAGATTCGCACCACATCAAGATTGCATCGACAAACTATATCGGGTAGCTACATCATCAAACTGCATCAGCAAACTTCTTCTTGTTCTGCTCATCAGTTTACATGGAACTCATCAGTCTCGTTTTCTCTTGATGAGTTCCCCCTCAACTTGTTGCCTGTAAAAAATAAAACTAAGTCTAGAGACACAAGCTTTCTATACAACATAGCTTGTCCTATTACAAGGTGTTTTGACATAATAATCAAAACTAAAATTATCCCAACACAAGACATGACAAAAATTACCCGTGAAAATTGGATATATGTGTCAAATGTGTTTAATTTTTTTTATTTTGATGTTTGCTTTATTTTTCATGCTTATTTAATTTTGTTTGAATATGCATTGCATGAGAAATTATTTTGAAAAATCTCACTTTCGAAAATTACTAAGTATGCTTAAATAATTAATTGACAATTTTATTCCGGATAATAAAATTAAATTAATTTTGACCTCCATGATTTATTTATTTGTGAATTCTTTTGGAGAAATTCCCCCCACGGGACGGTCAAAAGATAGCTTTCACATGAATAAATTCCATAGGATGATTGTGAATTATTATTAGTGGCGACGATGATCCTCCCCACGAGGCTCGTTCAAAATGAAATAATAATTCTGTATTTAATCATGGTTATTACTTAGATATAAAATTGATATGCATATACTTCCCCGAAGTCCCTGTCAATTTTATATTGGTCAAGTGGGAGCCAACTATTAATTTGGACATTAAAGGTTTGTAACTGTTCTTGTTTGTAACCTGCTTGAATGTGTTTAAATAATGACCCACCCCACGTGGCTTATTTAAACTGTTTTGAGATGTTGGCTGATTCATGTTCATATTTTTTTGAGATTTTAATATGATTCATGTGATCGAATTATGTGATTTATTTGTGTTAATCTGGATATTGACACAAAAATATATGTTTATTTTCAGTCTCAACATGTCGCAACCTTTTAATCCACTGTTCAATATACTTAAAGACAATTTGCAACTGGTGAAAATTTCGTTGATTGGAATCAAAAACTTACTATTGTCCTTACTGCAAAACATCATAACTGGATTCTTGTTGTCCCTAAACCCGAAAAGCCAACTGATGAGTCCCGCAAAACGGATAAGAAAGATTATGCTGACTGGGAGCGTTCAAATGAGATGGCTAAGTGCACCATGTTAGCTTCTATGTCAAATGTGTTGCAGCATCAGCATCAACACTTTAAAACCGCTGCAGACATCATGAAAAGTCTTAAAGCGATGTTCCAACGTCAGAACCGTGTGGCTCGTCAGATCACCATGAGAGACTTGCTCTCCATGAAAATGGTGGAGGGAACGCCCGTAAGGGAGCACGTTCTCCAGATGATGGCTCACCTAAATAAACTTGAGGTACTTGGTCGCTGAATATGACATCGAGACCCAGATCGATTTCATACTCCACTCTCTGCCAAAAAATTTTGAACAGCTAAGGCTGAACTACCAAATGAACAATCAAAAGTTCACGTTGCCTGATCTGTTGCAAGCTTTAGTCTCAGCAGAGGCGATATTGGGGCAACAAAGCCAAGCCTTGATGGCAAAAATCCTTCTTCTTCTTCTAGGCCAAAGGGTGGTAAGAACAAGAAGAAGGCAAAGGGCCAAAGACAAGTGAACTCAAGCATTGCCAAGGCAAAAGAAAGGTGAAAGGGGATGGAGGAGCCAAGAAGCCAACTAAGGGGAAATGTTTTAACTGAGAAAGGACACTGGAGGTCTGCCTGTTTCAAACCCAAGCGGAATGGAAAGAAATGTAATTCACATGCACTAGTTGTTGAACCTTGTTTAGTGACGTATGCTTCCCGTTTATGGGTAGTGGATACGGGATCCACTGATCATGTTTGTTTCACTTTACAGGGGTTCAAGCGGACCCGCCAACTTAGTGGGAGTGAGATCCTCATCACCTGGGCGATGCTACGAGAGTAGCAGATGAAGCAATGGGAGACGTGCACTAGTCTTTTGAAGACAAAGTTTTAGTTTTATGAGACGTTCTTTATGTTCCTGTTTTTCGGAAAAACCTTATTTCAGTTTCTAAACTCTTTTTTGATGTATCTTCTGGTCGTTTTAATAAAAAAGTTACTGTTTTTCGTAACGATGTGTTTATCTGTCATGGAACTTTACGGAATAATCTTTATACAATTAACTGTGCACACCACTCATGAAATGCATCCTATAACACATCGACTATTTCTAGTATTAAAAGGAAATGTTTAGCAGACATGAACGAAACACTTCTATGGCATCTGAGACTAGGTCATATTAATCCAAAGAGGATCCAAAGGTTGGTTCAAGATGGTTCATTGGAGTCACTCCGGGTTGAACCATTTCCAACATGTGAATCATGTTTGGAGGGTAAAATGACAAAGAGGGCATTTGGAGCCAAGGGAAATAGAGCCAAAGAAGTGTTAGAAATCGTTCACACTGACGTATGTGGTCCAATGTCGATCAAAGCAAGAGGAGGTTATGAGTATTTCGTTACTTTTATCGATGATTACTCAAGACATGGATACATTTATCTTATGAAGCATAAATCTGAGACCTTTGATAAATTTAAAAAATTTAAGGCTCAAGCAGAGAATCATAGGGAAAAGAGTATCAAGTCTCTACGATCTGATCGTGGAGGCGAATACCTCAGCGATGAATTTTTGAACTACTTGTCAGATGAAGGGATTGTATCCCAGTTAACTGCACCCGGAACCCCTCAACAAAACGGGGTTGCAGAACAAAGAAACTAAACTCTTTTAGAAATGGTCAGATCAATGATGAGTTACGCGGATTTACCCAAATTGTTTTGGGGTCACGCCTTGGAAACAGCAGCTTACATTCTAAACCTGGTGACATCCAAATCAGTTCCCAAAACCCCTAAAGAGTTGTGGACCGGGCGCAAGCCCAGTTTAAGACACATGAAGATCTAGGGGTGTCTGGCATACGTGTTGGACAAGGAAGCCAGTAAATTAGACCCACGATCAGAAATAAGGTTGTTTATAGGGTACCCCGAAGGAACGAAAGGGTGCATGTTCTATGGTCCTGAAGATCAAAAGGTGGTAATCAGTACGCACTTTAGATTTTTTGAAGAAGACTATATGAACGATAAAAAGCCCAGAAGTGAGATTACCTTAGACGAGCTAAGAGGGCTTACCTCAATGCCAACTGTACAAGTTGACATACCAAGTGACACACTTCACAACCGGAACCTCTTCGTAGTGGGAGGGTTGTTAGACAGCCCGAGAGATTCATGGAGATAGGAGAGTCATCGGACTTGGTCCCCGGTGAAGATGAATCGGACCCATGGACATACAATGAGGTCATCCAAGACAAGGATGCGGATTCTTGGCAAACAACAATGGAAGTTGAGATGGGTTCTATGGATCACAATAAGGTGTGGGAGCTAGTCGAACCACTTAATGGGGTTAAACCCATAGGATGCAAGTGGGTATACAAGAGGAAAAGAAGATCGGACGGGAAGGTAGAGACCTTCAAGGCTAGACTTGTGGCAAAAGGGTACACTCAGAAAGAAGGGATCGATTATGAGGAAACCTTTTCACCTGTAGCCATGCTTAAATCCATCCGTATTCTCTTATCGATAGCTGCACATCTCGATTTTGAGATCTGGCAAATGGATGTCAAGACAGTTTTCCTCAACGGAAGTCTTGAAGAAGAAATCTATATGCAACAACCCGAAGGCTTTGTTGAAAAAGGCCAAGAACATCTAGTTTGCAAGCTCAAGAAGTCCATCTACGGACTGAAGCAAGCATCCCGTGCTTGGAACCAATGTTTTGATCAAGTTTGTTGATGTTGCACGGATGTTGTTCCAGATGTTGGACAACATTCTGCACAACATCATAAATTTGCCCTTTCTCCTAACACTGACTCCGGTTTAATAGATGTGTTTCTCTATGTTTCCTACATTGCAGGTTGAAGATAATCTTGGAATTTATCAAGCGGTTGCACTGATGGAGTGAGAATAGAAAGATCATGGGTGGTTACACCAAGATCATGGATATAGTGGAGGAGAAGTTCAAGGTTGTTCACACCAAGTGGATAGGACAATGCAGTTGGTCCGAAAGTCTATAAATAGACTGCATTGGTCGACATTCAAGTTTGAGTTAAAGTGAAATCCCATTTGCTCTACTCCAAACTTAAGAGAGTAACATCCAAGACACAACCAAAAGTGAAAAACCGAGTGTTTATAATTCTAGGAGTGTGAGGGTCGATGTTATTCTATGTGTACTGGTCGAGGGAATACAATCTCTCCTATAAGTATTGATTTTGTCTTATTAGATCAAGTTTTAGGTTGAATAAGATCACTAGTTACTTGATTGGATAGATTAATTTTGGTGTGTGGTTTTTCACTACACCTTTTAGGATCTTGTAAGAGATTCGTGTGTATCTCACTACTTGTTATAGTGATGTTTTTAACCATGAGGTTCGTATAGTCTGGATTACAGACTATACAAAATTTTGAAATCCTTTGCACTGCGTTTTTTTGCTTCTGCTGTCATATGTTGTTTTATATGTTGTATAACATTTTCAACAACACTCTGAAAAATACACGCACACACACTGTCAAAGTTATAAAGTCTTACAGGTTTGATCAAAATGAATTCGAGAGTTGTGTGTATAGAAAGCGTGTCGAAACTGCCTTGGTATTCTTAGTATTATACGTGGATGACATTCTGCTCATCGGAGATGATGTAAAGATGTTGTCAGACGTAAGGGCATAACTGTCAAAACAATTTGATATGAAGGACTTAGGGGAAGCCAGTCACATCCTTGGGATCAAGATCACTCGAGATCGAAAGAAAAGGATGATAGGCCTATCGCAAGCTTCATACATAGATATTGTCTTGAAGCGATTCAGCATGCAAGATTCCAAGAAGGGTTTTGTACCCTTCAGGCATGGAATCCATCTATCCAAACAAATGTGCCCTAAGACACAAGAGGAGATAGATGACATGAAAGGTGTTCTCTATGCTTCGGCTGTCGAAAGTCTTGTGTATGCAATGTTGAGCACGAGACCAGATATCTGCTTTGTTGTTGGCATGGTAGCGAGATATCAGAGTAACCCAGGGAAAGAACATTGGACTGCAATTAAAGACATTCTGAAGTATCTGAAGAGAACTCGGGATAGAATGTTGGTTTATCAATCAGACAGTCTGATTCCCATCGGTTACACGGACTTGAATTTCCAATCAGACTTAAATTCCAGAAAATCTATCTCGGGTAGTATGTTTTGCATGGGGGGAGGAGCCATGACATGGAGAAGCGTTAAGCAGAAATGCATCGCAGATTCTACCATGGAAGCAGAATATGTAGCTGCTTGTGAAGTAGCGAAAGAAGTGGTTTGACTCAAGAACTTCCTAGTGGACTTGGACGTAGTTTCGAATTTGCCTAGCACCATCACAATTTACTGTGATAATGCCGGAGCAGTTGCAAATTCAAGGGAACCAAGAGCCCACAAGGCCAGCAAACACATTGACAGGAAATACCATCTTATACGAGAAATCATTAAGAGAGGAGATATAGAGGTGGCAAAGATCGCGTCGGAAGACAACCTAGCAGATCCATTCACAAAGGGTCTGCCTCAGAATACATTCGAGAGACATGTGGAAGGAATGGGTGTCAAGAGCGTTGTCAATCAACTTTGAGTATAAGTGGGAGAGATATTATTAGGTTCATGTAGGTGACATTAGATGTCACGTAGAACATGAGATATGTTGTAGTATACTTAAAAGCAGACTTTGAGTATAAGTGGGAGATTGTTGGGGTTATACTGGAAAGTATGCTTTTACTTTGTATAACCAGACTGAGTTTCTGTCTTATTTACTGAAATAAATTATTTATCACTGATGCTTTAAATATGATTAAATGTTACATATAGTTACTGCATACCTGTTCAATAAATAGTACGTGTTATATTGTAGTTAATTTAGTGATACCAGATCACAAAAGATTAAATTAACAGTTCCTTATAACAAAGTACAGAATTCACAACCCATATGGAAATGAACAATCCATTGTGAAAGGTTGAAGTGCAAGGCTCAAATTGGTTTGTCTTGACCAAGAGATTGCACTAGTGCATTATGATGCGCTGAATAGGACCTACATGATGACAAATTCTTCAGTACTGGATATAGAAGAATTAGACCTTAGTGATTCGTTATTTCTTAATCCTCGTTCCTTAAATAGGATCGAGTGGAATTAATAATTATTGCTTTGACTTATGATGGGTAGAGAATCAATGTGATTCAATACTTTATATCTTGGGCAATATTATTAGTTACACAAAGATTGCTAAGATTTAATACGGGGAATCGTGTGCAAGTACGTCTTGCTTGATTTGTCCCCTTGGTGGGCTCAGAAGTTTTATCATACCAAATCTTGCAAGTGGAATTTATTTTCGGTATGGATAATAATGTTGAGCTGACCTTACTCCAAGGAAAAATATATTAATTAATATGGAGTTATTCAGTGGCTTAAATTAATTAATGGACTAGATAATCTTAAACACGGGAAATAATAACCGGGAGCCATATTAACAGTAATATGGGTTAAGATGGATAGTGCAATATTAATTATGTAGTGGGATTAATTAATATTTGTGGGCTTGAATAATATTATGGCTCAATATTGATAATTCAAGGTCCATTGGAAGGTCCAATCTTAATTCTCCTAAAGGCCTCTCAAGTAGCCCAAAGATAAAGTCCAATAACTGAAAAATGTGATTAAAATAAAATAAATTACTGTTGCCTATTTTTCCAATTTTTTTCGAAAATAATTAAGGAAGAGAGAGAAAAGATTTTCTTGGAAATATTTTATGGAATAAGTATTCTTGAGATACAAGTTTATCCCATAAATTCAAGATAAGACAAAGATCTTATTTCTTCCCTATGAAATGATAATTTTTGAAAATTATAAGTGCAAGAAGGAGGAGAAGATTTTGTATGGAGATATTTTGGGAAATAGAATATATTGGATATATTCAAGATTGTATCTTGAGGAAGAAGCAAAGAAAATTTCCCCTAAAGTCCCATAAGCCCTAATTTTCGTCCCCCAAATAGGGGATGAATTTTTCATCCCCAAGAGCAATTCCATGTGTTGGAAAAATTAGAAACCCACAAAGGTGGTGCAATATAATTGTTCGTGAGCATCTTACCACCGGATTATTGAACAAGGACGAGGGAATACTTGAGAAGACTCTTTGGGTTTGTTCGTGTAAACGTGTATCCATCTTCTCAACGGTTGTCACTCCATCACTCCAAGAGGTTAGTTTATATGCATGATTTGTTGTTGGATTATTGTTTGAATTAATATAGGATTAATTCATGCTAGTAATAATTGTTAGAATTAAATTTGTATTTAAATATTCACCCCGAATAGATTTGGGCAATTAATTCCCCAACAGAAGGAACTTGGTTTTGAGAAGGTGGTGGTTGAAGGTGATTCGAAGACGGTGGTTACATTCATTAAGGGTTAGTCTGCTTCCATTTATGGTTTTGGTGATTCCGCGCAAGATAATAGAAGCATAATGTACACATCACCTTTCTATTCGGTAAATTTTGTCAAAACAAAAGCTAATTCTTTGGTCCACGAGTTTGCGAGAGTTGCTTATCTCTATGAGAACTCTCACTGTTGGTATGACCCGCCTGAATTTATGATTGGGCTTATTCTTCCTCTTTGTGTTTGCAATAAATAGTAATTCTCTTGTGCGATGCACGCACTTAATTTTATAAATTTGAATGTGAGACTATGTTGTGTGAGACACGAATTACAATAGAAAATTAAATTAAATTAATTTTTTCACCTATCAATTGATTTTCTTTTTGTTGCTTACTTTTTATTATTATATGAAGAATATATTGAATATGCGTGAGTGACTCACATTTTTATTTTATTAATTATATATTTTTTTAATTATGTAAAATGAATATATTTAAATCCAACCCACATAAAATATAAATAACTATAATATATATATTTTTTATCTGAAATTTATTTTATATGTGTAATATAGATGTCAAATTAAATATATTTTAAAAAAAAAATTGACATGTATAGTATTTTGAAAATTAAAATTTATTGGTGAAAACTAAAAAGTATAAAAGAAAGGAGAATAAAATGATTGATAGAACAAAATCATGTCTTTAGTGGAAGTGAAATTCACCACTACACTGGAAATTAAGTGGAATTGCACGTGCTCCAACAAATATTGTCTTTTGTCTCATCTTTTTTTGTTTTATCCCTTTATATACTAATAGAGAGTTTTTTTTTTAATGATGTGTCATCTTATGATTAATTTGGATGATGTGTCATCTTGAGATTAATTTGGGTGAGAGGTTAAATTTTATTGTATTGGTGTGTTATTTTTTTATTGATTTGTAGTAATATGTGACATCCATGTGACATTTTAATATATATACTTTAATAAAAAAAAATACAATAACTAAAGTTTGAACCATGCACATCTTAGATTATATTTATGTTACTTAGAAACTAAGTTAATCTATAAATTTTTAAATATCTTGAATATTTATTTTATTGAGCATTAACTTCTTTGTATTAACCTTTATTTTATATCTAAATTTTTTTTATCATACATTGATTTTGAAAACATCCCTCAACCAACTAATATGAAATTTCTACTTCTTATGTGTCGCATTATTGTGAATTTCGATGATGTGTCGTCTAATTAAGGAATGAGAATTATGTAAAAAGTAAATAATGAATTTGATTTATAAATAATGATGACATGTCACAATATAATTATTTTCTAATTATTTAGGTGTTGGTCCCGATGCTAACGAGTCTCACACGTGTATGAGGGGGAATACACGTGTTCAGTGATTTTTAAAACTTTTCTTTTTCGAGGTCGGATGGGTGAGTTATCACGATAATTTTGCTTACGAGAAAGCACGGATTGCCCTGAGTCAAAGTCTACTGAGACATGATCCTGAGCTGCTTTCAGAAGCTTCAGATTAGCTCAACTGATCCTGAATTTATCAGAGATCCTGAGGAGCTTGGATCAGATAATTATCTTACTGAACACTCAGTAGAGTTAGTTCAGTTTGGTAACTATCTGTTCTAGCTACTCAAGTGTGCGGAATGGTTGGCCCTAAGTTTATACTCGTTTTAGCTTTGCTGAAAATATTCCCTTCAATAAAAACAAAGTGATTAAGGTTTGTGATCAATTTGATGCAAGTTCAAATTGGATTGGTTCCAAATGAATATCGATGAAATATGCTTTCAAAGTGAAAAACATGCAGCAGATAATAATGCAAAGATCTGAAAGCAAACAACACAGCAATTATAGTAGTTCAGAGACTCAAGCTCCTACGTCCACTCTCTCTGATCTTCAGAGAAATTCCTTAACCACTTCCTAAAGCTTTCAGACTAACTCACTGTAGCTTACTAACTCAAACACACACAAGTGTTCAGACTACCACAAGTAGCTTACTAACTTTTTCTCTAGAGTTTTCTGGCTAACTCACTGTAGCTTACTAACTCTTTATAACTCTAACTCACCAACAATTCACACACAAACTACCTTAACAAAGGGTTTGGGTTTTGGGTTGGTTTCCAACTATGGTGAGATATCCTTTACAATAAGAATAAATGCAAAGGCTAGGATATCTCTACTAAGCTTTGGATATTTCTTATCAATCTAGGCTTAGTGAATGAGCTCTCTCCAATGTGAAACACTTGAGAAATTCTAGGTTTTTTCGAGTGCTTCAATTTGCAAGAATACGAATGAGCTCTTGAGTTGCTTTGAAATTTCTCGTGACCTCTCAATGTAGAAGGTCACTGGTATTTATAAGCAACCTTCACCAAGGTTACTCTTGAAAAACTATCCGTTGGAGGAGATAATATCAAGGGTTTCCTCTTCTGGTGTTTGATGAACGACTATATTTAGGGTTTGAACACTCCCTTGCATGTTTTAGGAAATATGCAGCCATGTAGCCAATCACCAATTTTTGCAGTCTGGAACTTAGTACTACTGACATAATTCAGGGTCATGTCGCTTTCAGTGTCAGTAAAGTACAGTGTTGTCTTCCTCTGATTGGTTCTTGTCTTCAGTGAATGTAGACAAACAAAACGGCTCTTTTAGGTCAATCTCTTTGAATGAGACAACCTTAAACAACACTTAGACTTAGTTCCTTTTGTCTGCACTTGAATGTTTTTGGGCAATATCTACTTTTCTGAACTTGTATCTTTTCCTTAGTTTTGTATGAATTCAGATAGATATTTCTTCAGTGCCTCTGAACATTCAGGTCTTCCCGAAGTCTTGAGATATTACGAATCTTGATGTCTTTAGTAACTCATCGAGTCTTGAATATATTACGAGTCTTCCGTGTCTTGATAACTTCATCGAGTCTTGAAGATATTCTCGAGTCTTGATTGTCTTGATAACTTCATCGAGTCTTGAGATATTCTCGAGTCTTGATTCTCTCGATTCTTGATTACTCAACATCTCCGAGTCTTGATTCCTTCTTGATTCTTTAATTACTCAAGTGTTCTTAGAGTCTTGGGTTCTTGATATCTTCAAAATCTAACTTTGATCTATATCTGCGACTATTCATGGTGCGAGATAACTTCTGAACAATCTATCTTTGAAACATTTCGATCTATTAAGATTATCTGAACATGTCATACTCAGGGGTTTTGGGATCTAATCAAAACTTCATTATTAAATTCATCTCCCAACATTTTTCCCCTTTTTGATGATGTCAAAACCATCTTGTTACATTTACGAAAACCTAACCTATACTCAGGTTTCAGTTTATCTATTACAAACCAAAATGACAATTTTTCCCAACAATTTCCTTAACAATCTGGCATATCAAGACATGTAAAAAGATAATGAGATATTATCTTTGAGCATAAAGATAAATTTTCATTGATGTAGGATAAGAGTTTCTGATTACAATGAAAATAAAAAAACAACAATTGAATTTAAAAATGTATACATAGTCTTGGTCTTCTTCCACTTCATCCTCTGGCACTTCCAGGTTGAACATCCCGTAGTATCTCTTCTTCAGTTCATCTCTTGGCTTGATGATATCAGGGTTGTTTCCTGTTAAACCTAGCTGGATGGCATACTGGGCTATTTCCTGAGAAATGGCTGCCTCATTTACATAACCATTCTCAAACCTAGGAGCTGGGTACATGTATGGACCAGGACCTGCTAATGGAGTATTTCCTTCATCTGCCATGTTGATCCAACTTTGTAGGTACTTAGGATAGAATGTCAGTAAGTACTCAATGAAGGCTTCATTCTTATCCGAGCTACTCCCCCTCCATTCTCTCATAATCTCATAATAGAACCAGAAGGTTCTCTTGATCTCTTCCCAGGCATCATTGAACTGTAGAGGCATCCACTTGTCAATATGCGGCCATTTTTGAGTCTTTTCTGTACCTCTCCTTTTGCTTAGAAACTTTTTGAATCCACCTCTTCTCTTATGTTCTTCTTCTTTCTTCTTTCTGATCAGAGGAGCACCAGATACTAAAGCACCAGTTCTTTTCTCCTTTTCACTCGCGAAGGCCTTGAGTCTTCTTGGTATCAAAAGTCTTCGGTTGAGTTTCGATTTCCTTCCTCGATTCTTCAAATTCCATAATCGAACTTTCCTCGAGTAGGTTTAGAGATTTTGCTCTTTTCTTCTTTTTGGTTTCAACAAAGGGCAATTGCTTTTTTCTCTTTTCGGTGATTTTCTTGAGCCTTACGCTTTGCTTGTTTCAACCATCCTTCTATCACTCATTTTCTCAATAATTACTTCCTCGAATGATCGATCATTTGTGCGAGTGAAGGTAGGTTTCTCAGCTTCTGCAAACTTCAGTTTCTCAGTGGCTTCAATCTCACTCAAGGCATCCAAAATTTTCTTTCCTTCAGCTTCTTTTTTAGCCTTTCTCTCCAAGGTTTGTACCAAAAACTCACATAATTTGCCACCGTGTCTTTCCCTTTTTGGCACCATACCTTGGGGAGTAGTTAAGTTATCTGATATCCATATAGTATTGATCCTTGCTCATCATCTGCGACCCGCCCCCTTTAATTGATCATGCTCATCTTCTAGCCTCATCATGTAGTTTTTGGCCATTGAGAACTCATCCGAAAGAGGAGCAAACTGCTTTGAGAAGACATCATGCATCATCTCTGTCATCTTGGTCATGAGCAGAGAGCCCATTTTCTCAACAGTTGTTTTGATCATCAGATCATTCTTCTCAATCGGTTTGGTTTCAAGATAGGCGATTCTTTCTTGATACATCCGCTTCATGTTGGCATTAAGCTCGGTTTGTATGTACTTTCCATCAATCTTTCCATCTAATGTAGTTAATTTCGATAGAGTTGTTTGAGGCGTGTGATGATGTAGTTCTCCATTCTCTCGATTTTGGAAGACTAACTCCATCGAGTCATCTTGTCTATGAGAATTGTTAGCAGCACGTTTGATGAAGAGCTTAGATTCTCATGCTTTTGAGATTGACTTGCCCGCATCTCTTCCATCCTTGGCTCTATCTTCTTTAACTCATCCAGATTGGTGTGAAATCAATTTTTGGAGTTTGTACAACATTTTCCAACCGAAGCTGGGTGCTCCAAAGCGAGCCTCGATGCGCATATCATAAACATCATATTTAAAGATATAAATTCAATATCTTTGGCATAATGTATAATAAATGCGAAAAAGGTACACCAAGAGTGCTAACTTTCGATCCGAGGTTTTCGATATCGGTTGGTTCAAAGATCGTGATTTGTCTCCATTCGATTCTCGGTTTCCTTTTCTTTCTCAAAGATCATGCGAGGTTCCTTCTCCTTCTCAGATTTGTTTTTCAGATCATCTCCCCGATCCTTATCTTTGTTTTGATCGTGAGAACTTGGAAGCATCTTCTTGATAGCTTTCTTTTTCACCTAGCTTTTTTTCACCAATTCATCAAATCCCCTACTTTCATTCTCGGCTTGGTTTTCCTAAAACACGAGAATTGATTAAACATTTGTCTCAAAGATTCCACCACTCTTCTCCTCTGTATGAAGCAATGTTCGGCATCTTGGGAGTGTTTGATTGAGAATATACCTTTTGTCGATTCGAGCTTGAAGAACATATCACGAAGGTCATGATAGGCATTATTTCGGGGTATCTATCCAAGATGAACCGTTTCCCCTTGCTTCTCCATTCGGTCTCTTGGCTTCTCCCTTCTTCAATCTTGGGCTTTTCGGGGAGCGGTAGTCTCAGATTGTATGAGTTCGAGTGATGGATCAAGAAATGGTTCATCGAAGTGCATCAAGTTCAACAATTCACGAGGTTGGTCGATCTGAAGTGCGAACATGTCTTTCTCTTGAGGGATTTGAGGTCCCTTGAAGATTTCCTGAGAGATTTTATCTGAGCTCAGGGAGGTTTCGAGTACCTCAGAAAAAACCTGTTCCTCAGTTTCTTGCTCCTGCACATTTGTCACCACCGAGCAAGAACACCGTGAAGTGGAAATTTCAACCCTTAGCGGCCTTGAGGTTGAGTTTCTTCAGTTTCACTGGCCTCCTTTTCCGCAATTGTTTGAAGCTTTCTGCGCTTCTGAGGAGCCAGTGCTTTCTTCTTCAGTTTCTCACCTTTCTCCCTTTTAATTTGCATTAGGGCTTTCCCCCTAGCTTGTTTGGCTTCTTCATCAGTTTTGTCTCGATTGGATTTCGAGGCGGATTGTCTTGTTTTCACGACTTGCTCCACCTTTGTTATATCTTCCTCGGTTTCCTCTTGGCGGTCTCCTCACGAGACTCGGTGTTTTTCTCTTTCTTTCCTCTCAAAGTCTTCTCCGTTGGTTTGAACATGATTTTTGACTTTGGAAAAGAAGTGGAATCGGCAAAAATGTCCTCCTCTTCTCTGCACGTTTCCAAGATAAATGCAATCTTGGTTGCATGTAGAATTTTTCCCTTGACAACTACAGAGCCATTCACCTTCTGAATGTGTTTGGCTTGATCACTCACCACCTTGATCAAATAGTGCAACCAATTGAATGTCGTAGTAGGTGAATATTCAATCGCCGCCATTAGCCTTAACTTAGGCGTGCTTATCTGTTCGAAACTACCAGATCTACTCATGATGTATTTGCTTACAATATCAACAATACTTCGATATTTAGGCTTCAAATGCTTTTTATTCAAAGTAGCTTTAAACTTTACCGGATGCTCAGTAATTTTATCCAAATACTCTTGTTCCCTACCCATCATGTATACCGTAGGGTCTTCACCTCTATCACTTAACTCATATATGGCATTCAGATTTTTAGGAATAATATAAAATTCCCTAACAAAATCCACATATTTCGAACCATGCTCCAAATGCGAGATCATAATCGAGACTCTATGCAATTCTCATCATCTAGCGCATATTAGAAACAAACTCAATTACCTCTTTCGTGATATTAAAGATCTGGTTGATTTGCGACCGAGCAAGTAAGCTTTGTCAAATGAATCATATGCAACGCCTCCTCCTCGTGAGTTGTTTTGGATGTGGTTTCGGAGAAACAACATGTTCGTACCATGGTTTGTTGGAAATGGCGAGTTTGTCGTATACAGAGAGTGTTATTTTTGGTGATTTTGAGTGAAGGGTTTTTTAGATAAGAGATTTCTGGGTAATCGAAGGTTTTAAAGCAGAGGGTTTGTAAAGACGAAGGCCTTTTTGAAATAGGGCTTGAATGGGTTCTTTGTAATGGATATAGGATTTTGATTTATGGAAAATTGCGTAGATAAAACAATCGAAGGTTGAGATTAAACACCGGCTAAAACAAGTATTTGAAAGGACGGTTTCGCAAATACTTAGTCGCCAATTTATCCCTTTTGGTGATTAATGAATAGTGCATTTAATTATTGTTCCTGCAGATCATTGACTTTCCTCAAGAATTTCAAAAGTCCCGCCCAATTATTTCTTCAGGTATTTTGTCATTTATTGCTAATGATTACTGAGATTCAGTTTTGGACAATAAATGAAGTGCATGAGTCAACAACTTCTTCAGACTAATTTTCTCCATCAGTCTTACTGAGTTTTGACCTTGATAAAATGTCGATTATATCGAAAAATCTTGAACTTCGAAATAGCTTGAGTTTTCCAAGACTCAGTGTTCAGGACTCTCAATTTTATCCGGAGTTTTTCAGTAAAACCTGAAAAGCTTCATGCACCTGAAAACCTTCAATTTTTCAGATATGCCTTATTCACCTGGATCCAACATTCCTAATTCAACTGATAGTTTCTGAAATCTTGATTCAGACAAAGGTTTAGTCAAGATGTCAGCTCTCTGTTTATCAGTATGAATTTTCTCCATTATGATGTCTTTCTTTTCAACATGATCTCTGATGAAGTGAGATCTGATATCAACATGCTTACATCTGGTGTGCAATACTGGATTTTGTGTAATAGCAATTGCACTATTATTATCACAAAATATAGGTACTTCATTGGATATAATCTTATAATCCCTCAATTGTTGTCTGAGCCAAAGAATCTGTGCACAACAGCTTCCTGCAGCCATGTATTCAGCTTCAGTAGTACTGGTTGCTACTATGGTCTGTTTCTTTGAAAACCATGATATCAGTTTACTTCCAAGAAATTGACAAGTTCCTTTGGTAGACTTTTTGTCAATTCTACATCCTCCATAGTCTGCATCTGAATAACTAGTTAATTCAAGGTTATCATCAGCTGGATACCATAATCCTCTATTCACAGTGCCTTTAAGATATTTCAGAATCTTTTTGGCAGCCTCCATGTGACTAGCCTTAGGATTAGCTTGGTATCTTGCACATATCCCAACAGCAAATGTTATATCAGGTCTGCTTGTAGTGAGATATAGCAATGATCCAATGATCCCTCTATAATCAGTGTGATTTACTGATTTGCCTTCAGGATTAGGATCCATCTTGTAGTTAGTATTCGTAGGAATTCTAACTGCATTGCAATTCTGTACTCCATACTTTGCAATCAGATCTCTGGTGTATTTTGCTTGATTGATGAATATTCCTTCCTTAGTTTGTTTCACCTGAAGTCCAAGAAAGAAATTCATCTCCCCCATCATTGACATCTCAAACTTTCCTTTCATCAGGGTAGAAAATTTTTCACACAACTAATGATTTGGAGAACCAAATATGATGTCATCCACATAAATCTGAACAAGTAAGATGTTTTTCCCATCTTCTATCCTGAACAGAGTTCTATCAACAGTTCCTTTGATAAAATCATGGTCAGTAAGAAACTGAGAAAGAGTATCATACCATGTTCTGGGTGCTTGCTTAAGACCATACAAGGCTTTCCTGAGCCTGTAAACTTGGTCACTCTGACAAAATCCTGGAGGTTGTTCTACATATACTTCCTCTTTAAGCACACCATTCAGAAATGCACTTTTCATATCCATCGATAGCACTATGAATTTCATGTAACAAAAGCATATGCAAGAAACAATCGATGGCTTCTAGTTTTTAGTGGTTCGGTCCAAAAGGTTTCATCATAATCCAAGCCTTCTTCTTGGGAATAACCTTGTGCTTACTAGCCTTGCCTTGTTTCTCACAATGTTGTTGTTTTCATCTCTCTTATTCTTGAACACCCATTTAGTTCCAATTACGGGATTGCCTCTTAGATGTTCTGGGCGTTTAGCTCCCAAACTTCATTCCTTGTGAATTGATTGACCCTCTTCTTGCATAGCTAAATAATCCAAAATGAATCTTGTAGAGCTTCTTCAATCTCGAGAGGTTCTTTTTCGGATAAAATCTTGAGGTAAAAGCACTTTCTCCATGGAACCTTCTTGTTTTGACACCTTCCGATAGATCACCCGACTTGTGATGATTATCCAACCATTTTCTCTGGATGTTCCCCTTAAGGATAGTATCCTCAACATCGAAATGTTAGGTTTGTTCATCAAATTCAGGGAACAACGGGGAAAGAATAAAGGGAATCATCTTCCTCGGGGATATTCTATGGTGAACATTATCTTGAGACATTTGTTCTTGATTGGTTGATAGATTCGAGTTTGCCTCACTTAATGACCACATCTTCATTGGCATTACATAGTGTGGATTTGAATGTTCGGTGTATGTTGAATTGATCAAATCTATGTGTTGGCTTTCCTTTTTTTGGAGAATTTCCATCGAGTCTCACCATCCTAAGTTTTTCCATCCTAAACTTCTTTCTTGATTTTCCGATTCACTCCATTTATAGAAGCGTGGTGATTTCTTCTTCTCGGGTTCGAGAGGACTTCTTTTTTCGAGCTAAGTCCGGTGATTCTCTTGGTCGAGTTCTCTGAAGTCATGTTTCTGTTTCTTCCGAACACAAGTAGATTTCATCAAAAACAACATGAGGTGTTTCTTCCACAATAAGAGTCCTCTGAGTTTGTAAACTCGAAGTTTTTCTTGACTTGAGAATATCCTAAGAATATCCCTTCATCGACTTTTGCTATCAAAAGTTTTCAATCGATCTTTACCATTATTGTGTATGAAACACTTGCAACCAAAATGAACTTCTTCTAAAAGAAACAAGTTCCCCTTCCTTTCATTCCCAGCTCATAAGGAGTTTTTCCTTGATTAGCTTGAATAACATTGAAGTTGATAATGTTTTAGCATAATTGTTGAAACTAAAATCACCCCAAAATCTCTTAGGAATATCGGCTTGGCCAATCATTGTTCTTGCTGACTTCTTCTTAAGTCCTATTTCTTCTTTCAAAGAACACCATTTCATTTGTGGGGTCCTTGCGGTGATGTTTCACATAAGCTACTCCATTTGCTACACAATAATCGGATATAATATGGTTGATAAATTCAGTTCAATTTTATCGTCGATTTTGACCACACTCGATTCTTTTCAAGATCTTGAGCCTTTTCAATAGTTTTCGGCTTTTAGTCGAAGTCTCTTTCTTCTTGAATAAGAATATGACCCATGTGTATCTAGAGTAGTCATTGTTTACCACAAGTGTGTATTTCACGCCATTTGTGCTCACATTGTTCTTGGACCAAAGAGATCCATATGTTCATTTTGTAGTATTCTATCGCATAGAAACATCTACTTTGCTTTTGAAAGATGCTCGATTTTTTTCCTTTTCAAATAAGCATCACATACATGATCTTTCATTGAACACTTCATTGGGTAACCCCCTCACAAGTGTTAATCTTGCAAGATTTGTTCGGGGTTTTGAAGTGGATTTGATCCATTCTTTTGTGCTCAACAACCAATGTTGGTATCGGTGGAACTTTTTGCAACCAAACATGTATCTTTAGGAGTTGAACTCCAATCAGCATGATACACATTTCCTTTTCTAGTACCAGTCAGTAAAATTTTTCTGTGAAGCATTGTCTTTTACATATCATAAGCATTGTGATTAAGGCTGTGATCAATTTGATGCAAGTTCAGTGGATTGGTTCCAACTGAATATCAATGAAATATGCTTTCAGTGAAAAACATGCAACGGATAATAGTGCAGTATAGAAAGTAAACAACACAGCAATTATAGTGGTTCAGAGACGCAAGCTCCTACATCCACTCTCTCTAATCTTCAGAGAAATTCCTTAACCACTTCCTAAAGCTTTCAGGATAACTCACTGTAGCTTAATAACTTTTCTACCTTGTGTTTTTCAACGACTCAGTAGACTTACTAACTCAAACACACACAAGTGTTCAGACTACCACAAGTAGCTTACTAATTTTTTCTCTAGAGTTTTCTGGCTAACTCACTATAGCTTACTAGCTCTTTACAACTTTAACTCACCAACAATTCACACACAAACTACCTTAACAAAGGGTTTAGGTTTTGGGTTGGTTTCCAACTATGGTGAGATATCCTTTACAATAAGAATAAATGCAAAGGCTAGGATATCTCTACTAAGCTTTGGATATTTCTTATCAATCTAGGCTTAGTGAATGAGCTCTCTCCAATGTGAAACACTTGGGAAATTCTAGGTTTTTTCGAGTGCTTCAATTTGCAAGAATACAAATGAGCTCTTGAGTTGCTTTGAAATTTCCCGTGACCTCTCAATGTAGAAAGTCACTGGTATTTATAGGCAACCTTCACCAAGGTTACTCTTGAAAAACTATCCGTTGGAGGAGATAGTATCAAGGGTTTCCTCTTCTGGTGTTTGATGAACGGTTATATTTAGGGTTTGAACACTCCCTTGCATGTGTTTAGGAAATATGCAGCCATGTAGTCAATCACCAATTTTTGCAGTCTGGAACTGTTGGGAGATGAATTTAATAAAGAGACATTTTGATTAGATCCCAAAACCCCTGAGTATGACATGTTCAAGATAATCTTGATAATTGAGTCAGGATTCAGTTTTAGAGTATTCAGGATGATATCTGCAAAATGTATAGTCAGCAGATATAGATCAAGTTAGATTCTGATAGGTTCTGAAGACTCAGTAAGTTTCTGAAGAAACTGAAGTTTTAGTAATGAAACTGAAGTTTCTGAAGTTTCAGTGTGAAACTGAGAAACTAAAGACTCGGTGAGAAATCGAGATATCAAGACCCAATTAGAAATCGAGAAATCAAGACTCAAGATGAAATCGAGAGACTCAAAGATTAAGACTCGAAGATATCACCAAGATATCCGTGAAGAAACGAAGACCCTCAAGACTCAAGACCACAAGACTCAAGACTCAAGATCTTGAAGAATATCGAAGCACAAGAATTATCAAGACTTCAAGAATGTCTTGAATGCTCAGTATAAACCTGAATGTTCCAAGGCACTGAAAATATCTATCTGAAGGATGCAATACTGAGAAAAACGTGATTCCTTAGAAAAATAGATATTGCCCAAGGCATTCAAATGCAGACAAAAGGAACTAAGACAAAGTGTTGTTAAGGTTATATCACTCAGAGAATGTAACCAAAAAGAGCCGTTGAAGTTGTCTACCTTTAACTGGAGACAAAAGTTAAAAAGAAGAAGACAACATTTGTACATTTCATTAATCGACAAAATGATGACAGTCCTTTGAAAAGATGTCGAAGTACTAAGTTCGCATCGCAAAAAGGTGTTGACCGGCTACATGAAAGGCTATTGCCTAAAACGTGTTAGGGAGTCTCAAACCCTAAATATAGTCGTTCTTCACACACCATAAGAGGAAACTCACGAAGCTATCTCTTCCAACGGATAGTTTTTCAAGAGTGACCTTGGTGCCTGCCTATAAATACTTGTGACCATCTACATTGAAGGTTACGGGAAATTTATAAGCAACTCAAGAGCTCAAACTTATTATTGCAAGTTTAAGCACTCGAAAAACCAAGAATTTCCCAAGTGCTTTATTTCGAAGAGAGCTCATTCCACTAAGCCTTGCTTGATAAGATATATCCAAAGCTTAGTCGAGATATCCTAGCCTTTGCATTGTTCTTAATTGTAAAGGATATCTCATCCTAGTTTGAAACCAACCAAGAAAACCCCAAAACCCTTTGTAAGGTAGTTTGAGTGTGATTGTTGGTGAGATTGGAGTTGTAAAGAGTTAGTAAACTACATTGAGGTAGTCGTTTAAAGCTCTAGAGAAGAAGTGAGTAATCTATCTTGGATAGTCGTAAAGCTTGTGTGAGTTTTGAGTTAGTAAAACATGAGGTAGTCAAAATAGAAAGGTTAAAAGCCTTAAGAAGTGATTAGTGAATGATTTGAATTTCTCACGAAGAGATCGAGGGGAGAGTGGACGTAGGAGCTTGAGTCTACGAACCACTATAACTTCTTTGTGTTCTTTGCTTTTCTGTTTTGCTTTGATTAAGCTGTTGCATATCTTTAAATTGAAAGCATATTTTCACTGATATTCAGTTGGAACCAATCCACTGAAGTTGCATCTGAACTGAATCACAACCTAATCACTATTCCATTAAAAATGAAGGTTTTCAGCAAAAGCTTAAAACGAGTATAAACTAAGGGCCAACCATTCCGCACATCTGAGTAGCTAGAACGAGATAGTTACCAAACCGAACTTACTCTTCTAAGGGTTAGTAAGTTAGTTATCGATCCAAGCGACTCGGGATCTCTGAAAAACTTCGGGATCGGTTGGGATTATATGAGGTATCCGGCGATTCGGGATCACTATCTCAGGTAGACTTTGACTCAAAGCGATTTGTGCTTCTCAGGATAAAACATCAGGACAACCTGACCCAAGCTGACCTCAGTAAAGAAAAGTTTTAAAAAACACTGAACACGTGTATTCCCCCCCATACACGTGTAAGACTTCGTTACACGGGACCAACAAGTGGTATCGAGCAAATTGGTTCAACTTGACCACTGCTTTTGTTGACCAAAGTCTTATTTGCTAAAATACTTGTGGTCTATCTGAACAGATCTTTTTTGCTGAATTCTTAAAAGACTCAGACAAAATGTCTTCTAAGAAACTTCCCATGTTCTCAGTAGAGAACTATGATTTATGGAGACTAAGAATGCAAGCTCACCTGTATTCTAAACATGAACGTATGTGGAGAGTGGTCTCTGAAGGGCCATTCAAATTTACTATAGTGAATCCCAGAGGAACAGAAAATGAGAGAAACGATCCTAGAGCAGAATTTCCTAAGTCTGATGACCAACTGACTCCTGAGGAGAGGAAGTTAGTCAATCTAGACTATATTGCTAAAGACACACTATACAGTACAATTGATGATGGTGTGATGGGAATGATTTCTCACTGTAATACTGCAAAAGAAATTTGGGATACACTAGCTGTAATGTGCCAGGGCACAGATCATATCAAGGAAAACAAACTTTCAGTTGCAATTGGAAAGTATGATAGTTTTGAAATGGAAGATGGTGAATTTATAGACAAGTTGGAAGTCAGATTCACTAGCATTATGAATGATCTGAATGCACTTGGAAAGAGATATCCACAGAGAGAAGTGGCATTGAAAATTCTTAGAGGTCTTTCTAAGAAATGGGATATTCATGTTGTGGTGATTGAAAACACCAAAAACATTGATTCAATGCCATATCAACAAGTCTTCTCTCGAATTTGAAGGCCTATGAGTTCGTAATTGATAAGAAATCTAAAAAAGGTCGACAAAGAAAGATGATTCATCATCTAGTAAAAATGTGGCTTTCAAAGCCAAGGATAAAAACGTAAAACTAGAGAGTTCTAAGAACTCCCTTGCTAAAAATCGGGATGAGCTTGAGGATAAGCTAAAGCACCGATGGCAAGGAGGTTTGAAAAAGACTTAATAGTCGATATGGAAAATACAAAAACTATTACAAGAATCACGGTACAGGAAGAAACACGAGGACAAATCAACTGAGAAGAGAAAGGACCTGAAAGCTGAAGGGTCTTCATCCAAAAGGAAGAACTCCAAGTCCAAAGAAGAAAGTGATCGGGATGATGATGCCAACAGATGCTACAATTGCCAAAAAAGAAAGGTCACTTCGGTATGATTGTCGACGACACGAGTGCTAAGGAGAGAAGAGAAAGACAAGCTAAAAAGAGACAAGAAGTTCTCTAGCAAAAGGTCATGGTTGCGAAGAAGAAGAACATTACGAGGAAGGATCTAGCTCTTCGGATGAAATATTCTCAGACAGTGAAAGTGATGATCTCTGTCTAATGGCTGTTGAGGAGGTAAACTCTTCTTTCTCTGTTGTTGCTCCTACACTAGCACAAGAGTTGTCAAGTTCAACTGTATGTGATCATTTTGACTGATGAATTCTTTTGAGAATCGATGAAGGACTATCTTTATTCTACAAGAAGCTGCTAAATAAAACTCAAGAAGCGGAATAAAGGAAATCAATTTGAAAATCTTAAATGGAAAGACTCTAGCAATACTAAAATCACTTCTCAATTAATGGGAGCTACTGATGAACTGGATGTTCTAAAAGTATAACTCTCAGAAAAGGAGAAGTTGATAGTGACCCTAAATGAAAAGCTAGAGAAATCCACTGAAGAGATTCAGCTAATCAGAACCAAATTCAATGACCTCTCTGAGAAGCATGAGACTCTCAGAAATGTGAGGATAGTAGTCGAAGAAGAAGCTAACTCTATTGAATCTGCATCTAAAGTAATAGATGAAATTCAGAGTTATTAGAGACCTGCCACTATAAAATCTGGATTGGGATACATTCCAGGGAGAATCTCACAAGGTCATCTAAATGCTGCATCAAGTAGCAAGAAGACAATCTTTGTTAAACCAGTGGCACCTACACTTCAAACTGAAGAAATGCCCAAGGTGTTAGACAAGGGAAAAGGACCTATGGTTCCAGTAAAACTGAATGATCAGGTAAGAAAGCCCAAACCTCAGGTAAAGGCAAGAAAAATCGAGCACTCGAGAGGAAAAATTTTAGCAAGTACTTGAAGCCCTCGGTTTAAGAATGCAAACTCGAAAGGATCTCAGACCGAACCATCGAGAGGAATCTTCGAGAAGAGAAACACTTTCGTGAGAGACATTCTCAACTGAAGAGACCAAGTCCTCAGTATACTGAAAGACCCAAATTTCAGTACAGGCAACCTGAACCCCACTTGCCTAAGGGTAAAGGTTACCTGAACCCGAGTCAACAAAGATTCAGACCGGCTGCACAGAAGCCAAAGCAAATGAACAAAAGGCCTGTACCAAAGAAAAACTCTAAGGCTCATGTTCATGCTAAGGCTAGCACTCATACACAGGAAACTACTAAGGCACCCAGAGTAGTAAATGTGTATGTAGATGTTTATGGAAGACAGATCAGCCACTCTAAAGTGATTAGAGTTGTCGGCGATTTGGATTAGAAAAGGTACAACTAACCATGGTAGGACCCTACACAAGGGTACCTAAGAAATTGATCTGTTTTTGAAGATCAAATAAAGATTTGGTGATTGAAGTGGAAGTGGAAATGAAATGGCCCTATTTGTATGGTATCTTGACGGTGGATGCTCAAGACATATTTGAGGATTCAAGAAGATACTCAATTGACTATGTTGAACAAAAGGCCCTCAGATCACTTTTGGAGATAACCAAAAGGACGGATCAAGGATATGGAACTTTGGAAATCGATTCGGTTCATATCCATGGTGTTTCATATGTATACGGATTGAAGCATAACTTGCTTTCAATAAGCCAATTCTGTGATAAAGGTTTTAATGTTGAGTTCTCTAAGAACTTATGTTTGTGAAAGATGATATTTCACAAAAAAAATATTCTTGATTTGGTACAGTACAAAAAAGGAAATGTGTATCTTCTTCGATTGGAGTTCAACTCCTAAAGATACATGTTTGGTTGCAAAAAGTTCCAGAGATAGAGTTGTTGGTTATGGAATGAACAAAAGGATGAATAAACTTGCGAAGTGTTCAAGAAGAGGGAACATGTTTGTGATGCGTCTTAAAAAGTGCCAAAAAACAAGTTAAAGCATCATTTAAAAGCAAAGTAGATGTTTCTACTAAGAGAATACTTCGGTTTGTTACATATGGATCTTTTGGTCCAAATAACACCGATGAGCACTAATGGCGGAAAATATACACTTCGTAGTAGTTGTTGACTACTCAAGATATACTTGGGTCATATTCTTACTCGAAGAAGAAGGAGACTCGAGATAAAAAATTGCCTGAAATTCTTGAAAAGGCTCGAGATTGAAAAAAAATCGAGTGTGGTCAAAATTAGATCGACAAAGGAACCTGAATTTATAAACCATATTATATCGATTATTGTGCAAGCAAATGGAATTACTCATGAAACATCGGTGCAAGGACCCCTCAACAAAATGGTGTTCTTTGAAAGAAGGAATAGGACTTTAAAAAGAAGTTCTGCAAGGACCATGATAGTGAAAGGTGAGATTCCTAAAAGATTTTGAAATTTGAAAGTTATCAACACTGCATGCTATTCACAGAACAGATCCATGCTGACAAAGAGTCAAGGAAAAACACCATCTGAGCTTTGGAATGAAAGGAAACCTCTTGTTTCTTTCTTTTCGTGTGTTTGGGTTCAAGTGTTTCATACACAATAATGGTAAAGATCGGTTGAAAACATTTGATAGCAAAGGCGATGAAGGAATATTCTTAGGATATTCAAGTCGATCAAAAGCTTTCAAAGTTTACAAGCTATAGGACTCTTATTGTGGAGGAAACACCTCATGTTGTTTTTGATGAATCTACCTGTGTTCAGAAGAAACAGGAACATGATGCAGAAGAACTGACAAGAGGATCACCAGATTAAGCCTGAAAAAGAATGACAAATCATCCACGGAACCTGAAAATAAGAAGTCAGTCACTTTCTATGATTGGAGTGACTCAGACTTCGATAAAGAAGTTCGAGGATGGAACTCGGGATGGTGAGACTCGGAAAGCCAACACACCAAAAGGTGACCAATCTGAGCAGACACCGATTCGGACTTCGGTATGTGATGCCAATGAAGATGTGGTCACAGCTGAGGCAAATTTTGAATCTATCAACCAAAGGGGAACAAATGTCACTGACAATGTTCTGAATAGAATTTCCCCTGAGGAAGATGATTCCCTTTCTCCTTTTCTGTTGTTCCCTGAGTTTATTGAACTAACTGAACCTAACATTTCAAATGTTGAGGATACTATTGAAGGGGGAACATCTAGAAGAAGTTGGTTAGATAGTCATCCTACAAGTCAAATTGTGGGTAATCTAACTGAAGGTGTTAAAACAAGAAGGTTCCATGGTGAGAGTGCACTATTATGCTGCTTCCTATCAGAGAAAGAGCCTACTGAGATTGAAGAAGCTCTACAAGATTCTCATTGGATTACTGCTATGCAAGATGAGCTGAATCAATTCTCAAGGAATGAAGTATGGGAGCTAGTGGATAGACCTGAAAGGCACAATGTTATTGGAACCAAGTGGGTATTTAAGAATAAAAGAGATGAGAACAACAATATTGTAAGAAAAACAAGGCAAATTTAGTTGCACAAGGTTATTCCCAAGAAGAAGGCTTGGATTATGATGAAACCTTTGCACTGTTGCAAGACTAGAAGCCATCGATTGTTTCTTGCATATCTTGCCCACATGAAGTTTCGATCTATCAAATGGATGTGAAAAGTGCATTTTGAGCGGTGTGCTTAAAGAAGAGGTTTATGTGGAACAACCTCACGGTTTTGAGCATGAGAATGACCAAGTTTCTGTGCTCGAAAAAGCCTTGTATGGATTTAAGCAAGCACCAAGAGCATGGTATGATACTCTTTCTCAGTTTCTTACTAACCACGGTTTTGTCAAAGGAACTGTTGATAGAACTTTGTTTAGGATAGAAGATGGGAAAGATATCTTACTAGTTCAGATATATGTTGATGACATCATTTTTGGATCCCCAAATCATCAGTTGTGTGAAAAGTTTTCTACACTGATGAAAGGCAAATTTGAGATGTCTATGATGGGGGGGTGAATTTCTTTCTAGGTCTTCAAGTGAAACAATCAAAGGAAGGAATCTTCATCAACCAAGCAAAAGTACACCGAGATCGATTGCTAAATATGGTGTATGAAATTGCAATGCGATTAGGATTCCCATGAATACTAACTACAAGATGGATCGATCACGAAGGCAAATCGAGAAGTCACATTGATTATAGAGGATCATTGGATCATTGCTCTATCTCATGAGCAAGTAGGGCGGATATAACATTTGTTGTTGGGATATGTGCAAGATACCAAAGCTAATCCTAAGGCTAGTCACATGGAGGTCGCCAAAAAGATCTTGAAGTATCTTAAGGGCCGATGAATAGAGGATTGTGGTATCGGTGATGATAACCTTGAATTAGCTGGTTATTCGGATCTCGATTATGGAGGTTGTAGAATTGTGGGAAGTCCACTACGAGGAACTTGTCAATTTCTTGGAAATGGTGATATCTTGGTTTTCAAAAAAGCGGACCTCGATAGCAACCGATCTTCTTGAAAGTTGAATACATGGGCTGCAGGAAGGCTTTGTGCTTTCATATTCTTTGGCTCAGACAACAATTAAGGGATTATAAAATTGTAGCCAATGAAATACCCATATTTTGTGATAATAATAGTGCTATTGCTATTTCACAAAATCCGGTATTGCACACGGATGCAAACATGTAGATATCGGACATCACTTCATCGGAGATCATGTCGAGAAAAAAGGACATCAGGATGGAGAAAATTCATACTGATAAGCAGAGAGCTGATATCTTGACTAAACCTTTGGCTGAATCAAGATTTCAGGAACTATCAGTTGAATTAGGAATGTTGGATCCAGGTGTATAGAGAAAATCTAAAAAATTGAAGGTTTTCAGATGCATGAAGTTTTCTCAGATTTCTACTGAGAAACTCAAGATAAAATTGGAAACTCGAATCGAGTCTCGAAACTTCGGGTATCTTTGAAGGTCAAGATTTCTCGATATCATCTTGAACCCATTCAATTTTCGATATCATCTTGACATTGTATCAAGGTCAATACTCAGTAAGACTAATAGAGGAAAATTAGTCTGAAGAAGTAATGACTCATGCGACTCATTTATTGCTTAAGTGAAACTCAGTAATCATTTGCAATAAATATAAAACACCTGAAGAATGTTTTTGGGCGGGACCTTTGAAATTCCAAAGAAGGTCAACAGTCATTAAATGCTCTGTTACATTTAATAACCAATGAGGTTAAAATGGCGGCTTACTTTTCGTGCGAGTCCTTTCTCATACCCAATTAATCGACGATTAATCTCAACCGTTGTTTTTCACCTAACCGGTACGATTCCCCATGATCTCACAATATATATCCCTTGAGAAGCCATTTCAAGCCATTTTTACAAACCCTCATTCCCAAAATCCTCTGCAAAATCAAAATTCCCTTTACCCAGAAAAGTTTTATTGCTCAAACCCTAAACCTCAAAAATTCCCAAAATGACTCCTACCATATTCGACAGATTAGCCGAAACAAATAAGCCATGGTATGAGTATGTGGTTTCTCTAGAGAGTACTTCAAACGCCAAGCATTGAGAAGAGGCACTCCATTTGATTCGTCTAGCAAAACTGACGAATCTAGTCGCGAACCAACCGGAAGCGGAGTATACTCGCGAGGTAATAGAGTTCATCTCTAATATGGAAATAGATGAGGATGATTGTATAGAGTCCAAGACTTTTGTTTCGCATCTTGAGCATTCTTCGAAGTTTGTAGATTTTGTTCGAGTGTTGTATATTGTCCCTCAAAATGTAAACGACGTTTTTGAGTTGTGCGATGGGAGAGATGATCCCACTTTGTATATGTTAGGTCGAGAGCAAGAGTATCTTGATAGGATAGCTGAGAATCCTGTTAAGTTTGAGGCGACCTTACATAAGAGGCATTTGAAGCCTAAATACAGAGTATTGATGGATATAGTAAGCAAATGTATAATGAGTCGATCTGGGAGCTTTGAGCAGATCAGCACTCCCAAACTCCGACTGATGGCTGCAATTGAGGACTCACCCACCAAGGATTTCAACTGGCTGAAGTATCTGATCAAGGTGGTGAGTGAGCAAGCCAAGGTCATAAAAAGGGAGGATGGCGTAATTTCGATCAAAGGCAGGATCCTCCATGCCACCAAAATAGCATTTATTTTGGAAATGTGCCGAGAGGAGGAGGATATCTTTGCCAACTCTACTCCTTTCCCTAAGTCCAAAGTAATGTTCAAACCCATTGCTGCAAAGAGGACCATCAAAGGGAAGAAAGAGAAGAAAGTGGAATCACCGATTCTTCTTCTTCTTTGAAGAAACCCAACAAACCAGGGGGGAAGGCTTTGTTGGAGGCCAAGCAGGAGAAGGGTGAAAAGTTGAAGAAGAAGAAGACCCTGGCTCCAAAGCGCAAGAGAATGGTGGTTCTCACTGATGATGATGAGGAGAGTGAGACTGAGGAGATTCAACCTGAGAGCCAAACTGCTCATAAATCGCCTTTACATGTATTGGCTCAGGCTATCTCAAAGGCACAGGATCAAACTGAGGAGCAAGTCTTCTCTGAGGTTCTTGAGGCGTCGCTTAGATTACGATAAGTTTTTTCAAGAAATATTCCAAGGACCTCGGACCTCAAAAATGTTGATTCCCTCCGAGGAAGTCTTGGCTAAGACCGCGAAGATGCTCAAATTCTGGCGAGGAAGTGTCCACTCAGTTCTCGAGAACAAACCGAAATTCCATCGAGGAGGCGCCAGCTCAGACCTCAGAACCAAGTCAAATTCAGACTGAGGAGCTGCCTGCCCAAACCTCAGAATTTGCTGAGCCTCAGGAGCCGATGAATTTTGATGAGCTCCTGAGTGAATTATTACTTGATCCCTCAGCAGATCTTTCCCTTTGAACAAAGCCCGATGCTCAAGAAAGGTGAAGTTGAAGAGACCGAATATGAAAGCAAGGGGGAACAGTTCATCTTGACCGCTACCCCCTCGAAGCTGAGCTCATTCCTGAACCTCCAAGACATCTTCTTGATTGAGGTCAGCGGTCTTCATCCTCAAGCGAGAACTCTTAGGAGATGCTCAACATAGCTTCATTAGAGGCGAAGGCTGGTGGAGCGAGGAAACGACTTTTCTCTTTGAATTCTCGGGATTGGAAAAACTAAGCTCATGATGAAATTCTCGGACTTTGATGAGCTAGTTAAGAGGAAAGTGGTGAGAGGAGGAATCTTTGAAGTTGGTGCCCCGAGCTCCAAAGACAAATCTCGGGATGGGGACCAACAAGGGGATGATGAGAGTCAATCTCGGAAGGAGAAAGACTCAGCCCGATCTTGATAAAAGGTCGTCGTCGAACATCCTCGGTGAAGTTAGCCTTGAAGGACTAAGGCTCAGTGGACACCCAAGCTCGAGGTGAAGCCCCAGTTTAGGATCAAGCTTCGAGTTGACCGAGACTCGGGATGAACAACTAGCTCGGGAGACCAAACAAATCGAGATATGTTCTTTGAGATTGATCTCACCCGGTGATTGAAAAATTTGGAGAAGGTTGAGCCAATCGACCAAAGTTGCTCGGGATGATGGAGGTATTGGCCACCAAACTCGGAAGATTGAAAGCTTGAGTTCTTCTTCAGAACTGGTGCAACTTCAGAACTCTATGACAGAGAAGCTGACCTCCATGGAAGGAAAATTAGAAGAGAAGATGGAGGGGGTCAAGGCTGATCTTAAAGAAGAGCTGAAGCAGAAGCATCAGGAGCAGGCTAAAATTCTTGAAGCTAAATTGGCACAGAAGAATGAGATGCTGGTAAAGAATGTTGTTGAGGAAATTAGCTCAATGCTCATGGCCAAGATGACAGATATGTTCAAGGAAGCTCTCTCTAGCCAATTTGCTCATCATCTGAAAGAATTCTCGATGGCGAAGAACCACCTCGGAAGGCTCGAGGAGGAGCAAGATCGGATGATGAGGGGGAGGTGCGTGAGTGTCAGTAAAGAACAATATCATATGGACATAGCACTCTCCAGGCTTCTACCAGAGTATGGATCCAAGAAGGGGGAAAAGACCGGTGCTGATCTCAAGAAGTTATTGGATCAAACTCTGAAAGGCAAGACGATCAAAGAAGCTGAAAAGAAAATCGTTGCCGAAGCCATGAAGGAGATCGAGGCCACTGAAAAACTGAAGTTTAAGAAGGTGGAGAAGTCAGTCTACACTCAGGTTTCAGAAGAAAGAATGCAAGAAGTTGCTATAGAAAAACTGAGTGGTAGAGGAAGAATTGGTACAAGCCAAGCTGGTGCAGATTTGCCCATCAAGAGAAAAGCTGTGGCGATGGAAGAGCCTGAGGGCAAAAGAGCAAAGGCTCCTAAGCCAGTTCAGAGAAAGTTGATTCAGGATATTGAAGAATCTAAGGTTGAGTGTTGGGATATTTTAGTTTTGATTAATTATGCCAAAACATTATCAACTTGTGTTATTTAAGATAATCTACAGATAACAAGTTGAGGGGGAACGAGAGAACAAGTTAAGGGGGAACTCATAAAATTAGACTAAGATGATTGAGATCAGACGAGGCTGCAGACGAGGCTGATCGAGATCAGATGAGTAGGATGAGTTCCGAGTTAACTGATGAGCTGAACAAGAGGAAGCATGCTGATTTGTGATGAAGAAAATCTGATAAAATGCTGTGAAGAAATCAGAAATCAGGCGAGAAGAAATCTGAAATCAGGCGAGAAGAAATCTGAAATCAGGCGAGCTGAAATCAGTTCGGATGAACAGTGAAATCAGTTCGGATGAACAGTGATTTCAGCAACTGATGAACAGTGAAATCAGCCACTGATGAACAGTGATTTCAGCACACCAGAAATCTGCAGACCAGATTTCTACAGATCAGATCAGGCGACCAGAATCAGAAGAGATGAACAGTAATCTGACGAGCTGATCAGATCCGTTAGACACACAAAAGCAGCTGGTCAATAAGAAGACATCACACATATTGATGTGACATAAAGCTGCAAGGAAAAGTGCAAAAGGACATAGAAAAGTTGGAAATTATTAGTATGGATTTGAATATTACTTTCCAACGGTAATATTTAAATCCACACTATAAATACATTGCACTATCTTCAAAAGAAGACAATGGAGGATCTGCAAAGTGAAATTAAAGCCAAATATTCAAGCAACTCCATTCATAGAACACAGAGCAAGAAATACACACATATATTCAAAAGTGTTCTACCCTAGATCTAAGCACAAATGCTATATCCTAAGCTTAGAGAGATTTTCCCATCCTTAGCATTGAGGCTAAACAAATGTAAGGGAAAATCTCAACCTAGTTGGAAACCAAACAAACCTTACCCAAATCAGTCGGTTAAGTTTGTAGGTGAGTGTGAACTCGGTAAACATCTAGCAATCCCGAAAGGGAGGGTAGGCAATCCCGTGAGGGTGATAAGTCCCGTTTGAGTGAGAACTCGGTAAACATCTAAGCAATCCCAAAAGGGAGGGTAGGCGATCCCTTAGAGGGTGATAAGTCCCGTTTGAGTGAGAACTCGGTAAACATCTGTTGGCTAAGTTGGTGCCCCATGAAGGGAAGAGTGGATGTAGGACGGGTTGTCCGAACCACTATAAAAATAAGTGTGTTCTTATTTGCTTTCATATTAACTGTCATACATACTTTAGCAAATCTGCATAACACATTCGAAAAAAAAAAATTAAGTCACCTCCCATTGAGATTTTACGAGTATTAAATCGGGTTTTTCGGGACCAACAAGTGGTATCAGAGCAGGGGTTCAAAAGTTCACTAGATTTTAATGTGAACACCTGAACTGATCTTTTTTGGTAAAACCCATTTAGTTTAAAATGCATATTATTTATAAAATTCATGGAGGTTGACAATCATCTTCTCATCATTTTTTTAATGCATCAAATGTTCTTCATTATTTCACTTGTTTAACTATTTTTTGTTTTTCTCGTATATTTTTATTGTTAGTTAGTTTTGGCATCATTATCAAAAAGGGGAAAATTGTTGGGATATTTTAGTTTTGATTAATTATGCCAAAACATTATCAACTCGTGTTATTTAAGATAATCTACAGATAACAAGTTGAGGGGGAACGAGAGAACAAGTTAAGGGGGAACTCATAAAATCAGACGCATTTAAGATGATCGAGATCAAACGAGGTCAGTAGAGCGAGGCGAAACGTCGAGATCGGATGAGTAGGATGAGTTTCGAAGTTAATCGATGATTTGAACAAGAAGAAGCATCTTGATTTGTGATGAAGAAAAGTCGATCAAATCTTTGGAAGAAATTAAATCAAAGCGAGAAGAAATCAAATCAAATCGGTGAGAAGAAATCAAATCGGAAATAAATCGGTTCGGATGAGCAAAGGAAATCGATTCGGATGAACAATTGAAATTAGTTAGGATGAACAAAGTGATTTCAAAGAATCGATGACAAAGTGAAATCGACCAACGATGAACAAAGTGATTTCAAAGACACCGTAAATCTGCGGAGACAAGATTTCTCTACAGATCAAATTTCAGCGGACGTAATCGGAAGAGATGAACAAAGAATCGACGAAATGATCGGATCCGTTAGACACACAAAAACAGCTGGCCAATAAGAAGACATCACACATATTGATGTGACATAAAGCTGCAAGGAAAAGTGCAAAAGGACAAAGAAAAGCTGGAAGTTATTAGTATGGATTTGAATATTACTTTCCAATGGTAATATTTAAATCCACACTATAAATACATTGCACTATCTTCAAAAGAAGACAATGGAGGATCTGCAAAGTGAAATTAAAGCCAAATATTCAAGCAACTCCATTCATAGAACACAGAGCAAGAAATACACACATATATTCAAAAGTGTTCTACCCTAGATCTAAGCACAAATGCTATATCCTAAGCTTAGAGAGATTTTCCCATCTTTAGCATTGAGGCTAAACAAATGTAAGGGAAAATCTCAACCTAGTTGGAAACCAAACAAACCTTACCCAAATCAATCGGTTAAGTTTGTAGGTGAGTGTGAACTCGGTAAACATCTAGCAATCCCGAAAGGGAGGGTAGGCGATCCCGTGAGGGTGATAAGTCACGTTTGAGTGAGAACTCGGTAAACATCTAAGCAATCCCAAAAGGGAGGGTAGGCGATCCCTTAGAGGGTGATAAGTCCCGTTTTAGTGAGAACTCGGTAAACATATGTTGGCTAAGTTGGTGCCCCATGAAGGGAAGAGTGGGTGTAGGACGGGTTGTCCGAACCACTATAAAAATACGTGTGTTCTTATTTGCTTTCATATTAACTGTCATACATACTTTAGCAAATCTTCATAACACATTTGAAAAAAAAAATTAAGTCACCTCCCATTGAGATTTTACGAGTTTTAAATCGGGTTTTTCAGGACCAACATTGAGCCACAGAAGAAGGTCTTCAATACAAGAAGTGCTCTGAAAACACTCCAAATTGAACAAGCAAAGAAAACTGTTGCTTCTATTTCTGGTGTGCCCGTGATCAGAAAGGAGATGGAAGAAGAGCAGAAAAGAATGAGTGGTTTCAAAAGATTTGCAAGCAAGAGGAGAGGGAGCACAAAAGCACAGATATGGCCGCATGTTGACAAATGGATGCCAGTCCAGCTCAACGATGCATGGGAAGAAATTAAGAGAACTTTTTGGTTCTATTATGATGTGCTTAGAGAATGGAGAGGGGAGAGCTCGGATCCCAATGAGGCTTTCATTGACTATCTCATGACCTTCTATCCTAAATATCTTCAAGGCTGGATAAATCTTGCGGATGAAAGAAAGGTGCAGATAACCGCCCCTGGTCCATACTCGTACCCTCCTCCCAGGCTGGAGAATGGCTGTGTGAATGAGAAAGCCATTGCTCAAGAAATTTCCCAGTACGCCATTCAGTTGGGCCTGACAGGGAACAATCCTGATATCATTAAAGAAAGAGATGCGCTGAAAAGAAGATATTATGGAATGTTCAACCTCGAAGTGCCTACTGATGAGGTGGAAGATCAGAGCTGAAGAGCCGGAGCAGAAGAACAAAAGAAGACTGAAGATGAAGACTCAGAAGATTCATGTAATTGTTTTTTTGTCTTTTTGATTTTGTTTTTCAGATAATATTCATTGTATCTTGTAACTGTCTACCAATCATCAATGAAACCTTATCATTTATGCTCAAAAGATAATATCTCATTATCTTATTTACATGTCTTTTACTTTTGATATGCCTGTATGTTGTCTCTAAGATTAATTGTTTAGTGATGAATCCTTTGAAAGATTCATTACTGAAGAAATTGTTGGGAAACTCTTTATGAATGAAAATTGTTGGGAGTTATAACCAATCTTGTAATAGGATAAACTGAAACCTGAGTATAGGTTAAGTATGATGTATACAAGATAGGTTTTGGCATCATCAAAAAGGGGGAAATTGTTGGGAGATGAATTTAATAAAGAGAGATTTTGATTAGATCCCAAAACCCCTGAGTATGACATGTTCAAGATAATCTTGATAGTTGAGTCGAGATTCGCTTTTTTAGAGTATTAGGGATGATATACGCAAAATGTATAGTCAGCAGATATAGATCAGGTTAGATTCTGATAGGTTCTGAAGACTCAGTAAGTTTCTGAAGAAACTGAAGATTTAGTAATGAAACTGAAGTTTCAAGTTTTCAGCAGAAATCGAGAAATCAAGACTCTTCGAGAAATCGAGAAATCAAGTTAAGCTAAATCGAGAAATCAAGACTCAAAGATGAAACCGAGAGACTCAAAGATTAAGACTCAAAGATATCTGTGAAGAAACAGAAGACCCTGAAGACTTAGAAGACCTCAAGACTCGGAAGAAGAAGAATGAATCGAAGACAAGAATTATCAAGACTCAAGAATGTCTTGAATGCTCAAGATAAACTCGAATGTTCCAAGGCACTTAAAATATCTATTTGAAGGATGCAATACTGAGAAAAACGCGATTCCTTAGAAAAATAGATATTGCCCAAGGCATTCAAATGCAGACAAAAGGAACTAAGACAAAGTGTTGTTAAGGTTATATCACTTTCGAGAATGTAACCAAAAAAGAGTCGTTGAAGTTGTCTACCTTTAATCGGAGACAAAAGTTAAAAAAGAAGAAGATAGCGTACATTGTCGACCTCGACAAATGACAGTCAATCGAAAAAGATGTCAGAAGTACTAAGTTCCAGACTGCAAAAAGGTGTTGACCGGCTACATGAAAGGCTATTGCCTAAAACGTGTTAGGGAGTCTCAAACCCTAAATATAGCCGTTCTTCAAACACCATAAGAGGAAACTCACGAAGCTATCTCTTCCAACGGATAGTTTTTCAAGAGTGACCTTGGTGCCTGCCTATAAATACTTGTGACCATCTACATTGAAGGTTATGGGAAATTTATAAGCAACTCAAGAGCTCAAACTTATTATTGCAAGTTGAAGCACTCGAAAAACCAAGAATTTCCCAAGTGCTTTATTTCGAAGAGAGCTCATTCCACTAAGCCTAGCTTGATAAGATATATCCAAAGCTTAGTCGAGATATCCTAGCCTTTGCATTGTTCTTAATTGTAAAGGATATCTCATCCTAGTTGGAAACCAACCAAAAAACCCCAAACCCTTTGTAAGGTAGTTTGAGTGTGATTGTTGGTGTGATTGGAGTTGTAAAGAGTTAGTAAACTACATTGAGGTAGTCAGAAAGCTCTAGAGAAGAAGTGAGTAATCTATCTTGGATAGACAGAAAGCTTGTGTGAGTTTTGAGTTAGTAAACTACAGAGGTAGTCAGAAAGCTCAAAATTAGAAAGGTTAGTAAACTACAGAGGTAGTCAGAAAGCCTTAGGAAGTGATTAGTGAATTGTTGGGAGATGAATTTAATAAAAGATTATATGATTTTGATTAGATCCCAAAACCCCTGAGTATGACATGTTCAGGATAATCTTGATAGATGAATCAGGATTCAGTTTTAGAGTGTTCAGGGTATTATCTGCACCGTGTATAGTCGGCAGATATAGAACAAAAGTTAGTTTTTTCAAGACTCAAGAAGAAATCGAGATATCAAGACTCGATGGGATCGAGAACACGAAGACTCGAGAAATCAAGACTCAGAGAAATCAAGACTCAGAGAAATATCAAGGCACAATTCTATCAAGAATCGAAGAATATCTTGAATGCTCGAAGATATCCCTGAATGTTCCGAGGCACTGAAGCTGAGGAATATAGCCGTTGGAATCCAGCTGACGTGGACCAACGAGAGGAAGACAACCAGCCGGGAAAAGCTGCAGAACTTACAAAGAATAGTATGGATTTGAATGTGATTCTCTCCAACGGTAACATTCAAATCCACACTATAAATACAAGTTCTTCCTTCATTATCAGGAGTGTGGAAGTGCGAAAAAGATAGCAACAATGCTACAAGAGCAAAGAGTGTTATAGCCAAAGCATTCCCACCCTAGAACACAAGCCTATAGATATACAAATATATTCAAAGAGTGTTCTAGAACCCAATCTAAGCAACCCACGATGTATCATAAGCTTAGAGAGATTTTCCCAACCTTAGCATTGAGGCTAAACCATTGTAAGGGAAAATCTCACCATAGTTGGAGACAACACCAAAACCCAAACCCAGTGGTGAAGTGAGGTAGTTGTTAGGCAAACCCAGTGAGGGTGATAAGTCCGTTGGAGTGTGAACTCGTTAAACATCTGTAGGCGATCCCGTGGAGGGTGATAAGTCCCGAGGCTAACCCGAGAGAGGGTTATAAGTCGATTCAGTGTGAGCTCGGTAAATATCTATTTGGCAATCCCGTGGAGGGTGATAAGTCCCGTTTGAAGGAATTTCCTAGAGAGGGAGAGTGGATGTAGGATTTGGTTGTCCGAACCACTATATATTCTTTGTGTTGTTCTTGCTTTATGTTTATACTTGTCATAACGATTCGTTTATAAGCAAAGCACACACACGAGCTCAAAAGTCAAAAAAAAAAAAAATTGGAACACTCTGCCCTCATCATCCTCGCTTTTTATATGCACCGAAATGAAAACGTCTTGCTTCCAAGACGCGCAAAAAATAGTTTTTTCCCAGGACCAACAAGTGGTATCGAGAGCGGTGCTCAAAAGATTACTTTTTCAATGTTTTTACCGAAAGCGAGATCTTTCTTTTTTTAAAACCTATCTACGATCCGATATCAACAAAGCGGTACCAAGGAAAAGCGAAAAAGTTTTAAACAACAATGGAATAATAGAACTTTTCATTGATAAAGACCCGAAGGTCAGGTTACATTACAAGTTACAAATGCAAGAAAACCTGGAGGTCAATACATAACTCTAAACCCTAAACCCTTAAGCCATATCCCTAAACCCTCATCCTAACCCAAGTGGAGCAGGGAAAGAGAGAGATTTTTAATTATGATGCTCTCATTTTCCCCCACTTAACAAGGGTGAGAGAGGCTTTAAAGAAGAAAATCCCAAGGCGCTATCAGAAGCTGAAGATCAAGAAAATGGAGCGAGAGCGGCCTTGATAGGATTTTTAAAGCCAGGAGCCCCAAGAAAGAGTCAGTGGGCTCTCCAGCTGTTAAATGGTGAGGTGATATACGAAGATCAGCTGTTATCAGATCAAGATCGTATATCAAACTCACGTTCATTTTCAGACTAAGTCTGTTGATGGTAGTCACGTCATAACGATAGACACACAAGGTGCATACGGTTAGGAGAAGTGTCTTCTCGGTTCTGCAATGGTAACGCCGCCATGGTGGAAGAGCTTTTTGCAACGATCGTATGTGAAATCGTTGGCGATGACGAAAGCAAACAATAAGGGATGAACAGAGTTGATTTGAGAAGATGAAATCATGGAAAAAGGGGTAAAAGTGTTTCTTAGGAAGTCTTACAGGAAACAAGGGTTCACCGGGATACATGATTCTCTGAAGAAGATATGTATGGTGAATGAGTTATGTTGTGTAAAACATTGGTCCAATTTATAGAGGCCAAGCAAGGGTGCGGATGCAAATTTGAGTTCTCAAAGCCTATTTTAGAAAAATTTGCATCACACAAGGGCGATGTAGAAATCACGCGACCGATAATTGGATAAAGTTACGGCGGATTGACATATCGAGTGTATTAGGCGATATCTCGCATGTCAAATCGCACCAACTTAGGGAAGAGAGTCTACTACTCTAGACTAAGTTCCGGGCAAGAACATTTTCCAAGAATTGTCTTAATCTGAGAAGAATCAGATTAGGTCAACAAAAATCTGATTACATACAAAGCTGATCAAATGAAGAAAATCAGCTGAGCTTGAAAACTTCACCAAATCGGATATATCGGTCTATATCGGTTGAAAGGGAACTTCAACTTGAGGGGAACTCACGGAATCAAAAGTAAATGATTGAGATCGGATGAGGTGCGAGACAAGACCGATCAAAATCGGATGAGTTAGATGAGTTAGAGTGAACTGATGAGAAATGCGTAATCGAAATGAAGAAAAGCTAAAGCCGAAGAATCGAGAAGAAAAGGTTGCAAATCGGAAGATGAAGCGAAAGAGATCGATCAAGATCGGGCGTGATCGAGATCGATATGATAAACCGATATGCGATATACTAACCTGATATAATGACCTGATGCTATGTTGATCTAAAGAAGTGTTGATCTAATCAGTCGAACTGATCAGATCAAGCAAAAAGGAAATCAGATAGCATGAGTGAAAAGAATACTGATGGCTCAGTAAATAAAGTGGACTGAGACTCAGTATAGGTCAAGAGACCTGAGGGTCAGGATGTCTGAAATCAGAAGAAACTGAACTCAGTCAGCATGAGTATCAGTATGCCTGATCAGACAAGGTCCGTAGAAGAAGAGGAATGAGGAGTCGAGCAGAAGACAGAAGACTGAAGAACAAGACTGAAGACTTGTAACTCTTTATGTTTGTGTCTTTATTTCTTTAATAAGTTCATTGTAATTTGTAACTGATAACATACAATCAATGAAACTTTTATCTTTATGCTCAAAGATAATACCTCATTATCTTTCTTACATGTCTTTTATTTAGATATGTCTGATTGAATGTCTCTGATCTGATTATATGCTCATATATAAGGGAAACTATATGATGCTATAAGAAATTGCTTAAGTATTTAGTAATGATCTATTTAGAAAAGATTCATTACTAAAGAAATTTGTTGAATGTTTTTAAATTGATTGGAGATTTACCTTTCTTGTAATAAGAAAAACTGAAACCTGAGTATAGGTTATATGTTTGTAACAAGATAGGTTTTGGCATCATCAAAAAGGGGGAAATTGTTGGGAGATGAATTTAATAAAAGATTATATGATTTTGATTAGATCCCAAAACCCCTGAGTATGACATGTTCAGGATAATCTTGATAGATGAATCAAGATTCAGGTTTTAGAGTGTTAGGTATTATATCGCACCGTGTATAGTCGGCAGATATAGAACAAAGTTAGTTTTTCAAGACTCAAGAAGAAATCGAGATATCAAGACTCGATGAGATCTTGAGAACACGAAGACTTCGAGAAATCAAGACTCGAGAAATCAAGACTCAGAGAAATCAAGACTCGGAGAAATATCAAGGCACAAGTAATTCAAGAAAGAAGAATAACATCTTGAATGCTCAGTATATCCTGAATGTTCCGAGGCAATTGGCCGAGGAATATAGCATTGGAATCCGGTGGCGTGGACCAACGAGAGGAAGACAACCCGGTAGGGAAAAGCTGCGCAGAACTTACAAAGAATAGTATGGATTTGAATGTGATTCTCTCCAACGGTAACATTCAAATCCACACTATAAATACAAGTTCTTCCTTCATTATCAGGAGTGTGGAAGTGCGAAAAAGATAGCAACAATGCTACAGAGCCAAAGAGTGTTATAGCCAAAGCATTCCCACCCTAGAACACAAGCCTATAGATATACAAATATATTCAAAGAGTGTTCTAGAACCCAATCTAAGCAACCCACGATGTATCATAAGCTTAGAGAGATTTTCCCAACCTTAGCATTGAGGCTAAACCATTGTAAGGGAAAATCTCACCATAGTTGGAGACAACACCAAAACCCAAACCCAGTGGTGAAGTGAGGTAGTTGTTAGGCAAACCCCAGTGAGGGTGATAAGTCCGATGGAGTGTGAACTCGTTAAACATCGTAAGGCGATCCCGTGGAGGGTGATAAGTCCCGAGGCGAACCCGAGAGAGGGTTATAAGTCCAGTTCGAGTGTGAGCTCGGTAAATATCTATTGGCAATCCCGTGGAGGGTGATAAGTCCCGTTTGAAGGAATTTCCCTAGAGAGGGAGAGTGGATGTAGGACTGGTTGTCCGAACCACTATATATTGCTGTGTTGTTTATTGCTTTATGTTTATACTTGTCATACGCATTCGTTTATAAGCAAAGCACACACACGAGCTCAAAAGTCAAAAAAAAAATTGGAACACTCTGCCCTCATCCCTGTTTTATATGCACCGAAATGAAAACGTCTTGCTTCATACGCCAAGAAAATAGGTTTTCCCAGGGACCAACAAGTGGTATTTGCTCAAAAGACGGGATCTTTCAAAACCTATCTACGATCCGAATTTCTCTGAAGGTACAAGGAAAGAGAAAGTTTTAAACAACAATGGAATAATAGAACTTTTCATTGATAAAGACCGAAGGTCAGGTTACATTACAAGTTACAAATGCAAGAAAAACACGGAGGTCAATACATAACTCTAAACCCTAAACCCTTATAATATCCCTAAACCCTCATTGTGCGGAAAGAGAGAGATTTTTAATTATGATGCTCTCATTTTCCCCCACTTAACAATGAGAGAGGCTTTAAAGAAGAAAAAGCCATTTCAAGATCAATATCTTTAAATTGAAAGCAATTAAATGGTTTTATACGAAGATCATTATATCGAGATCAAGATGGAATCAATTTCAACTAAGTTGCATTGATGGTAATCACGTCATAACGATAGACATCACAAGGTGCATCAAGTGTCTTTCCATTTCAAAAAACGCCACCGGGACCAACATGAATTTCTCTGAAGAGAAAGTGGACGTAGGAGCTTGAGTCTACGAAACTATAACTTGTTGTGTTCTTTGCTTCTGTTTTGCTTTGATTAATTAATTGAGTATCTTTAAATTGAAAGCATATTTTCGCGATAGTCGGTTGGAATCAAGTTGCATCCAACCGAATCTTACTAATCACTATTCCATTAAAAAGGAAGGTTTTGACAAAAGCTTAAAAGGGTATTAAAGGGCCAACCATTAAGATTGTTATAGAAACGGATAGTTACCGAACTTATCCAAGTTGATTATCGATCAGCCTCGGGATCTCTGGCTTCGGGATCATTTGGGATTATCTAAGGTATCTGAAAGCGATTCGGGATCCTTTGTCTCGGGTAGACTTTGACTTCAGAGCGATTTGTGCTTCTCGGGACCAAATCATCGAGGACAACGACCCAAGTGACCTCGATAAAGAAAAGTTTTAAAAAAACGAACACGTGTATTCCCCCATACGTGTAAGACTTCGTTTACACCGGGACCAGCGAAACTTAGTACTCTTGACATAATTCAGGGTCCGTCGCTTTCGATTGTCGATAAAAATGCGATGTTGTCTTCCTACGATTGGTTCTTGTCTTGGTGAATGTAGACAAACAAAATGGCTCTTTTAGGTCAATCTCTCTGAATGAGACAACCTTAAACAACACTTAGGCTTAGTTCCTTTTGTCTGCACTTGAATGTTTTTGGGCAATATCCACTTTTCTGAACTTGTATCTTTTCCTCAGTTTTGTATGAATTCAGATAGATATTTCTTGATTGCCTCACGAACATTGGTCTTTCGAGTCTTGATAACTTCTTGAGTCTTTAGTATATTCTGAGTCTTCAGTGTCATCAGTAACTTACTGAGTCTTTAGTATATTCTGAGTCTTCAGTGTCTTCAGTAACATACTGAGTCTTCAGTATATTCTGAGTCTTAAGTTCTACTGATTCTTCAGTTACTCAGTGATGGTCCCGGTGGGAAAACCCATTTTGCGCGTGCGGAAGCAAACATTTCGTGCGATGCATATAAAAACAGGGGTGAAGGAATGGTGATTACAGATTTTTGTGTTTTAAGCTCATGTGTTGTGTTTTGCTTATAATCGAATGCGTATGACAAGATAAGAACATAAAGCAATAAAGAACACAACAAAGTATAGTGGTTCGGAGATTCAAGCTCCTACATCCACTCTCCCTGTTCCTAGGGAAATTCCTTCCAACTGGACTTATCACCCTCTCGGGTTCGCCTCGGGACTTATCACCCTCCACGGGATTGCCTACAGATGTTTACCGAGTTCACACTCCATCGGGACTTATCACTCTCACTCGGGATTGCCTACCCTCCCTTTCGGGATTGCTAGATGTTTACCGAGTTCACACTCACCTACAAACTTAACCGACTGATTTAGGTAACGTTTGTTTGGTTTCCAACTAGGTTGAGATTTTCCTTTACATTTGTTTAGCCTCAATGCTAAGGTTGGGAAAATCTCTCTAAGCTTAGGATACATCGTGGGTTGCTTAGATTGGGTTCTAGAACACTCTTGAACATATTTGTATATCTATAGACTTGTTTTCTAGGGTGGGAATGCTTTGGGTAAAACTCTCTTTGGCTCTGTAGCATCTCGTGCTATAATCTCCATGCATCCACACATTAGAATGATGAAAGACCTTGTATTTATAGTGTGGATTTGAATGTTACCGTTGGAGAGAATCACATTCAAATCCTGTTGGTCCCGGTGCAAACGAGTCTTACACGTGTATGGGGGGGGAATACACGTGTTTAGTGTTTTAAAACTTTTTTTTCATCGAGGTCACTTGGGTCGATAATCCTCGAAGATTAGGTTCGAGAAGCACGACGATCGCTCGAGTCAAAGTCATCGAGACAAAGTGATCCGTTTCGCTTTTCGTAAAACTTCAGATAATCCCAACTGAGTCCTGAGTGTCAGAGATCCTGAGTTGCTTGGATCAGATAACTAACTTGTTGAACCCTCAGAAGAGTACGTTCGGTTTGGTAACTATCTGTTTCTATTTACTTTCGGTTAATGTGAATGGTTTGGCCCTTAGTTTATACTCGTTTTAAGCTTTGCGTAAAACCTTCCCTTTATGAAATAGTGATTATTTGTGATTCACTTATGCAAACCGATTGGATTGATTCCAACTGAATATCGTTGAAAAGTATGCTTTCAAAATCAAGTCAATGCGTGCAGATAAACATGAGATAAGGAAAGCAATAAAGAACACGGCAATTATAGTGGTTCGAGAGACTCAAGCTCCTACATCCACTCTCTCCGGCTCTTGAGAGAAATTCACTATCAACAATGAGCTTTTCGACTACCTCGTAGTTTACTTACTCAACTTCGGCCTGAGTTTTTCGACTACTCCACGTAGTTTACTTACTCAACCCGACCTTGAGCTTTTCGACTACCTCCGTAGTTTACTTACTCAATCACACACAAGCTTTCGGACTACCCACAGAGCTTACTAACTTCTCCTCTAGAGTTTTTTCGACTACTCCAGCGTAGTTTACTAACTCTTTACAACACTTCTCACCAACAAACACACTCCAACTACCTTCACAAGGGTTTGGGGTTTCTTGGTTGGTTTCAACTAGGATGAGATATCCTTTACAATGAAGCACAATGCAAAGGGTTAGGATATCTCGACTAAGCTTTGGATAATTCTTATCAAGCTAGGCTTAGTATAGTGAGCTCTCTTCAATATTGAAGCACTTGGGAAATTCTAAGTTTTTCGAAGTGCTTTTAACTTTTACAAGAATAGGCTTGAGCTCTTAAGTTGCGTATAAATTTCCGTAACCTTACAATGTAGAGGGTCACCAAGATTTATAGGCATACACCAAGGTCACTCTTGAAAACTATCCGTTGAGAGACAACTGACCGTGAGTTTCCTCTTGTGGTGTGTGAAACGGCTATATTTAGGGTTTGAAACTCCTTAACACTTTCTAGGCAATAGCCTTCCATGTAGTCGGTCTTCACTTTTTGCAGTCTGGAACTTTTGTACATCTGACATCCTTTTTCAGAGACACACATCATCTTTGTCGATGATGGTACGATGTTGTCTTTCTCTTTTTGACTTTTGTCTCGAGTTAAAGGTAGACACCTTCAACGGCTCTTTTTGGTTACAAACTCGAGTTTGATATAACCTTAACAACACTTCGACTTAGTTCCTTTTGTCCGCATTTGAATGTCTTGGCAGATATCTATCTTTCTAAGGAATTTGCGATCTTCTCAGTATTGAATCCTTCAGATAGATATATTCAGTGCCTTGGAACATTGAGTTCATATCGAGCATTGAAGACATTCTTCGATTCTTGATAATTCTTTGTGTCTTCGATATTCTTGATCTTGATTTCTCGATCTTGATCTTTCTTTGTGTCTTGAGTCTTACGAGTCTTGAGGTCTTTCGAGTCTTGAGGGTCTTCTTTGAGTCTTCTCACCGAGTCTTGATTTTTCAAGATATCTATCGAGTCTTCAAGAACTATCTGAACTATATCTGCGACTATACATTCTCTGCAGATAACATCCTGAATATTCTAAAACTGAATCCTGACTCAACTTATCAAGATCATTCTGAACATGTCATACTCAGGGGTTTTGGGATCTAATCAAAATCATAAATCTTTATTAAAATTTATCTCCCAACAATTTCCCCCTTTTTGATGATGCCAAAACCTATCTTGTTACAAACAAATAACCTATACTCAGGTTTCAATTTATCCTATTACAAGATTGGTTGTCTCCCAACAATTTCTTAAATCAGAGAATCTCTCAAAAATTTCAGAGTTTCTCAATAGTTTTAATCATTCAGCAATTTCTTCAGTAATGAATTTCTTTAACTAGTTCATTACCAAATACTTAAACAGTTTCTCCCTTATCAATCATACAATCAGTTCAGAGACATTCATTCAGGCATATCAAAATAAAATACATGTAAATACAATCAGTTCATCACTTAACTCAGCCTTGACTCCCTCCAGCTTCTCATTTAGCTTTCCTTCCATGGAGGTCATCTGGGTGGTTAGAGTGTTTTGAATTTGCACCAGTTCTGAAGAGTGACTAAGACCGTCCATCTTTTGAGCTTGATTGGCCAATGTTTCTTCCATCTGAGCAATCTTGATCATCATTGGCTCAACCTTCTCAAGTTTCTCTATCAGAGGAGTGAGATCAATCTCAGGAATCTTCTGTACCTCCTGTGTTGTGTCGATCATCTTGAGCTCGGCTTCATTCGAGCTCCGGTCTCGGTATGCCTCGATCACCGAAGAGTACTATCAACATTCGATGTTGACTAGATCGAGTTGATCGACAATGAAGTCTCCTTTTCAATCTGAGGCGCTTCTCAACATCTCCTGTTGGTCCCCATCTCCATCTTGAGATTTGTCTCCATTTGCTTGGGGCACCAACCTCGGTTGCTCTCCTCTCGCCAACTTCCTCCGAACTAGCTCATCAAAATCGGAGTTTTTCATCACGAGCTTTGTCGCCGAACCACGAGAAGTCGGTCGGAAAAACATCTCCTCATTCCACCGGTCTTCCCTCTAAAAGCGGCAATATCAAGCATCTCGGGAAGAGTCGATTGAGGATAAATCTGATTGTCCTTAATCTGAAGAAAATATCTTTTGGTCGGGATATAAATTTGAGCTCGAGTGTATCGGTCAAGTATGCTATTTCCCCTTGCTCCTCCACTCGCCTTCTTGACCTCGCCTTTCTTCCATCTCGGGCTTTACGGTTCATTTGAAGTTTTACGCTAAGGGATCAAGAAGTAGATCACTCGAGGGAGCTCATCAAGACTATTACGCTCCTGAGTCTCGGTTGACATCTAAAGTTTGTGCGGTCGGGTTCTCGGTTTGTATCTGTGTGGATTACGAGGCTGAATGGTATATCCTCGATTTTAGTGCGAGTTGGCTCATCGGTCGAGCTTGCACATCTTGGATCGACTCTGGTGGCTCTTACATGCGACTGCACTTTTGAGGTAGGCATCTCTCGAGGTCGAGCTCCTTTGAAAATTTCTGAGAAATTTTATCATCTTGGCGATGTCTCGAGCACCTCGAGAAAAGACACGCCTCCTCGGTCGATCTCGTGTCCGGAGATAACCCGAGCCAACACTTGTAATGGTGAACTCTGAGCAGTTTGGCCCTCAGGTTGAATCTCTTCAGAATCACTTCCATCTTCATCGGTGAGAACCACCAATCTTCTGCGTTTTGGAGCAAGATTTTTTTGTTTCATCATTTTTGCTCCCTGCTCCATCTTTGCCTCCAACAACATCTTCCCCCTAGTTTGTTGGGTCTCTTTTTCAGCAACTGCAGAAGGTGATTCTACCTTCTTTTCTCTCTTCCCCCTGATGACCTGCTTCCTTGAAGAACTGGGTTTAAGGAGAATTTTGGATTTAGGAAATGGGGTCGAATTGGCGAAGATATCCTCCTCCTCTCTGCACATCTCCAAAATGTAAGCAATTTTGGTGGCATGGTGGATCTTGCCTTTGATTGAGATCGCCCCGTCAATCTTCCTCAAAACTTTGGTCTGCTCACTCACCGTCTGGATCAGGAATTTCAGCCAGTTGAAATCTGTGGTGGGTGAAGCTTCTATCGCCGCCATCAATCTGAGTTTCGGGGTACTTATCTGCTCAAAACTCCCTGCAAGACTCATGATGCACTTGCTCACAATATCCATCAACACAAGATATTGTGGCTTCAGGTGCCTTTTATGCAGTGTCGCCTCAAACTTAACAGATTCTCAAAGCAATCCTATCTAAGTACTCTGCTCTCTTCTTCGACATATACATCGTAGGATCCTCTCCTCTATCCGAGAGCTCAAAAACATCATTGATTTTTTGGAACAATATCTGATCCCTCTCAAAATCGATGTATTTGGATGATCGCTCTAAGTGTGATATCTGATTAACTTAGAATGCATCTGACCCTCTTCATCTATCTTCAAATTCTGAGATGAATTCGATTACCTCTTTTTGCAAACTCTCGGTGCGGTGGGTTTGCGACTAGTTGGGTGAGTTTAGCTTGGTTGAATCATATCTGAGAGCCTCTCTTACGGCTTTGAGTTGGTTGTGCTTTAGAGTGAGACAACGAACTCGTACCACGGCTTGTTGGTTTCGGCTAATCTCTCGAACAGGGTTGGAGCCATTTTAGAGTTTGATTGAAGAAGAAAAACTTTAGGGTTTGGAGATTTTCTGGGCAAAGGGGATTTTTAATTTCAGAGGATTTGAAAATGAAGGGTTTGATAAAAATTTTGGCTTGAATGGTTGATTGGGGTTTATATAGCCTTGAGATTGTGGGGAATCGTGTTGGTTAGGTAAGTAACAACGGTTGAGATTAATCTCCGATTAATCGGGTATCGAACAAACGATCTCGAAAAAGTAAGCCGCCAAAACATCCTCATTGGTCATTAATGTAGCAGAGCATTAAATGACTGTTGACCTTCTTCGGAATTTAAAACGATCCCACCCCAAAACAAAACATTCCTCAGGTGTTTTTATATTTATTGCGAATGATTACTGAATTTACTTGAGCAATAAATGGAGCGCATGAGTCATTACTTCTTCAGACCAATTTCCTCTATCGGTCTTCTCGAAGTAATCGATCTTGATAAAATGTCATTATAATCGAGTCTTGAATTGGTGTTTTTCGAGATTTGATTCAAAAGTATTTCCATTTTATCTGAGCTTCTCGAAGGATTACGAAAACTTCATGCATCCGAAAACCTTCAATTTTTTGATTTTATTCTATACACTGGTTAAAGCATCCCTAATTCAACCGAAAGTTCTTGAAGTCTTGATTCCGCCAAAGGTTTAGTCAAGATATCAGCTCTCGCTTATCAAGATGAATTTTCTCCATCTCGTATGTCCTTCTTCTCGACATGATCTCGATGAAGTGATGTCGATATCCACATGCTTGCATCCGGTGTGCAATAGGGTTTTGTGAAATAGCAATGGCACTATTATTGTCACAAAATATTGGTACTTCATTGGTTACAACTTTATAATCCTTCAATTGTTGTCTGAGCCAAAGAATGCATGCCTGGCTAGACTTCCTGCAGACCATATATTCAAACCCGGTGAGTACTTGTTGCTATCGAGGTCCTGCTTTCTTCGAAAACCAAGATATCAGCTTGCTTCCTAGAAATTGACAAGTTCCTGAAGTGGACTTCCTGTCAATTCTGAATCCTCCATAATCAGCATCTGAGTAACCACTTAACTCTAGGTTATCATCAAGCTGGATACCATAATCCTCTATTCACTGTGCCCTTAAGATATTTCAAGATCTTTTTTTGGCAAAAGATCCATGTGACTAGCCTTAGGATTAGCTTGGTATCTTGCACATATCCCAACAGCAAATGTTATATCCGGCCTACTTGCTGTGAGATAGAGCAATGATCCAATGATTCCTCTATAATCAGTATGACTTATTGATTTTCCTTCAGAATCAGGATCCATCTTGTAGTTAGTATTCATGGGAATTCTAAGCGTATTACGGTCTGTACACCATATTTGGCAATCGGATCTCTGGTGTACTTTGCCTGGTTGATGAATATTTCTTCCTTTGATTGTTTCACTTGAAGTCCTAGAAAGAAATTCATCTCTCCCATCATTGACATCTCAAACTTGTCTTTCATCAGTGTTGAAAACTTTTCACACAGCTGATGGTTTGGAGATCCAAAAATGATGTCATCAACATATATCTGAACTAGTAAGATATCTTCCCCATCCTCTATCCTGTACAGAGTTCTATCAACAGTTCCTTTGACAAAACCATGGTCAACAAGAAACTGAGAAAGAGTATCATACCATGCTCTGGGTGCTTGTTTAAGACCATACAAAGCTTTTCTTAGCCTGTAAACTTGGTCATTCTGTTTGAAACCAGGAGGTTGTTCCACATAAACCTCTTCTTTAAGCACGCAGTTCAGAAATCCACTTTTCACATCCATCTGATAGACTGTGAACTTCATGTGGGCAGCATATGCAAGAAACAATCTGATGGCTTCTAGTCTTGCAACAGGTGCAAAGGTTTCATCATAATCCAAGCCTTCTTCTTGGGAATAACCTTGTGCAACTAGACTTTCCTTGTTTCTCACAATGTTGTTGTTTTCATCTCTTTTGTTCTTGAAAACCCACTTGGTTCCAATGACATTGTGCCTTTCTGGTCAATCTACTAGCTCCCATACTTCATTCCTCGAGAATTGATTCAGCTCATCTTGCATGGCAGTAATCCAGTGAGAATCTTGTAGAGCTTCACCAATCTCAGTGGGTTCTTTCTCTGATAGGAAGCAGCAGAATAGTGCACTCTCTCCATGGAACCTTCTAGTCTTAACACCTTCAGTTAGATCACCCACAATCTGGCTTGTAGGATGGCTATCTAACCATTTCCTTCTTGATGTTCCCCCTTCAATGGTATCCTCAACATTTGAAATGTTAGGTTCAGTTAAATCAGCAAACTCATGGAACAACAAAACAGGAGAAAGGTAATCATCTTCCTTAGGGGAAATTCTATTCAGAACATTGTCAGAGACATTTGTTCCCCTTTGGTTGATAGATTCAGAAATTGCCTCAGCTGTGACCACATCTTCATTGGCATCACGTGCTGAGTCCAGGCGGTGTCTGTTCAGATTGGTCACCTTTTGGAGTGTTGGTTTTCCGGTCTCACCATCCCGATTTCCATCCCGAACTTCTTTTTATCCGAAAGTCCGAGTTACTCCAATCATAGATAATGGTGACTTCTTCTTTTTTTGATTCGATGGATGATTTATCTTCGCATTTTGGGCTTAATCTGGTGATCCTCTTTGTCGGTTCATTTGCATCATGTTCTGTTTCTTCCGAACACAAAGCAGATTCATCAAAAACAACATGAGGTGTTTCCTCCACAATAAGAGTCCTACAGGTTGTAAACTCGAAAGCTTTCTTGACTTCGAATATCCTAAGAATATTCCTTCATCGACCTTACTATCAAATGTTTTCAACTGATCTTTACCATTATTGTGTATGAAACACTTGCAACCAAACACACGAAAAAAGAAAAAACAAGAGGCTTCCTTTCATTCCAAAGCTCATATAAGGCGTTTTGCCTTGACTTTTTGTCAAGATGGATCTATTCTCGAGAGTAGCATGCGGTGTTGATAACCAAACCCAAAATCTTTTAGGAATATCGACCTTCACTATCATTGTCTTGCGAACTTCTTTCGAGTTCATTTCCTTCTTTCAAAGAACACCATTTTGTTGAGGGGTCCTTGCGGTGATGTTTCATGTAGAATTCCATTTCTTTGCACAATAATCGAAATGATATGATTTATAAACTCGGTTCCTTTGTCGATCGATTTTGACCACACTCAGATTTTTCTCATTCTCGAGCCTTTTCAAGAATGCTCGCAACTTTATATCGAGTTTCTTTCTTCTTGAGTAAGAATATGACCCAAGTATATCTTGAGTAGTCATCAACTACTACCAATGTGTATTTCGCCATTAGTGCTCACGGTGTTATAGGACCAAACAGATCCATATCTGGTCAAGTATTCTCTCGGTAGAAACTTCTACTTTGCTTTTTAAATGATGCTTTGACTTGTTTTCCTTTTCGCACGCATCACAAATGTGTTCCTTCTTGAACACTTCATTAGGCAACCCTCTCACAAGAGCTAATCTTGCAAGCTTGTTCGGGGTTTTGAAGTTTAGGTGATTCATTCTTTTATGCCATAACCATTTGGTATCTGTGGAACTTTTAGCAATTAAACATGTATCTTTAGGAGTTGAACTCCAATCAAGAAGATACACATTCCCTTTTCTTGTACCCGGTCAAGAATACTTTTACGTGATGTATCATCTTTCACAAAGCATAAGTTCTTGGAGAACTCAACATTGAAAACCCTTATCACGTAATTAGCTAATTGATGACAAGTTATGCTTCAATCCGGATACATATGAAACACCATGGATATGAATCGAGTCGACTTCCAAAGTTCCATATCCTTCACCATCCCTTTGAGTTATCTCCAAAAGTGATCTGTTGGCCTCTTTGTTCAACATAGTCCTTTGAGCATCTTCTTGAATCTGTCATATGTCTTGAGCATCCATTTGTCAAGATACCATACATCGGGGAGCTTTTTTCATCTCTGCTCATCGATTGCCATGTGATCTTTCATCGACTTAGTGCTCTGGTTTTCCTCCTGAAAAACAGATCAATTCTTAGGTACCCATTTTGTGTAGGGTCCTACGAGGTTAGTTGTACCTTTCGGAATCCAAATCGCCGACAACTCTAATCACTTTAGAGTGGTTAATTTGTCTTCCATAAACATCAACATATACATCCACTACTCTCGGGGTGCCTTAGCGGTTTTTTTAGATATGTGTGCTAGCTTTAGCATGAACATGTGCCTTAGAGTTCTTCTTTGGTTCGGGCCTTACATTCGGATGCTTAGGCTTTTATGCAGCCGGTCTAAATCTTTGATGACTCGGGTTCAGATAACCTTTACCCTTAGGCAAGTGAGGTTCGGGTTTTGCATCTTTGAAATCTGGTCTTTCAAAGATCTTGAGGACTTGGTCTCTTTGGTTGAAAATGTCTCATTTGAGTGTTTCTCATCCGAGGATTCCTCGATGGTTCGATTGTGGAACCTTTCAAGTTTGCATTCTTAGCTTTGAGGCTTTGAAGTACTTGCTCGAAACTTTCTGAATCGCTTTCGAGTTTTCTTGCCTTCACCGAGGTTTGGGCTTTCTAACTTTGATCATTCGGTTTTCTTTGAGACCATAGGTCATTTTCCTTGTCTACAACCTTGGGCATTTTTTAGGTTTGAAGTGTAGGTGCCCTTTGGTTTTACAAAGACGATCTTCTTGCTACTTGACGCAAACATTTAGATGACCTTGTGAGGTTCCCCACTGGAATATATCCCAATCCAGATTTTTTATAGTCACAGATCTCTCTGGTAACTCTGAATTTCATCTATTACGTTAGATGCATTCTTCAATAGAGTTAACTTCTTATGTGCACTATCCTCACGATTCTGTAGAGTTTTATGCTTCTCGAGAGGTCATTGAACTTCGATTCGATTATTTGAATCTCTTTAGTGGATTTCTCTAGCTTTTCGATTAGGGACACTATCAACTTCTCTTTCTCTCGAGAGTTGTACTTTCGAGAACATCCAGGTTCATCGGTAGCTCCCATTAATTGAGAAGTGACCGATATTGCTAGAGTTTTTCCATTTTAGATTTTTGACTTTTCGATTCCTTATTACGCTCTTGAGTTTGATTTAGCGATCCTTGCAAAAACGGCATAGTTCTTCATCGATTCTCGAAAAGAATCCATCAGTCAAAATGATTTTTTCGGTGGAACTTGAAAACTCTTGTGCTAGTGTAGGAGCAAAGAACAGAGAAAGAAGAGTTTACCTCCTCAATGGCCATCGACCGAGATATCATCACTTTCAATCGTGCGAGAATATCTCATCCGAAGATCTAGATCCCTCCTCGAGTGTTCTTCTTCCGCAATCATGGCCTTTTTGCTTGAGAAACCACGGTCTCTTATAGCTTGCCTTTCTCTTCTCTCCTTAGCACTCAAATCCGGACAATCATCTTTGGAAGTGACCTTTCTTCCGGCGTTATAGCATCTGTTGGCATCATCATCCTGATCATTTTCTTCTTTGGACTTGAAGTCCTTATTTTTGGATGAAGATCCTTCAGCTTTCAGGTCTTTCTTCTTCTCAGTTGATCTGTCCTCAGGTTTCTTCTGGTACCTGTGGTTCCTGTAATAGTTTTTGTATTTTCCAAATCTACTATTGAGTCTATCAAACCTTCTTGCCATCGGTCTGCTAGCTTTTCCTCAAGCTCATCCCGATTTTTTTTGGCATGGGGTTCTCGTGCTCTCTAGTTTTTCTGAGTTTTATCTTTGGCTTTTAAGGCCACATTCTTACTCGATGAAGAATCATCTTTCTTTGTCGGCCTTTTTGGATTTCTTATCAATTACAAATTCATAGGCTTTCAGCTCAGAGAAGACTTGTTGGTAAGGCATTGAGTTAATATTCTTGGTGTTGAATATCCCATTTCTTAGATAGACCTCTAAGAATTTTCAATGCAACTTCTCTCTGTGGGTATTTCTTTCCAAGTGCATTTAGATCATTCATGATCTTTAGTGAATCGACTTCCGGTTTGTCTATTGATTCACCATCATCCATTTCAAAACTATCAAACTTTCCAATTGCCCTTTGAAAGTTTGTTTTTTTTATATGATCGTGCCTTGGCACATATCAGTTAGTGTATCCCAAATCTCTTTAGTAGTATTACAGTGAGAGATCATTCTCATCACACCATCATCAATTGTGTTGTATAGTGTGTCTTTTGCAATGTAGTCTAGATTGACTAACTTTCTCTCCTCAGAGTCGGTTGGTCATCGACTTAGGAAATTCTGCTCTAGGATCAATTCTCTCATCTTCATTTCCTCCTGGGATTCACTACTGAAGAATGGAATGGTCCTTGAGAGACCACACTCCACATATGCTCATGTTTGGAATCTGAGATGAGCCTGCATTCTCAATCTCCATAGATCATAGTTCTCCACTGAGAACATGGGAAGTTTTTTAGAAGACATTTTTCTGATCTCTTGAAAAATAAAAGGTTTCAAACAAATAAGATCGATTCGGATAGACCACAAGTATTTTTGAAAATAAAACTTTGGTCAACATGCCAGTGGTCAAGTTGAACCACCGCCTCGATACCACTTGTTGGTCGGTGCAAATGAGTCTTACACGTGTATGGGGGGAATACACGTGTTTGGTGTTTTTAAAACTTTTTTCTTCGAGGTCACTTGGGTCGATAATCCTCGAAGATAGGGGTTCGAGAAAGCAGATCGCTCGAGTCAAAGTCTCTTCGAGGCAGTGATCTGGGTCGCTTTCGTAAACCTCGGATAATCCCAATCGAGTCCTCGAGTGTCAGAGATCCCGAGTTGCTTGGATCGGATAACTAACTTATTGAACCCTCGTAAGAAAATACGTTCGGTTTGGTAACTATCTCGTTCTAGCTACTCGGTTAAGCGGAATGGTTTGGCCCTTAGTTTATACTCGGTTTTAAGCTTTGCGAAAACCTTCCTTTATGAAATAGTGATTAGGTTGTGATTCACTTATGCAACTTCGGTGGATTGATTCCAACGAATATCGATTGAAAAGTATGCTTTCAAAATCAAGTCAATGCGGCAGATAAGCCTGAGATATAAGGAAAGCAATAAAGAACACAAACAATTATAGTGGTTCGAGACTCAAGCTCCTACATCCACTCTCTCCGACTCTTCAGAGAAATTCACTATCAACAATGAGCTTTCTGACTACCTCGTAGTTTACTTACTCAACTCGGCCCTAAGTTTTCTGACTACTCCACGTAGTTTACTTACTCAACCCGACCTTGAGCTTTTCGACTACCTCCATAGTTTACTTACTCAATCACACACAAGCTTTGACTACCCCCTCAGAGCTTACTAACTTCTCCTCTAGAGTTTTTCGACTACTCCGCGTAGTTTACTAACTCTTTACAACACTTCTCACCAACAAACACACTCCAACTACCTTCACAAGGGTTTGGGGTTTCTTGGTTGGTTTCCAACTAGGATGAAATATCATTTACAATGAAGCACAATGCAAAGGGTTAGGATATCTCGACTAAGCTTTGGATAATTCTTATCAAGCTAGGCTTAGTATAGTGAGCTCTCTTCAATATTGAAGCACTTGGGAAATTCTAAGTTTTTCGAGTGCTTTTAACTTTTACAAGAATAGGCTTGAGCTCTTAAGTTGCGTATAAATTTCCCGTAACCTTACAATGTAGAGGGTCACCATTATTTATAGGCATACACCAAAGTCACTCTTGAAAACTATCCGTTGGAGAGACAGCTTCGTGAGTTTCCTCTTGTGGTGTGTGAAACGGCTATATTTAGGGTTTGAAACTCCCTAACACTTTCTAAGCAATAGCCTTCCATGTAGCCGGTCTTCACTTTTTTGCAGTCTGGAACTTTTGTACATCTGACATCCTTTTTCGAGACATATCCTTTATCGATGTCGATGATATGGTGCAAATGTTGTCTTTCTCTTTTTTGACTTTTGTCTCCAGTTAAAGGTAGACACCTTCAGCGGCTCTTTTTTGGTTACAAACTCTGAGTTTGATATAACCTTAACAACACTTCTGACTTAGTTCCTTTTGTCTGCATTTGAATGTCTTGGCAAATATCTATCTTTCTAAGGAATTTGCGATCTTCTCAGTATTGCATCCTTCAGATAGATATATTCAGTGCCTTGGAACATTCAGGTTCATACTGAGCATTCAGTACATTACTGATTCTTCAGTAATTATTGTGTCTTCAGTATTCTTGATCTTCAGTTTCTCAGTCTTCAGTCTTTGTGTCTTCAGAGTCTTCTGAGTCTTCAGGGTCTTCTGAGTCTTCAGGGTCTTCTGAATCTTTGTAGTTTATACTGACTGATGTGCTGAGTCTTCTCGCTGAGTCTTCAGTTACTCAGTATCCTACTGAGTCTTCAGTAACTATCCTGAACTATATCTGCTGACTATATTCTGCAGATAACATCCTGAATATTCTAAAACTGAATCCTGACTCAACTTATCAAGATCATTCTGAACATGTCATACTCAGGGGTTTTGGGATCTAATCAAAATCATAAATCTTTATTAAAATTTATCTCCCAACAAATCCATACTATTCTTGTAAGTACAGCAGCTTCTTCAGGCTGGTTGTCTTCCTCTCATTGGTCCACGTCAGCTGATTCTAACGGCTATATTCCTCAGATTCCTCGCCTTGGAATCATTCAGGATTCTCTGAGTCTCAGTGTCTTCAGAGACATACTGAGTCTTTAGGTTTATCTGAGTCTCAGATTTCTCATCTGAGCCTCAGGTTTATCTGAGCCTCAAGATACTTGATTCAACAGACTTCTCTTCAGCGGACCTTGTCTGATCAGGCATACTGACACTCAGGCTGACTGAGTTCAGTTCTCTGAATTCAGACATCTTGACCTTCAGGTCACTTTGACTCAGGCTATCTGATTTCTTCTTTGCTTGATCTGATCAGCTCGACTGATCAGATCAACACATCTTCAGATCAACATCTCAGGATAGCATCAGGTCAGTACATTAGGTTTAGCATATCAGTTTAGCACATCTGATCTCAATCACGTCTGATCTTGATCATCTGCTCATCTTCATATCTGATCTCGATCACGTCTGATCTCGATCAGTCTCATCAGCTCCTCTTCTGATATGCAAACTTCTCTTCTGATCTTCTGGTCAGTTTCTTTCTGATCAGCTTGTCTGCTCTTCTGATCACCATATCAGCTCGACTGTTCTTCTGATCATCTGATCAGGTCTGTTCTGGTCATCTGATCTTCTGATCAGCTGGCTTAGCTTTTCTTCTCTTCTGATTTTGCACAGCTCATCAGTTAACTTGGAACTCATCTAACTCATCTGATCTCGATCAGTCTCATCTGCAGCCTCATCTACGTCTGATTTCGTGAGTTCCCCCTCAATTTGTTCTCTCGTTCCCCCTCAACTTGTTATCTGTAGATTAGCTTCAATAACACAAGTTGATAATGTTTTGGCATAATTCATCAAAACTAAAATATCCCAACACTCAGTATCTCCTGAGTCTTCAGTTCTATTGATTCTTCAATTCTACTGATTCTTTAATTACTCAGTATTTCCTGAGTCTTCAGTTCTTCAGTATCTTCAAAATCTAATCTGATCTATATCTGCTGACTATTCATGGTGCGGATAACTTCCTAAACAATCTATACTGAAACCTGACTCAGTCTATTAAGATTATCCTGAACATGTCATACTCAGGGGTTTTGAGATCTAATCAAAACTTATTTATTAAATTCATCTCCCAACATTAGGTATTTAAAGTATTTGTGAATGTTATAAAATGTGCAATTACTATTTATTATTTTTTATTTTATTTATTTCACTTTATTATGTACTTTATTTATTTTTGTTTAGTTAATTTTCAAAATATTCAATCTAAATGTATTTTATGTTAATGTGAATTATATTTAATTATTAATTCTTTAATGATTTATTTTATTTTATTATTGCTCTTATGTATATCTTAATTTATTTTATGTAATAAAATATTTTATATTATAATTTATTCCCTTTTATTTTATTTTATTAATACATATTAATTAATATATTAATACTATTTTTTTTTAAATGTTGTTTCATTTTTAAAATAAAAAAAAAAAAATTTAATCGGTTTATTTTGTTTTAATTTGCATGTATTAACTTCATATTAAAAGGGATGATTAATATTTTACATAATAATTTTATTTCAAGGTTTAAGTAAGGCTGATAATATACACTTTACATAATTATTAATTTATATTTAATGTATTTTTATTTATATATTTATATTTTTTATTATCAAATATATTATTTAATGAATTTTTTTAAAATTAAAAAATCGCGTAATACACTGCCATTAAACTAATATAGTTATATATATGAGTTAAATATTACTGTGCTAAAAAAATACTAATAAAAAGTAAAAAATAAAAAATACTCATATATTAGAATAATTTATAGTAATAACATAGAATTTAAATATTTTCCCATAAAGCCCAACCGAAGTACGTCTTCGCCAGGAAGTTTCTAGAATAGCCTTCGCCCTCCTAGAACACTCTCGTATTTCCACTCAAGAACCCTCCCTCTCCCTTATTATCAATTTCTTCTCACTCATCTATCTACCTAATTATTATTGCTCTAAAAAATCCTATCAAACCTCAATTATTTCCCTAACCTGCGATCCGAAAGCTAGTAATGGCCGACGAAGCTAAAGCCAAAGGCAACGCCGCCTTCTCCGCCGGAAAATTCGACGACGCCGTCACCTATTTCACCGAAGCAATCAGCTTCGCCCCCACCAACCACGTTCTCTACTCCAATCGCTCCGCCGCCTACGCCTCACTCGACAATTTCTCCGATGCCCTCTCCGACGCCCAAAAAACCGTCGACCTCAAGCCAGATTGGCCGAAAGGGTATTCGCGGCTAGGCGCAGCGCATATGGGCCTCCACAACTACGCCGACGCGGTTTCTGCCTACCAAAAAGGTCTTGAAATTGACCCCAATAATGAGGCCCTCAAGTCGGGCCTCGCCGATGCGAGGGCGGCTTCGGGTAGGGGATCAAGGGCCCGGCCCGGGACCGGGGCGAGCCCGTTCGGGGAGGCGTTCGGGCCGGAAATGTGGGTCAGGCTGACGAATGATCCGAGCACCAGGGAGTATCTTCAGCAGCATGATTTTGTGAAGATGATGAAGGATATTCAGAAGAGCCCTAATAATTTGAACCTATATTTGAAGGATCAGAGGGTTATGCAGGCGTTAGGGGTTTTGTTGAATTTGAAGTTTCAAACGAGGGAGCCTGGGGAAGATGTGGAGATGCCCGGTGGTGGGTCGCCGGAAAGGAAGGCGGCGGCGGCGGAGCCCTTCAAGGAGGATATAAAGGAGCCGGAGCCAGAGCCGGAGCCAATGGAGATTCCCGATGAGGAGAAGGAGAAGAAGGAAAGGAAAGCGGTGGCTCAAAAGGAGAAGGAAGCTGGGAATGCTGCCTATAAGAAGAAGGATTTCGAGATGGCGATTCAGCAGTACTCTAAGGCTATTGAGCTTGATGATGAGGATATCTCTTTTCTCACCAATCGTGCTGCTGTTTACCTTGAGATGGGCAAGGTAAGTCTATTTATTTTGATATTATATTCGGTTTAAGTTAAAGCTTTTTGTTTTATTACTTACTATTCACTATAACTTGGTATAAGTCATTTGGTTTAATGTGCTATTTCTTTTTAAATAATGAAGATTTCACTGGTCACTTGGCATTATAGAGTTGGAGCTGATTTGGTTTGATTGCACTATATGCTCTCATAGTCTTCATTGGAACTGTTGTGTATCTGTACATTCTAGTTGTATTAAATTCTTTTATGCTTCCTCTCCATTACTCTTTTGTGCAAAAAGTGTAATGCCCGTCGGTTCTTGGTTTGATGTTAGTGATGATGAATCTTAAACTTCATTACTTTGTTGATTTTAAAATGAATTGTGTGCTAGTAATGAAGCTCAAAAATCTCCTCCGGTATTGTATTTCTTTTCCAGACAGACTTTTATAGCTTAACAATATAGAGTAAGACGACAATTTTTACTCGGTTTACAGTGAACTATAAATGGGGTGAGGTGACTGTCTGTATATATCGAAATAGTACTACACATGGAACTCTGAGCAATATATGAGTTCTGGTGTTTTTACTGGTTACTCTTTTGTTGTTTCTTCTGCAGGAATGCTAGGGGTAATGTTGTCTTAGTTACTGTTGTTGGACTGATCATGGTTGCCCATATTTTAACGCCTCAATCCCCCCCAAAAAATAAAATAGAGAAACCCTTAGATTTTTGGATGTTATTGTGTTGGCCTAAATGGTTGTATATGGGAGTGGGATGGGTAGAGGGATCAGGAAGTGTGATAAGTGTGGAGATCTGATTGTGTTAGTGGTAGAAGGTTCTTGGTTGATCATTTCTGAAGATGTTACTGTATGGAGGAGAGCTTTTTATGTTGTATAAAAACTTCAATGAACCTGATTTATTATGGTGAACCGGGTAATATTGTTTAGCATACGAAGTATCACGGTTTAGTGATTTTGAGAAATATAACACATAAAATCAGACATTTTTAAGAAGATGAAGCTTCGAATGTTAAAAGATGCTAAAATGTGATACTTAAAAAGAAAAGTATAGAGATCATGTGAACCTGAATCACAGGACAGAAGTTGATTGTTGTTGATGTGCTGTGAATCAATTGAAAATCTGTATATCGTGCTTATAAAGTTAGTAATGTGTTTTGCAATCAACTTTAATTTCAGTACGAGGATTGCATTAAAGATTGTCAGAAAGCTGTTGAAAGGGGTAGAGAACTGAGGTCAGATTACAAAATGGTAGCTAGGGCGTTGACAAGAAAGGGTAGTGCCTTAGTGAAGATGGCCAAGTGTTCAAAGGATTTTGATATTGCCATCGAGACTTTCCAAAAAGCTCTGACTGAGCACCGCAACCCAGACACTTTGAAGAAGCTTAATGATGCTGAGAAAGCAAAGAAAGATCTCGAGCAACAAGAGTACTTCGATCCACAGATTGCTGACGAGGAGCGTGAGAAAGGTAGTGCTGCTTTCTATTAGTGTTAGAGTCACAAGTAAGACTTTCCAATGGAAAGAACTAATACAATGAAAACAACCAATACATTTTAATGAACACAATTATTAAACCTTAGTCTCAACTAGGACTTTTTTTATGAAAGAATGATTCTTGTTATTATTGAAAAAAGGTGCCCTGGCATCAAGAATTGCTGCTAACTGTGTTGGTGATGAATTGTAGGAAACCAATATTTTAAGGAGCAGAAGTACCCAGAGGCTATCAAGCAGTATACAGAAGCGCTGAGGAGAAACCCAAATGATCCAAAGGTGCGTAACTTGTAAGCGATTATCGCACTTTTATTGTCCCGATTTTTTTTAAATGGTTTAATTTTCAGGCATACAGCAATAGGGCTGCTTGTTACACAAAACTTGGGGCGATGCCTGAAGGACTCAAAGATGCTGAAAAATGTATTGAACTCGATCCAACATTTTCCAAAGGTTACACTAGGAAGGGTGCTGTCCTATTTTTCATGAAAGAATACGAGAAAGCATTAGAAACATACCAGGAGGGTCTGAAGCATGATTCTGAAAACCAGGAATTGCTTGATGGCATCAGGAGGTACATGCATACAATGATTTAAGTTATTGTTTCATTTATTTCATTCTTTATTTATTTTAAATTCAATGGCTTGTTCTCCTTGATATGCCGCCTCATTTTCCTACAGATGTGTGGAGCAGATAAACAAGGCTAGTCGCGGAGACTTGACCCCTGAGGAACTGAAAGAAAGACAGGTTTGTTTGAAATACTCGAGCTTGACCTTATAACTTGCACGATATTAATTATAGATTTTTGTTTTATTTATAATCAGTGTATATTTGTAAATAATTAGCATAATATGGGTAGCATAGTAAAATTAAGTAACTTCATTAGGACCGCAAGTCTCAGGTGCCTAGTATCACTCAGGTCGAACTTGAGCTTGACTCGGCTAAATTCGAATACGTTTCGAGCCTTTTCCAAATATGAGTAGCTTGTGAGGCAGCTTGACTCACGTACACCTCTAGTCTAGCAATGTGGTGGTTATGCAATATTTTTGGCTGTAGTATATAATGTTCTCTCTGTCTTTTTCTAGGCTAAGGGAATGCAGGATCCAGAAATCCAAAACATCTTAACAGATCCCGTAATGAGACAGGTATGATGGATTCCTACTAAGATGGTGTTTGCAAACAAGACTAAACCCAGAATTGCATTTTTTTTTTATCCCTCAAAAAAAGCTGAAGCAGTGTTTTGAAACATTACTTGCACACAAGAAGCACCTTTTTTTTTTTGAAAGGCTGAGCCTCATCAACTGAAAAGAAAGTGTTTCTAACTGTTCTAGTTGAGTTTCAAAACAGGCGTTGAGTCTACACAAAAGTGATTCTGCATGATTCAATTGAGTTTTCAAAAACTGTTTCGTCTCTAGATCTTTTGAGGGAACTGTTGTTTGACATTCCGAATTCTGTGGGGATAGGTATTGGTTGATCTCCAGGAGAATCCAAAGGCTGCACAGGAACACATGAAGAACCCTCTTGTGATGAACAAGATACAGAAACTCGTCAGTACTGGAATTGTTCAAGTCAGATAAACTTAGCAGAAAACTGTGAAGTGTTTTTATTAGATTGATTGATTATGTGGAAAGAAAAGGCCGAAATCCTTTAAGCAATTCTGTGTTCATTCTGATTATGGTTATGATATTTTTTTCTCTACCTTTTATCAAAACACTTTTTGAGTTTTGAAGGGTGTTTTATGATGCGTGTTAATTTATTCTCTCATTGAAGTCACTCGTGTGTTAAAGGGCTTTGCTGATTTAAACTTTTTGTTAGTGAATATATTCAAGTCCATTATGTGAAGAGTTTCGTCGTGTTTTTTTTTTTTAATGTTGGTTTGGTTTTTAACTTTCTATTGGAATCTCATATTTGTACAATCTTTAGGAATGTGGACGTTTATTGAAAAGAAATAGCAAATTGTGAAATTTATTTCTTCATTTATGCAAAATTTTATTGGGGTGTTTGGCAAAATTGTATAGGTATGAACAAGTAATTTGTTTTAGTTTGTAAAATCGACGTGAGTTTGCAATATTTGCAAGAAAGAGCAGTTGTTTGGTGTTTGGTATGCTTCATTGGAAGGTTTAGAGGGGTGTGGAATGGAATTAAAGTTACACTATTATGACTTTGATTCTTTAAAATTAAGGGTATGCTTGGTTGAGGGGTATGAAGATGAAGGAAATGGAGGGGAATGAAAAAAATTGTTTGGTGTTTGAGGTATGGGGTATGGAAATAGTATTTTGATTCCTCACTTTTGAAGAATACCCATACCTCACAAAATTGGGAGGAGTGACTTTGATTTCTCTCTACTATCAAAGTCATTCTCTTACTCATTTGTCGTCTTCCAACCACGCACCCCCTAAGAAATCCACCATATGTCTCAAATATATGAGGCGTGGGTATAATCAGTATTGTTGTAATCGGGTTGAACCGGGAATCGGCCGGTAAATCGGTTAAAAAACATGCATAAAATCGCTTTTAAGGTTGAACCGGTTTGAACCGATCAAAATCGGTTCAACCGAAAAAAACCGGTTTCAACTTTTTTAAAAAAAAATATTTTTTCACATTTTCTCCAATACTTTTGATATGGAATAAATGTATGAGGTGTGTTAACTCTTTAATAATATTTTCTCTCACATTTTCTTTCAACACTTTCGATGTGGGATAAATGTAGGTGAGATAATAATATGAACCAAGGTCCACATTCACCCCTTATTCCTCTCATATTTTTTTCCAACACTTTCGATGTGGAATAAATGTATGAGATGGGATAATATGAACCAATGTCCACATTCACCCCTTTTATAATATTTCATCCCACCTTTTTCTCCAACACTTTCGATGTGGGATAAATATATGATGTGGGATAAATACATGAATCAAGGTTCACCTTCACCCCCTTTTATAATATTTTCTCTCATATTTTCCTCCAAAACTTTCGATGTGGGACAAATATATGAGATGAGGTACACTATTTCCCCTTTTATATTATTTTCTCTCACATTTTCTTCTAATATTTTTAATGTGGGACAAAATTATGAGATTTTACTTTCTCTTACATTTTCCTTTAATATATACTCGATGTGGGATAAAAATATTGTTGTGTATTAAAATATATGGATTTAGGGATTAAGATGTGACTTAATGATCTTAGTAACACAAACAATAAATGTGAGGTATGGAATGTATTTATGACTTATGATTGTTTGAGAAAATAAGAGCTTGAGTAATAAATTTGCAAGAAGTTTGGTAAGATATGAATTCTCTATCATTTTGGGTCATAAATGAGCCCTATTTATAGTGTTTGGGGGAGTGGAGCTCACTCTCCCAAGTTACAAGTAAAAGTGAGCCGAAAGTGACTCTGCAATACATTAAATGCTACAAGACTGACGTGACTTGTTTCTGGTGTCATGGGTAGTGGTGGACGGTACGGCATACCGAAATTTTTTTCGCCATACCGTTACTGTACCGAAATTTTCGATACCGAAAAATGTCATACTGTTGTTGTACTGAAAATTCGGTTTACCGAAATTTCGGCATACCGAAATTTTTGGTATGTCAATATTACATACCGATACCGTACTGAAATTTCAGTATATACCGGTATACCAAAATATTTTCGGTATACCGGTATATTTTTTCGGTATACCAGAAATTTTTCCGGTATACCGAAAATATTTCGATATACCAAAATTTTCTATATTTTCATACCGTTATCGTACCAAAATTTTCGGTAAGGTACCATACCGTACCAAAAAATCTCGGTATACCGAAAATTTCGATAAAATCGATATTTTCGGTACGGTAAGTGCGGTATACCGGTATTTTTGGTATTTCCTCCACCCGTAGTCATGGGAGGTCGCTCGAGGTATCATGACCTCGGGTACCTCGCTGGGACATCGTTCAAGATAATCTCGGATTGCAGGGAATTAGCCGTTTAAGTATCCCTAGCTGTCATTCATAATTGTCCTTTACTGACTTATCTCTGATTTAGGCTTACTTTAGGTAAGCTCCTCGGCGCCGCTTGTCTGACACTGGTCAAATCGTAGTTAATGCTCTGCATTTATGTCAGTCCGAGGTCAGCGAGGTCCTCTCAGGTCGCGCGTTCTCTATTCGATCTGCCCTTAACTTGCTATGATCCGCGAGGTGTTATACTTGTCGAAAATTTGTTCTTACCTTCTCGAGGTCATTTTCTGGTCGCATCCGACCTCGTGCGATATGCACACAATAATAGCCCCTAGCTCGTCACCCTATGCTCGCCAAGGGGGGCGAGCTATCTCTCACGCGCTGTTTCGATCGTGGTGCGCGAGGTCCCAAAACTTCTGGAATATGCGTGGTCATTGTCTCGGAAATTGGTGTGGTGACGGCAGCTCGCCTCAACTGTTGTGCATACTAAAGGCTATGTAATGATGGCGCGTGGATCTCACGAGCTGGATGTGAAAGGTCGCGGGCCGGACCACGCGCCCTAAACCCCTTCTATAAATATGTCCCTCCCCTTTCATTTTTCACTTTCCATTTTTAAATTTTCGACATTTGCTCTGTTGCTCCGGCGATTTTCTTGCGCGTAACTCCGACATCCGTTCCTTCGTTTCGCTTTCCTCAGGTAAATTCGTGTCCTCCTTTCTTTTTCTTCTTCCTTCGCTGACTTTTCGTATGGAATCTGGGGATCGGGCTTCTTCGAGGAGCGTAGCCGGGAGCTCCGCTCTGGATATGGCGATTCGCCGGCAACGGGGTCGCCCGGGGGGGAACATCTCTGATAAATGTTTCCTCCGAGACGGTGAGTGAGATTCCGGTTGAGATCTGCAGAGAGGTTACTTCTAAAAGGCGTCGTCTCCGAAAGAGGGCGAGTAAATCGCCTGTGCGGGTTGAGGATCCCGCCGAGCCAGAAATTCAAAATGAGGAGTTGTCGAGAGACGGTGCGGGTGCTCCTTCAACCGGGTCCATTGACTCGGCCGAATTTGATTTTTTATTGGACGAGGTCATCCCTGAGGTGCCCAGCTCGGATGACGAGGTGGACGAAGTAGATCGGAGGCTGAGGATACAGGAGTCTGTGGCTCGCGGACCTCACGATGTGGTACCGAGGACGACCCGGGCACGGAAAGAAAGTCACTTCGCGGCAAAAGATGTGGAAAGTTGGGTGACCGAGCCTAAGCTCTTCTCTTGGCGGGAAAAGTTTCAAGTTCCCGGTGATGTCCATTTCTGGGTCCCTGGACATAAAATCGATTATGCCAACCAGGTCCCGGATGGGTGTGTAGCCATGAATTATGACACTATGAAGGCTGGACTTCGCTTCCCGCTCCATCCTATGATGTTGCAGCTACTGCAATTTTGGGGTCTGACCGCGACACAAATTACTCCGAATGGGTGGAGTACGATCATTGGGATTCTGTTGTTGTTCGGTCGAATTCAACCCCGAGCTTTCCCTTCAGTTAAAGAGATCAACTCTCTGATCTCGCTCGCAAAGTGGGGGAAGGATCCAGGTTATTACTACGTGAAAGCCCGTCCACATATGAAGGTGATCGAGGACCTATCGTATAAGGTCCAAGATTGGAAGGAGGAATGGTGGATTGTTGGGGGAGCTTGGCAGAGCCCCGTGTTCGCTTTGGGGAATCTAGGTTATCTCGAGATACCCCACGATTATGTCACTTTCAAACGTAAGGCCTTCTTCATTTCATTTTTCCCATAGTACTGATTTAACTTTTCCTTTTTCTCGCAGCTCCGAAGTCCACCAAACTATCCGAACTCTCGCACCCCTTCCTGGTCCGGCTGATACAGGTCTGCCTCATTGACCCCGACGAGCGATCTCTTTCAGAGCTACAGAGATTGAAGTGTTGGGAGCTCGCTGGATTGACCATGCCACCTCGCTCTTCTCTGTCCGCGGATATCCCTGGTAAGCGAAGTGGATCTTGATCTAACAATTTTTCACTTAATGGTTTTTCCTCGTGATTCTTTTCCTGACCTTTATCTTATCTCTCAGTAACTTTCATCGAGCGCATTCAGTTTATTTCTGTCAAAGCCCTCGAAGCCATGGACCAATTGAATGCTGAGGAACTCCGTGGATTGGCGATTTCGTGGAGTAATTGGGTTCTTGGTGTACTAACTACTAACAACTAATATCTAACTTTGCCCGATCAAAAAAAAAGGAACTCCGTGAGAAGGTTGCCCGAGCCCTGGATCTCTCGAAGAAGAAAAATGAGAAGAAGAATCAGGCCCAAACCCGAAAAGGAGATAAGGGTGAGAAGGATGAGGTCGTTGGGACCTCGAAGCTGAGAACCAAAACCCTTGCTCCGCCGCGAGGTCAGAAACGCGCGGCCACCGATAGTCGCGCGCCAAAGGGGAGCTCGCCAAGCAATCCCGGCCATCGGTAGATATGGAGGTACTCCGGCACTCCCCGAGTGGAAAGATAGTGCTGTCCGGGTCAGGGGAAATCCCGACACTGTCGTCGAGCTGACCTGCCGTAGAGATCGCGAGGCTGAGGATGATACTTTCATGGGCTGGAGTCCCAAGTATCGTCGGAGGTAATTCTCGAGGTCTGACTTTACTTACTAGTTCCGTTTTGCGTTGACATTTATCTTATACTGTATTGTTACCTCGCAGGTACAAGTTGGATGATGGAGTTTTCCGAGGTAAGGCCACCCGTAACTTCCTATGGTTGCGGAACCTTGTCGGCAATGATGCCCAACCCCTCTATCTTCGGCACATCGCCAACAACGCTGCGAATTCCTGGACCCGGACCCTCCACGAGGAAGCTCAAACCCAACATTTTTCCAAGAACATGACCTCGGAGGTTGCCCACTTGTATCGCTCCTTAGCCTTCTTTGAGAAGAGTCGGGAGCAATATGACAAGGCGAAGCTGCAGGTGCAGCAAGCTGAGGCGGCCTGCGTGACAATGCGAAAGGATTTGGAGAGGCACACAAAAGACCGGGAGACCGCCATTAACACCAAGGTCGCCGCCGAAGAGAGGCTGAAAGAGATGACCCGAGAGCGGGATGATAAGGGGAAGAAAATCTATCAGATGAAGAAGGACCTCAACCTCCGAGGTCAGAAGGAGAAAGCCAGCCTGATCAAGATCCTATAATTGGAGGACCGAGTTCGGTGCTTGGAGGCCGATGTTGAGCAAGTCCCTGCCAATATTAAGCTGGAGCACAGTCATGCCTCTAACATTGCCTACATTCATTTGTATGCCAATGTTGTTCGGGCGGTTCATCGGGCAGGCGACCTTGCTGGGGCTCAAGCGGCGGTGAAGGAAGGGCTGATCACTTATATGCGCAATAATCCTATCCGCGAGAGGGAAGATCTCCCGATCAAGGACCCCGCTGCCCTCGGGGTTGATTTCGGTTTTCTTCCGCCCAGTGCCAATCTATATGACCCGGATGAACTATTCGGGATGTTGAATTTGGAGGAAGGCGGGGATGGCGATGTTGGCAGCGAGGCGGTTGCGGATGAGGATGATGGACATGGTCCAGCCATTGTTGAGATTCCCGAGGTTGAACAGCTTATGTCAACCGACCCTAAAGAGGTCCCTCAGATGCTCCACCGAGTTGAGTTCGTGGTGGTTTTTCTGCGATAGTATGCCAATTGCCTTCGGGCATTTCTATGTAATCCCCTTCGGGGTGTTTGTAAGTGTTGTGCCCTTCAGGGCTTTTTGAATGGTTAGCTTTTGTGCTGCATGTATTTTGTTGCCTTCGGGCTTTCTGCTAATGAACTTTTACTTTCTGTTGAATTCGATGTCGCTTTTTCTCTATCTTTCTGGCTTCTTCTTTGAATGCTTGTTTATTTTTTGCGAACACTCCGAGGTCGGCGAACTTGTATACTTGGAAACTTGGATAATGAACCATAATAAATGATCTGCTATTTAGTAACTTTTGCGACCTTATATGCCTTAAGAATTTTTTTGGCTTTGTCGACTTAGGTAAGGTCTGCGACCGAGGTCGTTTAATAGATGGTGTGTGACCTAATTGCCTTTGAAGTTTTTGGCTTGTTCGACTTTGATAAGGCATGCGACTGGGGTCGTCTTATAGATGGTATGCGACCTAATTGCCCTTTGGAGCTTTTGGCTTTGTCAACTTAGATAAGGCATGCGACCGAGGTTGTCTTATAAATGTTATGCGACATGATTGCCCTTTGGAGCTTTTGGCTTTGTCAACTTAGATAAGGCAAGCGACCGAGGTCGTCTTATAAATGGTATGCGACCTGATTGCCCTTTGGAATTTTTGGCTTTGTCGACTTAGATAGGGCATGCGACCGAGGTCGTCTTATAGATGGTATGCGACCTGATTGCCCTTTGGATTTTTTGGCTTTGTCGACTTAGATAGGGCATGCGACCGAGGTCGTCTTATAGATGGTATGCGACCTGGTTTCCTTTCTAAAGACTTTGGACAAGTAATTTTTGTTGGGGTGACTCCCATGGGAGGTCACCTTTCTATCCCCCTGTCCATAGTCTTTAGAAAAACATTTCTAAATGCTTGACTTATCTTTTTCATTTGCGAACCTATTTTTGATCGAACTGTGAGAGGTCGGGGACCAGTCCCCCAAGTCGTGAATGTGAAAAGTTGTAAAAAATTGCAATAAATTTTAACTCGTAGAGAATTATAACAAACTTGATTTTATTTCTAACTTTGACAATGCTTTAGAAAAAACATGATGCATGACTTAAAATAGATAGTTACTGGTAGAACTTCTTCAGGTAGGTCGCATTCCATGGGTACATTGCGGGAATGCCCTTCATGTCTTCGAGCTCCTAAGCCCCATATTTTCATTGGACCTTCCCAGGTCGGGCCAAACATTCCTTTTTGGACTCCGAGGATTTTTCTTAAGACGAGGTCGCCAACTCTGAATCTTCGGATTTTTGCTTTTGAGTTATAATACTTCTCCGAATTTCTGTTTGTAACTTGCATTCTTCAGGTCAGCTTCGAGATTTTTTTCTTCTAAGAGATCGAGGTTGAGGGATATGGCCCAATCATTGTCTTTTGTGATTGTTTGCGATGTCCAGTGACTTAGGACAATGACTTTGGCTGGGTGTTTCGCTTCTAAAAGCTAAAGCGAAAGGTGTTTCGCCCGTTGAATTTCGAAATGTAGTCCTGTATGACCACAGGATGCTAGGAAGTTTGTATGCCCATAGCCCCTTTGAATCATCGAGACGTGTCTTCAAAGTGTGCTTGATAATTTTGTTCACAGCTTCGACCTGTCCATTTGATTGGGGGTGGTATGGAGTGGAAAATAACTTCGCGATTTTCCACTTTGCGAAGAAAGCATCGATCTTGAAACCGTCGAATTGTTTCCCATTGTCTGAGATGATCACTTGTGGTAGGCCGAAACTGTTAGTGTTAGTGTCCTAGAGACAATCTATTGTAAGGACATAACACTCGATGATATTCAGTTTGATTTAATATTATAGTTCACTTAATATTAATGTATGGCAATACACTTGTTTGAATATTATGTTTGATTGTTTGCATTTATTCATACAAGTGTTCCCATGAGTCATTGATGTCATTGAGGTAGTGAGAACTCAGATGACTTAAGCATGATTCTCAAATAGCCCCGATCAAGGATCATCAAGAATGGGATATTGATGATACAATAGAGATTGGTGTGCGATCTGCATCATACTCTTAGAGAGTGTAATAAGATCTCACTTACTACGAGATACTAGGTATCTCATGATGGATGCACAAATACCTTAGAGGGTATTGGTATACCCATCAGAGAAACCGTTTGATGTATTTCCACTATATGTGTCTACGGGTGTCTCGGTTAGTGGGAGCGATGCGATACTCCTTTGACTTGAGGTCAATACGCACGACATGTGTGGGATGATGAACTTTGACCATGACCAACGCTTGCACCCTTCAATGGGTAGATACGGCTTGGATTGGGTTCATCACGAAGTGCATGTGCGTGGTAGTTGAGCCAAGAATAGGATTCATTCTTCAAAGTGGATTAAGAGAGAATACTCATCTTCTCATCATAATTGGATCAAAGTCATCGGCCGATGCACGTCAACTTAGACTTTGTGCCTAAGTGTGACATACATGATCAATTAGTGATTAGAGATAATATGATTAAGTTATTTGAATAGACACTTCATCATGTTCAAACTTAATCAAGCATTCGCGAATGAAAGGAGGAAATCGTAATAGCCCATCTTTCAGTTACAGGTAGTTGCACGTTTCTTGCAACGTACCTCATATATTGAGAATGTCTGATTTATTATCTAGGGTTCAATTAAGACCGTTAGTTTGACTAATCGCTCGATATATGAGGGTCTATGGGTCACACAACAAATAGTTCCTTTTTACGGATTATAGTTGGTTGATTAAATGTTAAATTGGATTTAATATTTAATTTATGGAGAATTAATTAATAATAGATTAATTTGGAATTAATTATTATTAATATTTAATTAAATTGGATTTAATTAAATAATAATTCCCAATAATTATATTTGGAATATAATTGTAGGATTTAATGTATATGGAAATAAATTGTAGAGATTTTCATATAAGGCATTTAAATCCGTAGATATTTATATTTAGGGAATTAAATTAAAAGAAATTAATTTAATTCAAGATTAGGGATTTTATTTTCCTAATTGGGCTAGCTTGGGAAATAAGCTAAGTCTCCCTATATATACAAGCTCTTGGGAATTCACAAAGGACGTTAATTCATATTTCTCCATAAAATCTAGAATATGAATTTTCCTAACAATTCTGTCTCAGATTCAACGCTGGCAAATCTGTGCAAGTCCGTGAACGGGGATTACGTGGATACCATAGTAGAGAAATATGCGTACGATTTACTATAAGATTTCACTTTATGTTTATACGTATTCAATTATGCAATTACATGTTCGTTGTTGGTGAACTGTTTAATTCCGCTGCGCATGTATTACATGTTTACGTGCCTCTAAATTCCAACAGAAACGACATATGATATTCTTCCAGATGAATCGAATGATCTTCTCCTGAGTGATGGTCGCTAGTGGTTCTGCTTCTGCCCATTTGGTAAAGTAATATACCGTGACCACGGCGAACTTTGAACTGCCCGGGGCCTTTGGGAAAGGACCAATCAGGTCGATCCCCCACTTCGCGAACGAACATGGGTTGTAGATCGATGTGAGCTCTTCCGGAGCTCGCTTAATTGTTGGGGTGAAAAATTGGCATTGAAGACACTTTTTCGCGTATACGATCGCATCTTTTCTTAAGGACAAGCAATAGTAACCCTGTCTGATTGTCTTGTAGACGAGAGACTAACCTGTAGTATAATTTCCACAATCTCTTTCGTGGATTTCATTCAAAATCACTTGGCCTTCTTCTGGCGTGATACATTTTAATAGTGGTAATGAGAAACTTCGCTTGTAAAGTTGTCCGTCGATTATGGTGTACCTCGCCGCTCTCAGTTGTAATCGATGAGCTGCGACCTTGTCTTCTGGTAGTGTCCCTTTCCCGATGTACTCTTTGATGTCGGTCATCCAATTATCTTCTGGGGCAGCGATCTGAAAAACTTCTACGTGGGTGTTTGATGGGCTTACCTAGTTCGTCCAAGTTATCTCCTTTATGTCGATGGTGCCGCGACCTACCGAGGGGGTGCTGAGCTTAGTAACTGCAATGTTGTCCATGTCCACGGCTCCCTCCGAGGTGGCCAAACAAGCCAAAGCATCTGCATGCGTATTGTCTGATCGCGGTATCAGTTCTATTTGCACTTCCTCGAGCTTTTCAACGAGGCTCTTGGCTATCTGCTGGTACTTCACCATCTGCTCGCCCAGTGCTTCGTACTTTCCCGACATCTAGCATACGACCAGCTGAGAATCGCTGTAGACTTTCAACTTTCGTACACCAATGGTCATTGCCATTTCCAGGCCATTTATCAAGGCCTCATACTCTGCTTCATTGTTGGTGGCGTGAAAATCAAAACTTATAGCCATGGTAAAGGATTGTCGTTCGGGACTGATTAGGACCACTCCAGCCCCCGCTCGGGTGCTCATCGAGGAGCCGTCGACGTGTAATGTCCAAGGGATGTCGGTTGCCTCTGATGTCTTCTCTGAAAAGGGGAGCTCGGTGAGGAAGTCGACGAGGACCTGAGCTTTGATCGCAGTTCGGGGTGCGAAAGTGATTCCGAATTGACCTAATTCAATGGACCACTTCAACAATCGCCCGGCTGTATCAGGTCGGTGCAAAACTTGTCTTAGTGGCATGGTAGTTAGGACTTCAATTTGGTGATCAAAAAAATATTGTCATAATTTTTGGACACTCATGACCAAGGCGTATGCGAGCTTCTCGAGTGGTGGATACTTAAGCTCGGCATCATTCAAGGTTTGGCTGACGAATTATATGGGTAAATGGTACTGACCTTCTGCTCAGACCAATACTACGTTGAGAGCGGACTCCGAGGCCGCCAAGTATAAGAAAAACTTCTCGCCGGGAACGGGTTTTGCTAAGATTTGGGGGTCGGAGAGATATACCTTGAGCTTCAAAAACGCGGCTTAGCACTGCGGGGTCCATGAGAACTTTCCTTTTTTCATAGCTTTGAAGAAAGGCTTGCATTTATCTCCCATTCTGGACACAAATCTGTTCAAGGCCGCGAGACATCCGGTCAACCTTTGGACTTCCTTGATGTTGCGAGGTGGCTTCATGTCCATGATGGCTTTGATCTTTGTTGGATTGGCTTCAATACCTCGCTGGATGATGATGTGACCTAAGAACTTGCCTGAATCGACTCCGAAACTGCACTTATTTGGGTTTAACCGCATGTTATACTTCCTTAAGATGTCGAAAGTCCGGGCGAGGTGACCCAGATGGTCTTCCTTTCCCTCGCTTTTTACCACGATGTCGTTAATATATACCTCCATGGTTTTCCCTATTTCATCGGCGAACATTCGATTTACTAGACGCTGGTATGTCGCTCCTGCATTCTTCAATCCAAAAGGCATCATTTTCCAACAATACACATTCTTCTCCGTTAGAAAAGACGTGTGTTGCTGATCATCTCTGTCCATGGCGATCTGATGGTACCCGGTGAAGGCATCAATAAAGGTCATCATCTCGTGGATAATACTAGTGATCGATGTGAGGCATAGGAAAATAATCTTTCGGGCACGCTTCATTGAGGTCGGTGAAGTCGATACAAATACACCAAGAGTTGTTTGTTTTTTTCACTAAGACCGCGTTGGCCACCCATTGCGGATGGTCTGCTTGCTCAATCAATTTGTTATCCAGCAACTTCTTCACCTCTTCAGCCAAGGCAGCGTACTTCTCGGGGCCAAACTTTCTTCTTTTCTGTGAAATCGGCTTCTTTGTCGGATCAATGTTAAGTTTGTGACATGCGACCTCGGGATCGATGCCGATCTTATCTTCGTGCGACCATGTGAACACTTCTAGATTCTGTTTGAGGAACTCTATTAGTCGAGTGTGCAGGTCGCCGGGTATTTGCATTCCGATAGTTATACTTAATTCTGGTCGATCGAGGTCGACTGGGATTGTCTCGAGCTCTTCGATAGGGGTCACTCGTTGATCATTTCTTTCCGTTCTTGGATTGAGGTTGGATTCTCGTTGCTCGGAATCGATCTCCATTGGTTCGAAACCAAGGCGAGGTTCTAAATCTGGTAATCCTCGTGCGGGCTTTTCTTTGGATGCGACGTCTACTTCCATAGGTGTCACATTTACTTCTATTATATTATTTATTTCCATTTCATCATTTTCTTTTTTCTTCCGGGGTGGAGTTCGGCTCGTACAACCTAGTCCCACCTCGAATTTCCTACCGAAATAAAATGCAGAATTTAAATTGACACAAGTGTAAGTCAAACATTTTCTTGCCACGATCTGGTCACCCTTAATGGTGCCAATTTTCCCATCAGATCCGGGGAACTTAATACAATAGAAATAAGATGAGGTCGCAGCCCCGAACTCGTGCTCGAAAGGCCTGCCGAAAAAGGCGTTGAAGTTTGAGGGGATGTCGATGATCACAAAGTCTAGCTGCCTTGTTGCCTTCACTTCGGAGTCCAAGGTCGAGGTGATTTCCACTGAAAGATGAATCATTCCATAGGTCTCGATAGGTTGGCTTCCAAATCCTCGGATCCCGACTTTGCAAGGTTCGACGTAAGAGTGATAATCGCCAAGCAGGTCCAGTGTCTTTTTGAATAGGATATTGCAAAAGCCCCATTGTTGATCATGATGCGATGAACCAAAGCCCCTATTATTCTAGCTGAGATTACGAGTGGGTTCCAGTTTGGGTAGACTACTCCATCCTTGTGGCCCTCGCCTACCCTGGTCAGGTTGGTTCCCCGGGGGGAGGTGCTTGTCGTTGATTCTGCTGCCTTGGCTTAACAAATCTTTCCAACTTCCCTTCTTCGTACAACTTCCAGAGCTCTCTCTGTAGGTCGCGGCAATGTTCAGTTTTGTAGTAAACTTTAATATGAATAAGACGGAATCGACTATGTCCGAGCTGCATAACATGCTAAAGACCTTTGAGTCTTCCACTGCTAAGGAAAAACCCATGCTCATGGTGAGTGCCTCTACTTCTTCCGCTCCGAAAGGAAAGAAGAAGCGAAGGGGCAAGGCAAAGAAAGGCTCCAAGCCAAACTTCCTTAAGCCCAAAGGTGGAATTCAGAAGAGGGAGAGGGTGGATAAGGATGTATGCCTCCACTGCAAGCAGAAGGGGCATTGGAAGAAGGACTGGAAGGTTCTAGCAGCTGAAAAGAAGACACAAGGTGTCTCAGCCACTGGAACAGGTATGTTTGTTATTGAGATAAACATATCCACAAATGATACTAACTGCTGGGTATTAGATACCGATTGTGGCTCACACATTTGTACAAATGAGCAGGGTCTCAAGGATAGCAGGGCAGTTAGGCCAGGTGAAGTCGCTTTACACGTTGGGAATGGAGCAAGTGTTGTTGCTGAACGTGTTGGCATTTACGTTTTAGATTTACCCTCTGGTTTTAGACTTGAACTGAATAATTGTTATTTTGTTTCTTCTATTACCCGCAACATTATTTCTATTCTGATGTTGGATATTGAAGGTTTTTCCTTCCATTTTGCAAATAATAATTGTTATTTTTCTCTTAGTGGTGACGTGTATGGAAATGCTCCTTTATCTAATAATTTATACATGTTGCATTGTGGATATAATGTTCTTAATATACAAAACAAACGACTCAAACTTAGTAATCATGAAAACCAGACTTACTTGTGGCATTGAATCTTGTCTCAAGGGCAAAATGACCAACAAACCCTTCTCTGGGAAAGGGGTTCGTGCCAAAGAGGTTCTAGAGTTGATCCACAGTGATGTTTGTGGACCATTGCCCACTCTAGCTAGGGGGCACTTCGGCTACTTCATAACTTTTACTGATGATTTCTCAAGATTCAGGTATGTGTATCTGATGAAACACAAATTTGAATCTTTTGAGAAGTTCAAAGAGTATAAAGCTGAAGTAGAGAAGCATCTTGGTAAGAGTATTAAGACTCTTCGATCAGATCGAGGAGGAGAATATCTTAGCCATGAATTCACTGATTATCTAAAGTTGCATGGAATCCAATCACAATGGACTCCTCCCGGCACACCCCAAATGAATGGAGTGTCCGAGAGGAGAAATCGAACCTTGTTGGACATGGTAAGGTCAATGATGAGTTTTTCCTCTCTTCCAACATTCTTATGGGGATACGCACTCCAAACCTCAATCTACATTCTGAATATGATTCCATCCAAATCAGTTGAGCATACGTCATACGAGCTATGGCATGGCAAGAAGCCAAATTTCTCTCACATGAGAACGTGGGGCTGCCCCGCGTTTGTGAAGAAAATGCTCACTAATAAGTTGGAATCAAAAGGTGAAAAGGGTTACTTTGTGGGATATCCTAAGGAGACTAGAGGATATTATTTCTATCTCCCTGAGAAACAAACAGTGATTGTTTCTAGGCAGGCCAAATTCCTTGAAGAAGTCTACGTCTTCAAGGAACAAGGCCTTAAGACGATAGAACTTGAAGGAATTCAAGAACCACAAATTAACAAGGAGACTGATGTCTTGTCAAAGCAACATTGACAAAGAATCAGTGGGAGCATTCAGCAGCTCACATGGTGAAAGTTTATCACTAAGTGATCCTCTTTCAGCCGGTGGGAGCGTAATTGGAGTTGCATTGCCCGAGCAACGAACTCCAAGTAGGCTGGATGAGAACAGCATAGTTTAAACTCCTGCTCAAGAGTCATTCGGAAGTGCTCAAGAAGCATCTGGAAGTGTCGCTCTTGAGACCTCCCCGGTCGACGATGAAATCGCTGTACCACAAAATTTTCACGATCAGGATGTGCAGCCTGAACAACTACAACTCCGTAAGTCCACTAGAGTTCGCAATCCGATCATCAGATATTATGGCTTCCTCGTGGAGGAACATGATGACGTGGAGATCCCAGATAAAGACGAACCTAGAACTTACACTAAGGCAACATTAGTTGTTGCCTCAAAGAAGTGGCATGAAGCCATGAAATCCGAGATGGACTCGATGTACGTCAATCAAGTTTGGGACTTGGTTGAATTGCCAAAAGGGGTTAGATCCATAGGTTGCAAATGGGTCTTCAAGCGTAAGACTGTTGCAAATGACAAAGTACAAACCTACAAGGCTAGGTTGGTAGCGAAAGGTTATAGTCAGCGCGAAGGCATTGACTATGACGAGACTTTCTCACCAGTAGCAAAGATCAAGTCCATTCGAATTTTACTTGCGATAGCGGCACACCTAGATTATGAGATTTGGCATATGGACGTCAAAACAGCTTTCCTAAATGGGAACATTGATAAGGAAGTGTATATGACTCAACCTGAAGGTTTCATATCAAAGCCAAAATCTAATCTTGTGTGCAAGCTTAAACGATCCATTTATGGATTGAAGCAAGCTTCTAGGAGTTGGAATATCCGATTTGATGAGGCTGTCAAATCATTTGACTTCATCAGAAACTCGGAAGATCCGTGTGTCTATCGAAAATGCAATGGGAAGAATATTGTCTTCATAGTTGTGTATGTCGATGACATACTCATTATGGGAAACAGTATCCCACTCATGCAGTCCGTGAAAAAATGGCTGTCAAAGACCTTCATGATGAAGGATCTTGGTGAAGCCTGCTACATCTTGGGGATCAAGATCCATAGGGATAGATTCACGAAGATGTTGGGGCTGTCACAGTCCACCTATGTAGACAAGGTGTTGAAGCGAATGGAGAACTCTAAGAGAGGTTCTCTGCCGGCATGTCATGGGATAAATCTGTCTAAGAAGGATTGTCCTTCTACAGACACTGATATCCAGCGCATGAAAGATATATCATATGCATCTACAATTGGATCCATCATGTACGACATGACCTGCAATAGGCCAGATGTAGCCTTCGCTGTCAGCACCACTGGTAGATACCAACAGAATCCGGGTGAACCTCACTGGATTGCTGTCAAGAACATTCTTAAGTACCTCATACGTACTAAAGATTGCTTCCTGGTCTACGGAGGGCAGTCATAGTTGGTTGCCGCTGGCTATGCTGACTCAAGTTTCCAATCTGACTGTGATGATTACAAATCTCAGTCAGGCTATGTGTTCACTCTCAATGGTGGGGCGGTTAGTTGGAATAGTTCCAAACAAGAGACTACCGCGGATTCAACAATCGAAGCTGAGTACATTGTTGCGGCAGAAGTTGCCAAAGAAGTTGTCTGGATAAAACAGTTCTTAAATGAACTAGGGGTAGTTCCAAGTGCCACCAGTCCAATAAAGTTGTATTGTGATAATACTGGTGCGGTTGCGCAAGCTAAGGAACCTAGATCCAATAACAGAAACAAGCATGTACCGAGGTGTTATCACTTGATAAGAGAGATAATCACTAGTAGAGAGATAGAGTTAGAACATGTCCCCACGGAGGATAACCTGGCTGATCCTTTCACCAAGGCTTTGAGTGTTCATGTACACACTAGACATCTTGATGGTCTAGGGGTTAGACATGTAGGTGATTGACTCTAGTTCAAGTGGAAGATTATTAGTGTTAGTGTCCTAGAGACAATCTATTGTAAGGACATAATACTCAAATAATATTCAGTGTTGGTTTAATATTATTGGTTATTTAATATTAAATGTATGGCACTGCTGTCATTGAGTATGTGAGAACTCAGATGACTTAAGCATGATTCTCAAATAGCCCCGATCAAGGATCATCAAGAAAGGGATATTGATGATGCAATGGAGATTGGTGTGCGATCTGCATCATACTCTTGGAGAGTGTAGTAAGATCTCACTTACTACGAGATACTAGGTATCTCATCATGATGCACAAATACCTTAGAGGGTATTGGTATACCCATCCGAGAAACCGTTTGATGTAGTTCCACTATATGTGTCTACGGGTGTCTCGGTTAGTGGGAGCGATGCGATACTCCTTTGACTTGAGGTCAATACGCACGACATGTGTGGAGTGATGAACTTTGACCATGACCGATGCTTGCACCCGTCTATGGGTAGATATGGCTTGGATTGGGTTCATCACGAAGTGCATGTGCGTGGTAGTTGAGCCAAGAAAATGATTCATTCCTCAAAGTGGATTTAGAGAGAATACTCATCTTCTCATCATAATTGGATCAAAGTCATTGGTCAATGCACGTCAACTTGGACTTTGTGGCCAAGTGTGACATAAGTGATCAATTAGTGATTAAAGATAAATTGATTAAGTTATTTGAATAGACACTTCATCATGTTCAAGACTTAATCGAGTATTCGCGAATGAAATGAGGAAATCGTAATATCCCATGTTTCAGTTATAGGTAGTTGCACATTTCCTCGCAACGTACCTCATATATTGAGAATGTCCGATTTATTGACTAGGGTTCAATTAAGACCGTTAGTTTGACTAATCGCTCGGTATATGAGGGCCTATGGATCACACAACAAGTAATGGTTGTTTACTGATTATAGTTGGTTGATTAAATGTTAAATTAGATTTAATATTTAATTTATGGAGAAGTAATTAATAATATATTAATTTGGAATTAATTATTATTAATGTTTAATTTAATTGGATTTAATTAAATAAGAATTCCCAATAATAATATTTGGAATATTATTGTAGGATTTAATATATATGGAATTTAAATCCGTAGAGATTTATATGTGGGAAATAAATCTAAGAGATTTATTTAAATAAAGATTAGGGATTTTATTTCCCAATAAGGTTAGCTTGAGATTTAAGCTAGGTCTCTCCTATATATATGACCTCTTGGGAATTCATAATACGTGAGTTCATATTTTCTCCATAAAATCTCTAAGTTAGAATTTTCCTAGCAAATTCATCTCGGGGATTCAACGCTGACAGATCTGTGCAGATCAGTAAACGACTGTTACATGGATACCATAGTTGAGGAATCCGTGTACGAATTGCTGTAAGAATTCTGTTTACGTTTACTCGTATTTAATTATGCAATTAATTGTTCGTTGTTGGTGAACTGTCTATTTCCGATGCGCATGTATTACGTGTTTACGTGCCTCTAAATTCCAACAGTAAAATCCTACGTATGCGGAATCTAGGAGTTTACACGAATCATACCCTCGTAGAAACAACCGTTGAGAAGTTGGAACGGTTCAACCCAAGTGTCTTCTAAAGTGTTGCACCACCTTTGTGGATTTCTAATTTTTCCAAGACTGGAATTGTATTTGGGATGAAAAATTTATCCCCTATTTATAAGCATAAGGGGGCGAAAATTTTATGTCAAAATTAGATATGGGAAGATCTTTAATTCTTATGCAAGAAGTAATCTTGAATATATTCAATATATTTTCTTTCCCATAAATAATTTTCCACAAAAATCTTCCTCTTTATTTTAATGCAATTTTTTTAAAAACACAAGCTAAAAAGTCAAAGTAAAATATTCTTGAATTTATGAGATAATCTTGTATTCCAAGAATACTTATCTTCTTACCATAAAATCTTTTCTTCCTTTTCTTGATATTTTTGAAAATAATATGAAAAATTGGCCAACAATTATTTCTTTTATTTTAATCACCTTTTTATTAATACTCATGTTGGGCTACTTGAGAGGCCTATAAGAGAATTAAGATTGGACCTCCCAATGAGCTCTGAATTTCAATATTGAGCAACAATATTATTCAGCCCATTAATATTAATTTATTTCACTATAAAATTAATATTGTACTATCCATCTTAATCCATATTAAGATAATATGGCTCCGGTTACTATTTCTCGTGTTTAAGATTATTCTGTCCATTAATTAATTAAGCCACTAAGTGCTTTAATTTAATTAATATTTTTTTCCTTGGAGTAAGGACAGCTCAACATTATTATCCACACCAGGAAATTAATCCACTTGCAAGATTTGGTATGATAAAATTTATGAGCCCACCAAGGGGACTAATCACGCAAGACTTTCCAAGCACACGATTCTCTGTATTAAATTTTAGCAATTGTCATGTAACTAATAATATTGCCCAAAATACAAAGTATCGAATCGCTCTCTGATTCTCAACCCATAGATCAAATCAATAAATATTAATTACACACAATCCTATTTAAGGGACAGAGATTAAGAAATCAACAACCACTGAGGTCTAATTCTTCATCCCGTAAGTCGGTACGGAAGAATTTATCCTCTCTGTAGGTCTACTTCAGCGCATCCTAATGCACTAGTGTAATCTCTTGGTCAAGACAGGCTAATCTGAGCCTTACACATCAACCTCTATCAATGGAGTGTTCAATTCCATCTAAGTTGTGAAAATGTATTTATTTACAAGGTACTGTTAATGTGGTCTTCTGTGATCAGGTATTACCATGTTAACTACAATGCAATAAGTACTAATATTGAACGGTTTGCAATAAATAATTATCATTCATTCATATTTAAAGCAACAGTGATAAAATGTTTATTCTTAGTAAATAAGCTCAAGATTCAGTCTGTTATACAAAGTAAAAGCATACTTTCACGTATAACCCCAACAATGGTTGTCCCTGCTAACATCACTTCATACCTGCCCTCCTACCTAAAATAAATTTGAGATTCAAATTGCTCTCCAACGGCTCTATAAATATGGGATCACTCTTTTAGAGTAAACTACGGAAATAATCAAACATTCAAAGCTCTCAAGAATTTCCGCAAGAACACTCAAGAAACTCACTTATATCTTCAAGTGTTCATCCCATATCCACCTTAGCAGAAATATCCTCCTCTTAGGTTTTAGGCTAAACATTGTTAGGAGATATTTCCTAATTGGAAAACACAACAAATCTTTCCAAACAGATCATGTTAGGTTAGTTTGTTAGCAAGATTATAAGTTAGAAGTTCTAGCTTATGTTTTGGGATTGTTAGAGGGCGAACTCAGTAAACATCAGATTGTGTTGTGTTGCCTAACACATTAAACTAAAGTGGATTGTTAGTAAGCCCCCTGCTGATAGGGAAGAGTGGACGTAAGAAAAGTTCTCCGAACCACTATAAAAATTGTGTGTTGTTTATTTGCTTTACACTGCATCGCACTTTTTATCAACAAACAATTAAGCATCGACCTGATTAAGAAGTGATCGATCAACTAGACGGCAATTTGGTTAAAATCTTGAGATTGTTTCACTAAGAGTTTTTCAACTAGGTCGTTTACTTTCGATAGGCGTCAATTTGGTTAAAATTCTTGATATTGATTTCACTCTTTACAAGACTTATTTTTTTCACGTTGTTACTCCCAAAAGTTTTGAAAGTCTATTCACCCCTCCCCTCTAGACTTTCCACTCGCGAAACCTATTTATACTAGTAATTGAGTTGTAACCCTAAAAGTTCTAGAATTCTAAAGCCCATAAAAATAATATCCACAATTTGATATATATTTACAACACTGAGTACAGTACTTGTGCATTGCTCGAAAAATACAATATCACTCTATATACTAATACAGAGTTTTTTTTGCTAATGTGTTGTCTTCTCATTGATTTTGTTGATGTGTTGTATTTTTAAAAAGGCAAAAACTTGTATGCAATATTACATATTATGATTTATGTGCAATTTGGCCCAAATCCTGGGTATTTAATTTTGCGGGTCAGGCCCACTTCTTCTTCTTCCGGTTAATTTCTTCTTCCTTGTTAAAACAAAACCTATTTATCTAGTAAAGTTGTAACGATTTAAAAGTTCTAGAAGTTCTTAGATTTAAAGCCCATAAAAATAATATCCACAATTTGATATATATTTACTTTAATTCTTATTCAAAGATTTGTGCATTTCGAAAAAATACAATATCACTCTATATTTTCATCCTTGCAAATTTTTTTTTGCTAATGTGTTCTTCTTCTCATTGTTTTTGTTGATGTGTTGTATTTTTCGTGTCCCAAAAACTTGTATGCAATATTACATATTATTTTTATTTGTAATTTTGCCCAAATCGGGTATTTTTTTTTTCTTGGTATTGGTTTTTCTTCTTCTTCCGGTTAATTTCTTTTTGTTCATAGGACAATACTCTTTTTGTTCATGATAACACTTCAAGTTGTTTTTTAAATTTGTATTTTTCTTAGATTTCTCTTATCTTGTTCTTTTTTCTTTTCTTTTTTTTCCTTTCTCTTCCTTATTCAAATTCGTCCATATTCTTCTCCCTTTTCTACAGTTTTTTCATCCTTGCAAATTTATAGGTAATTCGTTCTTCTTTTTGTTTTTTCTAATGTCTTTTTTACCATATCGACACTTCTCAATGTTATTCTTTAAATTTGTTAATTTTGGACTAATGATTTTTTTTACGTAAGATATTGGTTTTTTAATATATGTAGTAACACTCTTTTGTTCATAGGACAACACATTTTTGTTCATGTAAGAACACTTAAAGTTGTTTTTTAAAATTTGTAATTTTTTATTTGAGGATTTTTTTAACACATTACATTTTGGTTTTGTTAATGTGGTAACACGTTTTTTTTTCATAGGGTAACACTTTTTGAAAAAAAATTAAAAAATTATGTGTTCAATAAAAATTCATGTGTTACCATATGAACAAACAATGTGTTATCTTGTGACCCATGTTACCTTATGAACATGTACGTGTTACGTAAGATATGAAGTTTTTTAATATAACAATGTAGTAACACATACTTATACATTCAGTAACACATGGAGAATGATAATGTATTTTTTTAAATGATAATGTAATTTTTATTTCACGTACTAACACATTTCGTTTTTATAAGTATCACAGTTTTTTCATGTAGTAACACACAAAAACCTGAAAAAAAATTAAAAAATTATGTGTTCAATAAAAATTGAACCTGCAATCAAATACATTAACAACAGATTTGAACCACTAGGATACAACACATATTTGATAAAGATATTCTTCTATAAATATTTATGTGCCCTGCCCGCCCAACCCATAGCCCTGGACCACCTCGGGCTCGCCCATACTCGACCTTGGCTGGGCTTGCCTGGGCTTCTAACCATAAATTTTGAGTAAATTGCCTAAATTAGGTGTATTGCACATATCAATAGGGTGCAATATTTTACAATTTGAAAAATATATATCCAAATGTCATCATTACATAATAAGATGATGTGTTAATAATTAATGCGCATTAAGAATCATTAATTTTAATAATTCTAATTTTAAATTTTAAAGAACCAAATAAAGGAAAGAAATATTATAAATATTTAGAAACATTTTAATATTTTAATACATCCCTTAAAAATTCATTATCCTTGATATTCATATAGATCATTATTTCTAATATTTATAGGATGATTTTATTATTTAGTTAATTAATCATATATACAAGCAATTATCAAATGAGTTTTTATATATTTTTGTGTATACATATAATTTTTAGATTTACTACATGTTAATATAAAATTACATAAGAAATTGAAGTGAGTTATTGGTAGGTCCAAATTGGTACCCATTGTGACTAATAAGTCCAATCATTTCAACTTAATACTCTTAGGTCCAAAATGGATTGTTGAAAGAAATAAATACCCTTACTTTCTTCAATTTTTTAATCTTGTTTTCCTCTCAAGGGAGTAGATGGAATTCAAAAATAGGGAGACATGCATATGTGCATTTTATTTTATTTGCAATTTACATTTTCATATCTAAATTGATAAAAATACCAAAATTTATAAATCTAAAATCTCTAAATTCATATCAAAATTGAAAAATTACAAAAATTTATAGAAAAAATGTCAGAAATTTACATATCTAAAACCTAAAATTTACAATCTCAAAATTTACATATCCTTGTCTCCATTCCGACATGAACATATTCATCAAAATATGCACGAAAATATGCATATGTTCATCAATTGATGAACCTATGCATCTCCAAAATGACACTAATCCAAATCCAAAATCTGAAAATTAACCAAATATGAACATAAAAACATTTCTCTTCCCATTGTCTTCTTCCTCCATCATCAATCATATTGCAGAAAATCCAGAGACACCAAACCCACCGGAAATTGCAGAAAAACACAACTCTTCAAAAAATCAAAAACCCATATTCAAAAATAAAAAATTCAGATTCAAAAAATATCTTGTACATCTTTAAAAAAATAAAAAATCAATAAAACACAAACTCAGATTCAAAAAACTTCTGCATGTTCACAAACCCACCATCAAATATTCTTACTGGAAATTTTGCAGCCTTTAACAAAGCGACTGGGCTGCCTTCGCACGAGTCAATCTCTCCACCGGAGACATCGTTTGCAGCGCAACCTTCACAATAGAGACATCATTTGCGGCGTCGAGGCTCGTTCGTAGATCTGGTCAAATCTAAATGTCCGCTGTCGGATCTCGTTTGTAGATCTGGTCGTTCGTAGATCGAGCTGCCATCGCAGCGTCTAGGCTCGTTAGTAGACCGGGCCGCTGTCAGATCTCGTTCATAGATCTGGTCGTTTGTAGATCGGGCCGCTGTTGCAGATCCTAGTGAGATCAAATGGGTGTGGTGGCAGCGGCGACGAACCTACGAACGAGGGTAGCTGTTACGACGGATAGTGGGGTCGCCCCGACGGTTTCTAGGTGGGTTTGGTGTGAGGGCGGTTTCTAGGTGGTTTTGAGGCGGGGCTACGGCCGCCGCAAACTTCAAGTTGGGGGCAGCAATTTTGGGTTTGGTAGGAAGAGATGGTGAGAGAGAGATATTTGTTTAGTGTTGGTTGTGAGTGAAATGGTGAAATGAAAATGAGAGTGGGAAGATAAGGGGCATTATGAGTATTTTGTATGGGCTTTTGGATCTAGGAGTATTTTAAAAAATACTTTGGACCCAATGGTAACACCATAGGCTTTTTTGGACTTTAATTCCAATCATTATACTAGTTAATGTCTATAAAAAAAAAGATATATATTAATACTTCTATTCTTCAATTCATATATGTTACATGCATATATCAATATTTAGTTGTCTTTTCATCAGAGTTTTTAACTTCTTACTACTGTATTAAAAATTGAATAATATTTATGTAAATCATATCTATTTATTAACTCTATCATTGTTATGCACAAAAATTATAATTATTTAAAATTATTTATTTTTCAAACAATAATAATTTTTATGCACAACAGTGATAATTTTTATCATAGACATTAAAAAAAATAAAATTTACTGTGAATGCGAGTTCTCTATCTTAAAATTTAGCCCTTTTCGTAAGAAAATTATGACATTGAAGAGTTAGATAATTAGTAATTAGTAGTTCAATGTAAAAACTAGCATATATTTCACAAATTGTCATCCAAAATAAAATTAAAGACAAATTACAAAAAATTCACAATCTTTCGATATTTTTGCAAGTTAATCAAGATATTTTACCATGTCATACTTATTTTCCTTTTGCAATTCGATTTATATGGCTATTCTCCAATAATTTACCGCTGACATGGCAACAATAACTTTTTATCCCATCAGCAATAAAATATTGCAAAATAGCCACGTAAATTGGATAGCAAAAAATAAAAAATGTGGCGTATGATTCTATAAAAATAAATTTTCGAGATTAAATTGCCAAAAATATGTAAAAGAAACCGTGAATTTCTCTAATATTTGAATGACATCAGCTGGCTTCACATAGGCCAGTGGCGGAATCACAAAAGCCGTCCCTGTCAAGGAGTTTGGGTGGAGGAGCACTTAGGAGAGGGGAAGACGGCGAACCATACGCGTTTCTTCGACTATTTCCACACCCCAGGCTCTTTCTAGTGCTTATTCCTGTAACTGGATTTGTACCACTTGCATACTTGCACAAAGCCTGCATTTACCGTCAACGCTATTTGAATTTTACATTTACTTAAGAGCAACTCTTCAGTGCAAAAACTTGACTCGATTTTGATCCACAAATTTGCAATCAAGTAGTTTTGTTTTTGCATTTTGGCGGAAGTAGCTTAAATACTGAAAAGTACTAATACTGTTCAGTTCACAAACTAATACTTTTATTTATATAAACTAATACCCTTCATTCCAATTTTTTTTTTTTGTCCTATGAACAAACAAAAGGTACAACTAGCACGCATAAATCTTTCTTTTAATTAATTGATTATTTTTTAAGCGTTCACGTGATCTTATATGGAAATGGGATCCAATCAAAACACAATGTCAATAAAATAGAGCAAATAAGTTGGAAGGAAAACCTGTTTCTGAGCAAGGTCTATAACAGCATCACTAAAATCAGCACCTTCAATTATAGCACCACCAAGATCGCTGCGTGTTAACACGGTTCTAACTAGCACAGCATTTGTTAGATTAGCTTCATTCAGAACCTGCACCGAAAAATAAAAAAGAACATCATTCAAATTTTGAAGTATTCGCTTTATAGTTTATAGTATACCTAATACTTTTAAATAAAATAAGTAATACTGACAAACTAACATGTTTTCATGAAACAACTAATTACTGTATAAAGAGTTCAGAAGGTTTTATTAGCTTACCATGCGATCCATGAGAGTGTCACTAAAATCCGCACCTGAAAAACAACAGAGACATTATAATTTGGTAAAGACATATATAACTAATGCTGTGTGTGTATATGTAGTTTGAGCTGATTTAATGAGCTAAATAGCACCTTCGATATAAACTACTCGCCAGTTGGATTTCATGTTACACCTCCTACATGAGTATGTAAGATGTCTAATAAATCTCTGTTATCATCTTTATGTTGTTCTTTTGTTTCTCGTGTTACATGTATTTGTCAAAAATATCATTGTGTAATAAGAAAACTGAAATGAATACAAACTTAGTCTACTATATATGCCTTCATCTTCCCGCTTAAACAACATTTGTAGTGACATTATTACATTAGTTTTTTTTTTCCATTTGATGCTCTTATATGGCCTACTTTCTATAGTTTGCAGCACGTGTTTTCTCCATAACCATGTATATGCTTGATCGGCATGTGAAAATAATATATTGATAAAAGTTTCTTAAGAATATGTGAGAACAAGAAATGTTGTCATTTGGATTTTGTATCAGTGAGATTATTTCATGGTAGTTGTAGAGATACATGTTTTAGTACATTACTTTTGTCTTTATATAATCTTGTGGAAATCGTAAATTAGGTTGATTAGAGAATTAAACACTTGATTTCTTTGGGAATCTAAGGTCGCAGTTTGAGAAGGAAAAAAAAGTCAGAAGATTCCGAAGGTCTTGGGGGGGCATCAATTCTTAAATCCAAAATGTGGATCATATTCAACAGATCTTACAGGAAGAGAAGGTGAGGGACACTAATACTGTACGGGGAGATTACGAGTGAAAAAACTGTTGTTTCACCAAAATTTACAAAGTTAGACATACATATGTCATTACTTTCTTAAAAATCAGAGGACTAATATGTAATTAGTTGTTTTATGAGGACGTCATTAGCAATATGAGTAAAGACACTCTTTTGTGAAGAGAGAAGGGAGGAAAATCTACCAGTAAAATTGGCTTTGTATGCAACAGCTTTCTCAAGATACGCGCCAGTGAAAATGGAACCACTGAAATCTGATTCCCTCATATCAGCAGATGTGAAATTGGCTCTTCTGTATCATCCATTTCAAGCTAATATGAATACATGTCTGCATAACCCAAACTTGCCTTATTTTATTCAACTATTTTAATCCAAACAAACCTATTTATAGTACATTCATCGTATATATTTTATCGTCAGGGAAGATATATCTTTTGTGCCAATAACTGATAATTTTCTCTCAAACACTAAAGAAGGGGATACGAACCATTATGCATTAACTTGCCTAACACAAGAATTTCTAACAAATGCGGCATTCAATTGAACTCTACACACATCATATAGCTTAAAAAGCAATAGTCTCTTGGAGACCGTTCAAAACAGGTAAGTCAGCAAGAGTAATGGATTTTGATATGTCTCACAACCAGCATAACACGAGAATTTATCATATATATAAACTAAGGGGATGCTTGGTTCATAATTCTCTAATGGGAATGAATACAGAGAAATTGATATTGGTGGTTAATGAAAATTAAAGATGATCTATTCACCATCTTCATACTATGCACGTGGTAATGAGACATAAAATAAGTTAATCATTGCCCAATTTTGATAACTACCTTCCCCCTATAATCATTTCTCTTCAATCAGTACACTATTTCTCAACAAACAATCATTTTTCGTCCCAACTTATTCCAAGAGTAGTGCAATACACTAATAAAATAAGCATAGATTCTCATTAAAGAATTTGAACCAAGCGCCCCATAAATCTTTTTCAAACTCGTTACCTATTTCCTAAATGGGATTGTTATTTTCATACAAAGTCTCGTTCTATTCTTGTCCATACACTTTCATATATTCATAGAATAATTCACTATGCATACATCAAATCTATCTTCACAATGAGACAAGCCTATCCATTAACTAGAAAGCAAGAAATTACCTGAAATTCTCATTCACGTGAACTGTTTTCCTGCAAAAGAGCAAATCCCAATAGACTCAACAAATCTACCAACACTCTTAAAACTGTAAAAAAACACGAGAATCTAACTTGAGATCTGCAGAACCAAATTGAGCAGCTGATCCAATCCCGAATTCTCCTCGGGTATCTGCTTCAAATTTATTCAGCTCAGCCATCGCAGATATGTTAGCAGTGCTCAAAGCAATTATAGCTGCTGCTAATGAAGTCGAAACAACCTTTATCCACTTCTTTGGCCCTAAATTCAGGACGAATTTTAATTTTTGCTCGAGAATTTAAATATATAATATCGTATTACAAATCAATTTAGGGCTTGAGGCGAATTCTTAAAGTCTTTTCAAAATACCAAGGGGGGCGATCGAACTATGTTATAATCAAGATAACACCAATTTATCATATACACAGAGCAATAATAACGCAGGCACGATAATTTTCTACGATCGTGGAATTTGAAATTACTGAGTAAATTAGAGGGAATAGAGAGGAACCTGTGTCGTGTTTGGTGTTTTGCGATTCAAATTGGCAAGTAACAGAAAAGGGTTTTGAAGGTAATTGGAGAGAATTGAGGGGTCTGTCTGTGCCGTTAATGGGGTTGAGGGGTAATATGGAGATTGAAGCTAAAGCCATTTTCAAGAAAGGGTTTGCTCGGTGATGTGTAGGGAAATACAAATGGAGTATTGGATATGCATTTGTGAAGTTGAATTGAGAGCCACATGTTTAGGAGGGAGATAACTGGTTAGTAGGCAGGTATGTGTATGGCAATTTATGATTTGGTTGATAGTGATACCACTTGCTAGTTAATCAGAATTACTTGTTAACTACGAAGGATAAACTGCATAATTATTGCAATGATGATGGGTGGATTTTTTTTGCATCCAAGTACACCGTGCATTCATACAACTGAATGATTAATTTAAAAAAATATTTAATCCATTGAATATATAGATATATTGGTAAGGATGGAGTGAGTGCATGAATTTTAGATGTGTGCACCAGTTGCACATAAGACTTTGTCAATGATGATAATGATATGATATCATTTTGCTCACCAAAGTCACCCAGGACATCATCAAAAGCAGTTATTAAAGTACATTTTTCTATTTATTTTTTATCTGGACTTGATCATCCAAAGACTAATGTAAGTGATGTAGCAAGGATGATTATTTCCTCAAGAGTGATTTCTATAATTTATTCCTTCTTATACTCCAACGCAACTCTTGGATTTTGAGAGGCGGCCTCCCCCCTCTCCTTGAAAGTCATAGAAGTGTTCATCTCGACAGATTCGTTCATCCATTGGTATTAATGGGATTTCAGATCGCGCTAGCGCGATCTAAGACCCTTGAAGAGTAGATCATCTTTTAATTTCTGTAAGCTTTAGATTGTCTTTTATTTTCTAGCTAGGTATTAGATCTGAGTTATCTGCGCAATCCCTATGATAATTATATTATTCTGCTGTCATCTGATGCCTTTCCCGCGGCCCCTGATTTCTCTCTTTAGTTGAGAGTCTTTGATTCCTTTCCGAGTTGAAAGTCTTTTGTTTAACATATCTTCTAAGTTGAGAGCTTTAATTTTGCTCATCATTGTGTTGTCTTGTGAAGACAATTTTTAATATCAAGTTTATAACAACATAGGCCTCGAGAATCAAATCAGAGAAAATGGTATAGACTGCATTGTGAGTGTGGTGGATCAACGAGTGGAACAATCAATAGCTTGTAAAACTATACTAAAACAGCATAGTGATTACGTGATTTATCTTATTGGGTCGAGCCTCCAAGAGGGAGTGACTCTAAGGTACAAAGTCACTCCCTAAATAACTCTAAGGTACAAACTAACTTTATTTTGACTCTAAGGTATAAAAATATGGTTAAAAAGTCTGAGTTGTCCTTCTGTCCGTTTTCAGCACTTCTGACACGTTTTGGAGTGCAATTTTTTTAATTTTCTGCACTACTAGGCCAATTTTAGAGTGAAATTTTTTTAATTTTCTGCACTTTCGTCTTTTTTATTCCACTTTTTATTAGTTTCAATTTTGGAGTGCAGTTTTTTTAATTTTCTGCACTTTCGTCTTTTTTATTCCACTTTTTATTCGCTGAAATTTTGGAGTGCATTTTTTAAAAAAAATTGTATTTTGAGCTCCGGAGTGCATTTTTTTTAAAAAATTGTATTTTAGGCCCTAGAGTGCTTTTTTTTTTTTAAATTTGTATTTTGGGCCCTAATTTAAACAGAAAGCCTAATTTGCAAAAAAAAAAATTGATCGGACAAAATTAGTTGTTAATAGTTATTACACCAAACACCCAAATACACCACGAAATCACCAATTCACCTTATAACTCCCATAAACTCCAAATTCGTTCCCAAAAAAGAATCGAAAATGAGTCACTCACTCAAATGAAGAGCCCAGTGACCAGGTGAGCAAAGCCACCCGGTACAAATTAAACAAAAAAATACATACACAAAATCAACACAAAATTAAACAAATTAAAAAGAAAAATACTAAAAAAATCATAAAGAAACCCTAAATTACAAATTACACAAATCTGCAAATATAAAACCCTACAAATTACACAAATCTACATATATGATGGAAACCCTAAAAAATTTTAAAAAAAATACAGAAATACTTAAATTCAGAAATTAAAAAATATAGAAAAATTACAAAAATTAAAAAAAAATAAAAAATCACAGAAACTCTGCACAACTCCAGAACTCGATAACCTGAAATCAGAAACAATCAAATTAATTAACAAAATTATACAGAAATTACACAAAAATTAAACAACCAGATTCACCACCTCCGTCTTCCTCAGATCCGCCACTGCCGTCGTGGTGGTGGTCCACGCGCCACCGCTGTACAACACTTTGTCTAAGACGACGCCACCAACCACACACCCGCCCCTCATCCACCATCGCCGCCCATCCCACATCGCTACCATCCACGCCCCCAACGACCATCATCACCAAATCTACTAAACCCTAAAATCTACCCAAAAGCCAAACAGATCCATAACTGGAACCATAACTCTTTGCCGTGGGAACCATAACTGGAACGAGAGAGAGAGTGGGAGAGAGAAAGGGATTGATTGGGTTTTGGGGAGAGAATAATTGGAGAGAAAATTTGTAAAATTGGGGAGAGAGAATGGGCTGAGTGTAGGCATGCTCACGGTTAGGAACCCATGGGATTCGATTCCGAACCGAGTGGTTCCAAAAGTGCAGGGGGAGGCAGGAGAAGCAAGTGGTGGCCGGGTTTGGTTGGGATTCTCAACCCAGTGATTCGATTCCCAACATGGGATTCACTTTTTTTTTTTTTTTTTTTTTTTTTCATATATTTTTTTTTTGTGTTTTCTTAGTTTTTGGATCTAAAATTTGAAGGAATGTATAGATAGATCGTGAAATTGGACATTGTTATTGTTAATATGAGGATTTAAATTCAAGATTACATTAATAATTGAACTATTATAAATTAGTAGCCTAATTTATTACAAAGTAATTGAACTATTACAAAATAGTAATTTTAACTTAAAATAAGTTTAAGAATCTACTATTACAAATTAATTGAACTATTACAAATTTTCAAATTACAAAGTGAACTATATCGAATTAGTAATTACAATTACAACTTAAAATTTTAAACTTTACAAAATAAATTTGGGGGAGGGGGATTTAAAGAAATTGACTTGAGATTTTAAATTTAAGAAATAAACTTAGAAATTCTAAGTTTGAAACTTAAAATTAAGTTTCTACGTGTATCCAAAATAGGAATCAAAGTTCGCGTAGTTCTCTTTACCTCAAACTTACCTCGTTGATTTGGATCGATTCGATTCTTCATGCATCACTTCCGGTGGTAGTTTCTTGAGCTATCTTGATCATCATTATCAACAAATTCTTGACTTCTTTTTTTGGCTCTTACCCAATCATCGTCAAAAGCATTGGTTTTCCACGTTTTCAACGGTCATATTCGATCTCGTTGCATCCAAAGTGTAGCCTCCCCAAACTAAAAAGCTTGTTCAGCGGCAAGCGGTTGAGGCGGGAAATGCAAAAATTTCTCTTCTTAGCATTGACAATATTGGATATATATTTTTCATCCTCGACCACCACTTTAGTATATTTAAAAGTAGCGTTGTCTTCATCTTCATCTGCCGAGCAAATGAAGAGGATAAATAATGATCAAGTTCGTAATAAGGGTTAGAAGTAGACGCGGGCGTTTTTTAGAACGTTCATCATAAAAAACTGTTAATATATCTTCTTCGACTCATAGAAGAGCCACCACCACCAAAAATTTTCTTCAAAACCAAGGGACCACTATATTCTCTAAATAAAAGACATTAAAGTAACTTTAATCCGATTACCAATCTCTTGGGATTAGGATATACATCATCTTCACCCGCCATGACCATATGTCTATTAGGAAATAAATAATTATAATACATATTTAACATCATTATTAATCCATCCAATCTTACTCAGGATCAAACACTTTTAAGAACCAATAATAGATCGGGAATATTTGTAAAATATTTTTTCCATTTTTGCATCATAGAGAAAGTAGCACCACTTAATAAAGGATTTGTAATATTTTCATTTAACACATGAGCAACTTTAATACAATAATCAAACGCTAAATTACACGTAGGATAATAAACACCGGATAACACTTTTGTGGAATCATTAAAAATTCCCAATTTTTTACACAAAGAAGTGCATGAATCCCAATATTGAGGATATAAACGAATACCACAATTTTCTTGAGTAAAAAATGTACATAAAGCTTCTTTATAATCCATAGACTTTTTAACAATTTATACGTGGAATTCCAACGAGTTGACACATCAAGAGAAATTTTTTTGGGATGCATATTGTATGTTCTACAAAAAACTTTCCATTTTTTCAACAATTTTGAATGTCTCGACATATAATAAATAGCGGATCTAATAGGACCAACTTGTTCTTTCAAAGCATCTAAACCATCTTGAACACATAAATTTAAAATATGACACATACATCTAACATGAAATTTTTTTCCACCAAGATATGGTTGACAAATATTTGTAAGATCTTCAATAGTAAAGTATTTGCACTAAGCATTATCAAAACCAATAGAAAATATTTTTTAGTAAGATATACTCATTTAAAATATCATGCAATTTATCTCTAATAATAAACGGCATTGTGTTCCGTATCAAAATCTCTATAAGCAATCAATCTTTTGTTAAGAGTCCATTTAATCATCAATCCAAGTGCATGTAACTCCTATATAACTATGCTTTTGAAAATTATCACTCCAAATATCCGCACATATACAAACTTTAACATTTAAATCGGCAAATAGATTAATCAAAGCATATTTATACTCATAAACAACTTTAGCAACATCACGAGTAGTAGTATGACGTGAAACTTTTTTTGCCGCGGGTTGAAGACCAAGGTTAACAAAATCATTCCAATCTGAATTATCGGCAAATTGAAAAGGAAGGTGTTGTGTGCACACAAATTTAGCTAACAATTTTCTATATTTCATTTGATCAAATGTAGATAGAGAAGTGGGGTTACTTACCTCGCCTTGAACTCCACCACCGCCACCGGTTGACGTAAATCCATGAAGTTGTGCTTGGTTTGAACTAATTCCAACTCTATCCGGATGAATTTTTTTTTCAAATGCTTCTCGAATGTTCCATATCCTCCTCCTTTGACAAAAGAATATATTTTGTCACAATAGTTGCAATGAACTTTAATAGTACCATCCTCGTTGATCACTTTATTAAAGTGGCGTGCAAAAAATATCCGACTTAAGTTGAGCTCGACTTGGAGTTGGCTCGGCATTGGACTCGGTTGGGTGGTTTTGGCTTTTCTTGAGTAGGACGTCGTGGTATAGCATCATCTTCAAGAGGATTCTCATAACCGGGACCAAGTGTGGCCTCAATATCATCTAAACTCCACTCGATCGGTCTTGGGTGGATGTGGAAGATTTAACGGAAGAGGGTGGAAGAAGCTTTGCCTTTACCCTTACCCTTGCTTTGATGGCTTGCCATAATAATAATATGTATGTAAGTATATGTAAATAATATATGTATGTAAGTGTAGTGTAATGTAATATGTATGTAACTATGTAAGTGTAGTGTAATATACTAATATGTAGTATAGTACTATAGTAGTATACTAGTATTAGTATAGTGTAATATATAGTGTATATAATATATAGTGTAGTATAAATATAATATGTAGTGTATAGAGTATAGTTACTATAGTATGATATATAGTGTAGTATAAATATAATATGTAATGTAAATAATATGTAAATAATAAACTTTGAGAATTGAGTGAGAGTTGAGACTTGAGAGTTGAGAGAGAGATGAATAAACTTTGGTGTGAATTTTGGAGTGGAATGAGTTGGTATTTATAGATGAAATATTGAAAAAAAAAAAAAAAAAAACGGTCAAAACCATGGGTTCGAAGCCGGAACCGGCGGTTCCACCTGTTCGAACCGGTGGTTCCTTCAACGACTCTTTGATCTCGGCCGTTGGATCTCAACGGCTCTTTAATCTGGGCCGTTGGATCTCAACGGCTAGAATTTTTTCAAATTTTGGGCGGTTCGGTTCGAACCGTGATGATTAAAAAAAACCGGCGGTTGGGATTTCGAACAGGCGGTTTCGGTTCGAAACCGGTGGTTTGATTCGTTTTGCTAGAACAGGAACCGAACGTGGGATTTATTTTTGGTTGGGTTCTAACCGAATCGAATCATGGAATCGTGGAACCCATGATTCGGTTTTTTTTAGCATGCCTAGCTGAGTGGCGTGGAGTCATAAATGGGGAAGAGAGAATGGGGTTTTAATCTGTAGTGGGGGACCGATTTTTATGAAGAAAAAAATAATTATAAAATCACTCTGAGGGCAATATTGATATGTTTTGTTGTGGAGAGTAAGGGGATAAAAATTATATAGTGGAGAGTCACTTGACTCTAAATTTTATACTGGAGAATCATTAATTCGAGCCTTCAATTGTTAAGGATGGTCTTCTCGATATTAATTTTTTTGCATTTAAATTATAAGAGTTCTTTATTTTAAAAAAAAAGACTAATGTAAGTAATGTTTTGGGTTTTATGTAATATTTAAAGGGTTTATTACTAGGAGATACAAGTTTTTAGAACAAATTAATAATATATCCAAATAATTTTTAACCTTACTAGTAGGTACAAAGTGGAGGTGTCGAATACCCACTTTGCCCTTAGGTAACAATCGGCCTTAATTTTATATTGCTCATATCTCTTTCTCGTCTATTATTTTAAATTTTCTCTCTCTCGCTTTCTCTAAACCACCCTTCTATCTCTTTGAAGTATACCACCCTGAACCCACCGACAATAGCGCCACCATCCCCTCCCTCAATCTCCATCCACTACATCCCCTAGCCCTCGAAGAGGTCGTGGCTGTACGGAAGGAACTGGTACCATCTGAAGAAGATCAATGATGGATCTTTCTAAAAGGAGTGCCTACTGTCGTTTGAGGTCACGGTGCATGCAATGTTGAGGCACAAAAAGCCATTGCAATAGTGATTGCGGCTAGAGTTTTAAGATCTGTATCCTTCGATGGTGACAACGATTTATATGCTTTTGCTGTAAATTTCATTCGGGTTAAGTTTCGTGGATATGTATCCTTCGATAGCGACGATGATTTATATGTCTTTGCTGTAAATTTTTTAAAATTATTTTTGCCTAATTTGTGTTTATGTCTAACTTCTTGTTGAATAAATTGCAGTAATTTGAACGGCTTTCCTCCAATTAATTGATGTCTATTGTTTTGCATAAATTATTGGTATCAATGCAAATAAATATTGAATATATCATGAACATATTGACGAGATATTAGAATATTTATTTCTTTATTTGTGATTTATAATGATTAAGAAACCTAAAAAAAATTTAATTTGCAATTATACATTATTTGTCTCTCGCATCAACTCATCGCTCTCATCACCGCCAGACCCATCAGATGATGTACGTTGTACTCTGTGCTTTGTACCTCTCATTAATTTGACCATAATAAAAATTCACAATATATTATAAAGGATTGTTTAAATATGTATATTGTTTACCATGTTTTAAATACTCGATTGATGGTGTCGTGCGTTATTTTATTATTGTAAATCGCCTATTATCCCGTCATGTATTATGTTTGAGTTTGAAACAGGTACATGCATAGATATAGTTGAAGATGTATTAAATTCATATGCATTGTATGTAGATTGGATCATTATTTAAAAAAATAAAATTGTGATTAAAAGGAGAAAGGAGGGGTGAGAGTAAAAAAAGGGGAGAAAGGTAAAAAAAAAGTATGTTTCTCCGTCCCGAATCGTTCTGCTCCGATCCAATTTTGTTGTAATCGAAAATTCGTTCCGAACTGTACCAAAAAATAAAAAATGCTTATCGTTCTCAATTAAAATTTTGGTACAGACAGTCCAATTTAAAACTAACCGAACTTCGGTACGGACACATATATTTAAATATCTATTTTTGTTCGTACCGTGAATAGTCCTATCTTGAACTAGGGTTGTTCATTGAGTTTGGATATTTCCAAATTCTAACCGAAATTCGGACCGAAAAAGAACCGAATCGAAAATAATTGTCGACTTTTAAACATTTTCCGAACCGAATCAAATCAAATTTTTTTTGGGTACGACTCTGGATATTTCAGAAATAATTATACTGAAAAACTGAATGAAACCGCACCGAACCGAATAACCGAATTAAATATGTCAAATTTTATTATAATGTTATTGAATTCAAGTATAGTTATATAATAGTATGATTTATTGATTTTAGAAAAAAACAAGTTATTAATAATAAATTAACATCTAATAAATCAAGATATTATTAACAAATTTAAACACCTTAACTATAGAACCACAAAATTTAATTTTAGACAATTATATTGTTCAATCATAAACATGTATTAGTTGCTAATTAATATGATTTTAACTTAATGCAGTTTAATGAAAATAACTCATTATTCTATGGAAATATCTAATATTTTTAAGTAAAAACAACTAACACTGTTCAAATGAAAAAGAGGAGTGGATAAAAAAAAGAGTAAGAAGTCCATTTTTCCATTTCGTTTCGATCGGGTTCCGTTATAACCGAAAATTATTCTGATGTGTAACAAAACATAATAAATCTCTACTGAAATTTTGATACGGATACGGACACTCAAATTTTAAAATAATCTAAATTCGACACGGACCAAAACGAATATTTTCGAATATCCAAATACGAATATTAATCTTGGTCCGTACCGTGAACAGCCATAGCTTGAACCAAGAAAAGTGAAGATTCGATACTTAAATGAATATTGAGAAGATTATTGATTATATTTTATCAAAAGGTGAGTTTTAAAGTCTCCATACAACGCATTCTCAATTTAAAAAAAAAAAAAAAAAACCCCTTATAACATGTTAGGAAAATGGCAAAAAATTCACCAACAATATATCTAGAGTATTACTCCCTCTGTCCCAAAGTTAATGAAATTTTGACTGTTCATAAGAATTTAGTGGAATAGTAATAAAATATTAAAAGTAGAAAGGATAAATCAATTTTATTAAAGAGTAGAATAATATTTATTAAATGTGATAAAGTAATAAAATATTGAGGGTATAGTAAATAAGTTGGTATTAAGATGATGTTAATTAAAATGAATTTGTACTTTTTTTACTACTTAATCATTAACTATGGGACAAAAATAATAGTTATTTTACTGTTAACTATGGGGTGGGGGGGGGGGGGGTATTTTAGTTTTAATAAAAACAAATATATGCATGGAATCCGCAGGTGAAGCTAACAAGAAGTCAAGGTGTAATAAAATTTGAGGAATCGTCAACATTACATTAATTGTTAAAAAGTGATAAAAGAATGATAATGAATCCAGATAACTTAAACAAGTACCCCCTTCAAGGAGCATAATAACTAAAGGTGGGATAGGTATAAAAAAAAATAGAGGTTAAAAATAACTAAAGATTCATATCAACAATTTACTAGAAATTACACCATAAAATCTCATAGCAATCAATCCTCACAACCAAAACCAGGCTCCCGCGGAAAACATTATTGATGAACTTATCAAGCAAACATTGAAAACAATGCAGATATCATCACCATGAAACTGAACAACATTTTCCCCCTGCTTCCCTCCACTGATGTTGCAGAAGATATGTCTTGTGGCCTAAATTGGAAAATGAAAAACGGGAGATTAAATAATCAGTGAAGTAGGAACAAAAGTTATATTTTTAAAAGGTATTAGTTGTTTAACGAAAAGGTATTAATTAGTTAGATAGTATCAGTTGTTTTTGCCGAAAAGTATTAGATGTTTTACTAAAAAGTGATTAGTTGTGTAACGTTGCACTATACTACTGGTGTATAGGAGAGCTACTCGTGAAAAAAAGTAAAAGATTTCAGAGAAGAATGGACATACTTCTGAAGTTTGCTTAGTGCTCCGCAGAAGAGGGCATTGTCGGGCATTGGGAACTCGGTTTTGTTGTTGGGCTCGGGATTGACAACCCTGACGTACGTTTCTTGGCCTAGATACCACGAGTCAAGATTTTCAGTTCTCAGGTTCCAAACGCCAACGTTGTCCAGGGAGATTAGAATTGCTGTCCATGCTCCAGGATAAACCTAAACAAGATAGAAACATGATGTTGCAACTTAAAAAGACATTCATAAGATGCTAGTCTCCATTTCTTGTATCTAAAAGTCTTTCAGGGTCGGCCCTTTTACGAGGCTAATGAACCCTTTGATTTAATAAAACATAAAGTAAATGAAATGCAAACACAGATTGTCTTCTATTCAACTGGTTCATCCTTGTTTGGTGCAAGTCACACAAACATGTTCGAACTCTATTAGTTAGGAGAAAGAGGAAGAATAGGGGAAAACACTTTTTGAGGAATTTGTAAAAGAAATGATCGTGTAAAAATGTCTTTTCTTCTTTTTTTTCAAGTCTCAACTTAAAAAGCCTAGTCTAATCGCCGGCCGATTCACCATCAATAAATAGATAATTTTCGGTTGATTGTTATTATATTTTTCACTAATTTAAATAGATCAAATCTCACGAATACACATTTGGATACCAAAAGAAGTAAAAGAAAACAAGGATGAATGAAAATGAGAGAGAAGGGGTCCTATTTCAAAATTCGATTCAGGTCAAATATATTATTAGAACCGGCCTTGGGTCTTTGGTGGGCATTTAACAAACGACTAGATTAAATATTCATTAGGCCAAACTCCATAGAAGTATCTAATTTCAGATTAATTACCGCCATTGCAGAAATCTGCAGAATATAAATATAAATATAAATATAAATATATCAGCAATGATGTACCTGGGCTGTAGACCGAGCAATTCCATCCCACTTATTGTACGTGCCCCTGCTATTCTCTGTCCACTCACCATAATCCATACTGCATTTCAAAATATCCCAACACAAAATTAACTCAGATCGTATCTCATTTAAATAGTATATATACCAGCCAGAGAAAATAGAGTGAGAAGGTATACATACCCCACAACAAAGAAGGCGTAGCCACTCATGTGATACGTTTGAACCTTGGTCTCATTGTTCTGCAATATCACTTCCATAAATCCCCTATAAGTCCCATTGATCACGGATGTTTCCATCCGAGGTGGGCCCGTGATAGGCCTAGTTGGAAAGTCAAGCTTGTATGCTCCCTTCACTTTATATTGGTCAGCAAGTCTGATTGGTGTTGAAGGATTGACAAAGGAAATCCCACTAAGTGTAGCTCGTCTTCTGCCATTAATCGTCACTGGTGGCTTGTTTTTTAGAACATACACATCGGTCACATTTATCGAACCGTATCTAAACGAACCTTGAGGATTTGGGCGGGCTCCACTGGCACTCACATTCCACCTACAAACAAGAGATTGCATGCATTTCTTGAGAAGTGTCATTAACCACATAAAGTTATTTGCAACCCCATTGTTAACCATCTCTACTTCAGAATATTTTTTTCAAGGTGTTTAGTTTCATTCTTTTTTAGCCAAGAGAAACATTTTTTTTTCCAGCAATACCCTTTTAATTATTCAGTAAACTTCAACCATTACCTATCATTTTTCAAACATTCCGACACATAAGAACTTTTTTTCAATACCAGGCTACTTATAAATTCATCCCGTTCATCAAAGAATAACGTCTCAACAATATCAGGGATGAATAAGAAAAATTCCATTAAGCATACCTGATAGACCGAGCTTGGTTCATAGAGAAGGTCTTGTCAAACTGGTCTTGCGGAGGATCGGGAAGAGGGCCAGATGCTTTTCCTTTTGAATTTGTATAGTGCAAAATGGCAACACCAGTGACTCTTTGCCATGTGGTTTCATTGACGAACCTAGCACTTGCAACCATGTAGTAATCGCTGCTTGCGTTTTGATCCATGGTTACCAAAAATGAGTACGTTTGTCCAACATGTATATCTATGTTAGTATAGTTCTGCTGTACGGTATATGAACCCTCTGTTTCTGCTAACAGCAAATTATGGCTCTGAATCCTGAAGTTCAAACTAGTAGAAATTCCGACATTGCTCACACGAATCCGATAAGTCTGGCCTGTGAAGGATCACATCAATAGTCATTTAAAAGGGTAGAATAGGGAACCTAACTGCTATAATTTTCAAATCATCAACTGAAAGTTAATGGCTTGTTTGTTTTTTTTTTAAAAGAGAAATTATGTTTGTTCCATCTCATTTTCACAAAAAATGTCAATTTCTACTATTTCAATATTTGATAAAAAAGAAATAAACCAAACATCCCCAAATTAAAAAATTGCATATTGCTATACATCTCTACGAATGTTCTGTAATTGCTTTTCTTGTTTGATGAAAAGGAAAAGGATTATTAATACCATATAATGTTGATTAACATAGTTCCTTAACAGTACACTTTCACATGACTGTGACACACCATTGGAGACTTTGTAAAGCATACTGAGGCATAGTCATGCCCATCTGCTATTTATAAAAGTAGCACACACTTCATTTTCGAGGGGCCAGCATGTGAAGTTTGTAAAGTTGTACTATATCTTTTCATTATCGTATTAAACTTCTTTCACAGTCTTCCATCACATGTGATCAGTCTAACAAAAGCTAACCTAATATAAGAACTAACAGTCTTACAAAAACTAAATGCAACTCAAATCTAAGCCACTACAATTTCAGGTTTTAATATTGACAATGCACATGAAACCTTGGATATAAATAAACAAAACATGTCACACTGATAATATTACATTCCAATGACTTACCGGGGTGGACTGTAATCGTTTCGTAGTCAATGCCATCAGGAACAAGAGTGTCATTATACCTATACGGTCCTTTTCCGTTAAATAGAACTCCATCTGGCATCCCAAGATCTTTCCCAGCATCAAGTGTTTTCCTCAGAGCCTAAACACAAACCAACCACAATTAGCAAGCATGAACATAAAACTACCTAAACTCGAGCATTTCATTCATCAGTAAATACTTACCGAGTGATTTCGTGTGTACCAATCTCCGATTGCAATGGTTATATCCCCATCAGGGGTGTCAAAAGGAATCGGAATAATCGCTCTATTATTAATAATAAAGCTTCCAAAACCTCCAGATGCCCTCTGGAAATTGAGAGAGGGGAAGTAAAAGAAACTCCCAATCTGATCCTTAACCTGAAATTGATAAGTCCAATTCCACTTTGGAGGAATGGGGCAATTTGTGCCAAGAAGCCCATCTTGCCACGAGCTCCTCCTCTGCTGTATTCCAGACCTAATTCACAATCATCAGCATTTCAAAAATGACAATCTCTTTTTTCTCTATAAATTTGAATCAAGAATTACACTAACAAACTTACCAATGGAGCAAGAGGTGTTCATCAAGTTTATTCTTCACATTGACAACAACATTGTTGTTAGTGGTCACATTAATAGTGGGGCCAGGGAACTTGCCATTTATAGCAATAACCTGCAGTACAGAGCGTCCACTTAGATCTAATTTTCGAATAAAATTCAAATCTGTGGACTACATTAGCAGATCTGGATATCAAAGTTCAAACTTTCTCAAATCTAAAGCGAACCCATTAGTAAAAAGTAAATCATGAATAGGCCCATATAACAAAATCAAGAAAAAAAGGAGTAATTCAAAGGGCACACACAAAAAGTGGATAAAAAAAGGAAATGCAGAACTTGAACATGAAAAAAGAGAAGAGATTTTCTTTTCACCTGTTGAGGGACTCCAAGAGGAGAAGCAGTAATGTAAGAGACTACAAAGTTGTAGTTAACCCAGGGATCATCAGCATTGGAGAAGCCCAGAAGCAGGAAAATGTGGGCAATCAAGAATGAGAAAAGGCTGTAACGAGCCATATGTAGAAAGAATCGAACTTAAGCACAAGATTTGTTTAAAATTATAGAAAGAATCGAACTTTTCTCTTGCTTTTTTCCGAGTTTACATTATCGGTTAGATGGGGGAGAGAGTGTGTGTGTGTCAAGAGTGAGAGAGTGTGTGTGTGTTGAAAAAAGGCAGAGAAACGGCTCTGTTTCTATTATTACAGCTATTATGGGTTTATTGTTTGTGGGGTTAAAGTTGCGTTTTGAGGGATTTTATGTAGCCTTTTGTCGGTTTGAAGTGCGAGAATGGACAATTATGACTTTAGCTTGCAAGAAAACACCGTTCAAACATTACACCAAAATAAAATGAAAAAAAAAAAGAGAGCGAGATAGTGTGTGTTCAAAATTATGGAAAATCCAAACTGTGAGCGTGTGTCTATGAGAGAGAGAAAGAGACAGTGGGGATAGAGAGAGAATGGGGGGTAATGACAGCCAATGGCCAGTTCATAAGGTAGCATGAAATTACACCTTTTTTTTTTTGACGGAGCATGAAATTACACCTCGTCCACGCGTATTGTCAAAATATTGGGGTTGCCTAATATTATGTAAGATTCTTGCCATTTATAATTATTTTTAAATTTTAAATAATAATTTTGAGTGTTTTTTTAAATAATGGGTGAGTCTCATGTGCATCCAGATGCGCCATACATTTATATTATTTTTATAGAAAAAAATTTGCATGAACTCGGTTCTTTTAGTATCACTGTTATATACAAAAACTCTCAATGTTGTGGACAAAAACAATAATTGTTAGAAAATATTTTTATATTTTTAAACAGTAAAAAATTTTGTGCATAACAATAATAATTATTACACATAACAGTGATAGAGTTCATGTATAGACCTGATTCACAAGAGTGTTACTCGTATTTAGAAAAAAATGTAACTTGTTATATTAAAAGATGCAACTATTTTTCTAATTAATAGTTGCACGATTCAGTGTAAATAAGTTGCATCTTTCAGTATAACAATTAACAAGTTGCATATTTCTAAAATGCATTATAAATGAATGGTGCATCTGAATGCATACAAGACTTAATCTTAAATGATTTAACAAAAGCTATAATTTACCCTTCAAAAAGGGAAAAAAAGATTAATTTATAAATTGATTATTTGATTTTTTGCTAGTTTTTATTAACTTGTAATATTTTAGCAAACAGTTAATATCACAATAATTAATCAACTAAATTAATTTTTTCAAAGCATATTTTTTTTCAAACACCCCTTACGTGACTTGTAGCAAAAGACGAAGCCCTCGCCCCCAGGGCTCCCACCCCCCGGCCCGACATGAATGGTGGAGATGGTAAATCATGGTGACTCAACGACCCATTAGGTGGAAGGATCAGTGTCTGGTGCCCACAAGGAGCTATCCCCCACATTGGAGAGATAAAACTCCCACACTGCGGCTGCCAGGACTCGATCCTGCATCCTTGTAGCAATCTGCCACCCAGAAATCAACTGAGCTACGCCCATGTTGGCCACCCCTTACGTGACTAATAGTATGAAAATCAGTATTGCGAGAGTTTTACGACATCATTTATTTTAATATCAATTCATATATTTTTTTCACTCATCCTGAAAATTAGGAGTAGTAATTTTTTTTTTCAAAACCTAAAATTTAGTAATTTAGATAATGGTCTTTGATTATATTTCATTATATTTTCCTTATACGCATTTCTCTAATTCTTAATTATAGTGTCTTCATTATCATATTTCCATAACTTAAGTATACATAATTAATGAAGAGTCAGTCTCGGTAAAACGTGTTCATAGTATGAAATTTATACCATTATATTTATAAATTCTTGATGTTGCACGGATGTTGTTTCATTTGTTGGACAACATTCTGCACAACATCATGAATTTGTCCTTTCTTCTAACATTGACTCCGATTTAATAGATGTATCTTTCTATGTTTCCTACATTGCAGGTTGATGACAATTTGATTATATTATCAAGCGGTTGCATTGTTGATGAATGAGAATAGAAAGATCATGGGTGGTTACACCAAGATCATGGAGTTGATGGTGGAGAGTTACTAGGCTATCCAAACCGAGTGGATAGGACAATGTAGTTGTTTCCAAAGTCTATAAATACACTGCATTGGTCGAAGAACAAATTTGAGGAAAAGTGAAATACCATTTGTTCTACTCCAAACTTTAGAGAGTAACATCTGAGACAACCGTGAGTGGAGTGTGAGGGTCGATGTTAGTCTATTTGTACTGGTCGAGTGAATTCAATCATCTCCCATCACTATTGATTTTATTTTATTAGATCGAGTGTTAGGTTGAATAAGATCACTAGTCACTTGGTTGAATAGATTGTCTTTGGTGTGTGGTTTTTCACTATACCTTTTAGGATCTTGTAAGAGGTTCTTGTGTATCTCACTACTTGTTATAGTGATATTTTTAAACATGAGGTTCGTATAGTCTGAATTAAGACTATACATAATTTTGAAATCCTTTGCACTGTGTTTGTTGGTCCCGGTGCAAACGAGTCTCACACGTGTATGGGGGGGAATACACGTGTTCAGTGATTTTTAAAACTATTCTTCACTGAGATCAGAATGGTCAGGATGTCCTGAGAATTTTGCCCTGAGAAGCACAATTTGCCCTGAGTCAAAGTCTACTGAGACAGTGATCCTGAGAGGCTTTTAGAAACTTCAGATTAACCCAACTGATCCTGAGTTTTATCAGAGATCCTGAGAAGCTTGGATCAGATAATTATCTTACTGAACACTCAGTAGAGTTGGCTCAGTTTGGTAACTATCTGTTCTAGCTACTCAAGAGTGCAAAATGGTTGGCCCTAAGTTTATACTCGTTTTAACTTGCTGAAAATCTCTTCCTTTAATAAAACAGTGGTTAAGGTTGTGATCAAATTTAATGCAAGTTCAGTGGATTGTTTCCAACTGAATATCAGTAAAATATGCTTTCAGTGAAAATATGCAGCAGATAGAATGCACAACAGAAAGCAAATAACACAGCATTATAGTGGTTCAGAGACTCAATCTCCTACGTCCACTCTCTCTGATCTTCAGAGAAATTCCTTAACACACTTCTTCTAAAGCTTTCAGGCTGACTCACTGCAGCTTACTAACTCAACGCACACAAGTTTTCAGACTACCACAAGTAGCTTACTAACTTCTTCTCTAGAGCTTTCTGACTGAACTCAACTGCAGCTTACTCACTCTTTACAGCTCTTACTCACCAACAATTCACATACACTCAAACAACCTTATCAAAGGGTTTGGGTTTGGTTGGTTTCCAACTAGGGTGAGATATGCTTTTACAATAAGTACAAATGCAAAGGCTAAGATATATCTACTAAGCTTTGGATATATATATCAATTCTAGGCTTAGTGAAATGAGCTCTCTTCAATGTGAAACACTTGAGAAATCTTGGTTTTTTGAGTGCTTCAATTTGCAAGAATACGATTGAGCTCTGGAGTTGCTTTGATTTCCCGTAACCTCTCAATGGTGAAGGTTACTGGTATTTATAGGCAACTTCTTCAATGGTCACTCTTTGAAAAACTATCAGTTGGAAGAGATAGCATCAAGAGTTTCCTCTTCTGGTTATTGATGAACGACTATTTTTAGGTTTTGAACACACCCTTGCATGTTTTAAGAAATATGCAGCCATGTAGCCAATCACCAATTTCTGTGAACTGGAAAATATTAGTCTAACATTTCTTCAGTGAGATGTCGCTTTCAGTGTCAGTAGAGTACGTTGTTGTTGCCTCCTCATTGGTTGAAATCTTCTTTTGAACAGAGACAAACAAAATGACTCTTTTTAAGTTGACCTTTCTGATATGATATGTTCCTTAATGTCCACAAATGTCTAACATTCTGTTTGTTTGTACTAGGAATGAACATACACTATTTCATTAAGATAGTGGTTCAGGGTCCTTTTTGATCAGTACACAAACAGTCTTCAGGATTCTTCAATCTTCAGGATTATTCTGAGTCTTCTGAGTTTTCAGGATTCTTCCGAGTCTTCAGAGTCTTCTGAGTTTTCAGGATTCTTCTGAGTCTTCAGTATACAAAAATTTCCTGATCTATATCTGCTGACTATACATGATGCATATAATCCTGATTCCTAATTTCTATTGAAACCTGATCCTGATTCTATACTATCAAGATGTCATGATACATGTCATACTCAGGGGTTTGAGATCTAATCAAAATCTTTATTAAATTCATCTCCCAACAATTTCCCCCTTTTTGATGATGCCAAAACCATCTTGTTACATAAAAGAAAACCTAACCTATACTCAGGTTTCAGTTGTCTATTACATTAAAATGGCATATCAGAAAAGTAAGAACATGTAAAAAGATAATGAGATATTATCTTGAACATAAAAGATAAACTTTTCATTGATGAAGGATAAAAATTACATAGTACAATGAAATTCAAAAAAGATAATCTTCAGTCTTCAATCTTCTTCAATCTCATCTTCTGGTACTTCCAAGTTGAACATCCCATAGTACCTCTTCTTCAGTTCATCTCTTTCCTTGATGATCTCAGGGTTGTTTCCTGTTAAGCCTAGCTGAAGAGCATACTGAGCAATTTCCTGAGAGATGACTGCTTCATTCACAAAGCCATTCTCCAATCTAGGAGCAGGGTACATTTATGGTTTTGGAGCCACAATCTGAGTGTTGCTCTCATCTGCCAAGTTGATCCACTTCTGCAGATACTCAGGATAAAAGGTTAACACATATTCAATGAAAGCTTCATTTTTATCTGAGCTGCTCCCCCTCCATTCTCTCAGAATCTCATAATAGAACCAAAAGGTTCTCTTGATTTCCTCCCATGCATCATTGATTGATAAAGGCATCCACTTATCAATGTGCGGCCATTTCTGAGTCTTCTCAGTACCTTTCCTCTTGCCAATGAACTTCCTGAATACACCCCTTCTCTTCTGCTCTTCTTCCTTTTTCTTCTTGATCAGTGGAGCCCCTGAAACTGAAGCAGCAGTTCTCTTCTCTTTTTCAATCTGCAGGGCTCTCATAGTCTTCTTAGTATCGAAGGTCTTTGGTTGTGTATCAGGTTCAGCTTCTTCAGGTTCTTCATCAGATTCATCAAACTCAACTACAAGCTTCCTTTGAACAGGTTTAGAAACTTTTGCTTTCTTTTTCCTCTCCTGTTCAACAAAAGCAACCGCTTTTCTCTTCTCAGGTCTAGCTTGTTCTTCCCCTGCCTTGCTTGTTTCAACCTTTTTTCTGTCAAGCATCTTTTCTTGTGTGATTTCCTGAACAATTTGTTCTGATGTCTGAGTGAAGCCAGGTTCTTCAACTTCTTTGAACTTCAATTTCTCTGTGGCTTCAATCTCACTAAGAGCATCTAAGATCTTCTTTGCATCAGCTTCTTCTCTGGATTTCTTCTCCAAGGTTTGTGCCAACAACTTATCCAATTGTCCTTTCGAACTTGGCCTTTCCCCCTTTTTGGCATCATACCTTGGGAGAAGTTGGGATAATGCAGTATCCATATAGTATTGCTCTTTGCCTAAGCTCCGCACCTCCCCAGCCAATTGATCATGCTCTTCTTCCAGCCTCATCATGTAGTTTTTGGCCATGGAAAATTCATCTGAAAGTGGAGCAAACTGTTTCGAGAAGGCTTCATGCATCATCTCTGTCATTTTGGACATGAGCAGATTGCTCATTTCCTCAACAACGGTCTTGATTAATTGTTCATTCTTCTCAACCAGCTTGGCCTCAAGAAATGCAGTCCTGGCCTGGTATCTTTGCTCCATATTTGCATTGAGTTCTGTTTTTACTCCATCAATCTTTTCATTCAGTTCAGTCATCTTATCTGAGAGTGTTGTTTGAATTTGCAGTATGTCAGATGATGAGCTCAGATTTTCCAGCTTTTGAGATTGAGCAGCCAAAATTTCTTCCATCTTGGTCATTTTCTCCACCACTGGTACCACCTTCTTCAGTTCATCCAGGATTGGGGTGAAATCAATCATTGGAGGTAGTACAACTGTCTCCAACTGAGCTGGGTGCTCCAAACGAGCCTCAGTCTGAATATCATAAACAACAGAATTAAAGTTAGGTACTTCAGTAACTTCGGCATAATGTATAATAGTGCCAAAAGGTACCTGAAGAGTGCTAACTTCAGTCTGAGGTTGTCTGACATCAGTCTGTTCAGCATTAGTTTCCTTCTCCATGTGACTCTCAGTGTGTTTCTCTTTCTCAGCATCTTTCTGAAGTTCCTTTTCTTGCTCAGATTGTTTCTCTCCTTCACCTCCATGATCCCCATCTTCTTCTTGATTATGAGAACTGGATTCACCAGTCTCAGCATTCCTCCTCTACTCTACCTTTTGTTTCACAAGTTCGTTAAAATCAACCACTTTCATCCTGAGCTTGATTTTCCTGAAACCTGAGAACTCTGTCAGAGCAGCAGTCTCAGCATTCCACCAATCTTCTCCTCTGAAAGAGGCAATGTTTAGCATCTCTGGGAGTGTCTGATTCAGGATATAAACTGTTGTCCTGAGCCTGAAGAAAGTATCCTGAAGGTCAGGATAAGCATTCAGCTCAGAGTACCTATCCAAGATGAACTGTTCCCCCTTGCTTCGCCATTCTGTTTCTTATGCTTCGCCTTTCTTTAATTCAGGGCTCTCTGGAATATCAGGCTCAGATTGGATGAGTTGAAGTACTAAAGGATCAAGAAATGGTTCTCTCAGGAGAGTATCCAAACTCAGCAGATCCTGAGATTCTGTCTGCTCCTGTGGTCCCTTGAAAATCTCCTGAGATATTTTATCAGTGCTCAAGGAAGTTTCAAGTACCTCTGAGTATACATTTTCTTCAGTGTCCTACTCCTGAACATCTTTTACTACTTAAGCAAGCACCTGAAGTGGAGATTTTAATCCTTGCTGAGCTTCAAGTTGAGTTTCTTCGGTTTCACTGGCCTTTTTCTCTGCAATTGTTTGAAGTCTTTTTCATTTCTGAGGGGCCAATGTCTTTTTCTTTAGTTTATCTCCAATTTTCCTCTTGATTTTCAGAAGGTCATGAGATTGCTTCGTTCTTTCCTCCTGTCCTGAAGCCTCAGGATGTTTTACTGATGCTGTCCTGACAGGCTTCTGGACAATATCAGCAATCACAACATCATCCTAATCAGAACTAGAATCATCCTGATCTTCAGATTCATCCTGAATCATAGAGCTTTGGCTTCCTGATGGAGCAACCTTTCTTTTTTGGGATTTTGGCTTCCGGAACATGATCCGAGTCCTAGAAAATTCTACTCCCGTCATCAGGAACATATTCTCCCTGGGCAAGGTCTCGATCAAAAAAGCTGATCTTAGTCCCAAATAAGACCTCCCATTCTTGGTAAATGCACCTTTTGCATACTTCAGTTTCTGGTTTTGGTGAAGAATGCAGTCTACCAAGAATTTCAACCAGTTGAAGTCCGTAGAGGGTGAGTCCTCTATCGCAGCCATGAGCCTCAACTTATTTATGCTCACCTGCTCAAGACTTCCCGATGTGCTCATCAAGCATTTTGCAACAATGTCGATTAAAACTCTGTATTTTGGCTTTAAACACCGTTTGTGCAATGCACCTTTCAATTCTGCCTTGGTTTCCGCAAATCTATCCAAAATTTCTTGTTCTCTTCCAGACATATACAATGCTGGATCTTCTCCTTTATCACTTAATTCAAACTCAGAATTGATATCGTCTAAGGATAGTATTATCTGTTTGGAACAAATCACCTCTGCTTTCGATTTCGCATAAGTTCCAAAACTTAGCTGCGAAACCAGTCCTCCCCATCCTCCTTCTCGAAGGTTAACAACAAATTGCAACACCTCTTGGGCTAGTTTGGATTCTGGCATATTGCTCACCAGTCGTGTCAATCCAGCCATCCGCAACATGTTTAGAGCCTCTTCTTCTACCTGGGTAGCCTTGTTGTCGATCATGGCTACTACATGTTCAAAGTACGACTTCTCTATTTCTGCTAGAACTTTGATCATTGAGTAATTAGGGAACTCCATTATGATAGAAACGAAAGATTCTGGGTAGTGTATATGAAGGGTTTGAAGATTTGAAGTTTTAAGGATTTGGAAATTTTGATAGTTTAAATGTGAGAAATAAACGATTGAGGGTTAACAATTGGCTTATATATGATCTGTGAAATAAAGATCAATGGTTGTGATTAAATCTCGAAAATACGATGAAGGGCTGAGATTTAATCTGAGATTTAAAGAAAATCTCGAGGAAAAATGGCTATTTTTGGCTATTTTTCTGGACAATAGACAAGTAGCAGTTTATAGGTTGACAAATGGACGTTTCTCGGAAATCGAGGCGACTGCTCATCTTTTTCAGTCAAAGACATTCCCGCTTTAAAAGTTCAGGTTTTTTGTCATTTATTTCAAATGATTACTGAGTAATCCCTTGTGTAATAAATGCTACTGAATTTAATGCATGTACCAATATAACTTCAGGATTATTTGAATATATAACCCTTACTGAATACTGATCCTGACAAAATTTTGTCCTGAGTCTCAGTTTCCATCCTGAGAAAATTTTGTCCTGAGTTATTCCCCCTGAATAACTACATGCCCCTGAAGAACTTCTCCCTTTAGTGAAAATTCATTCACCTAGATCCAACATGCCTAATTCAACTGATAGTTCCTGAAATCTTGATTCAGCCAAAGGTTTAGTCAAGATGTCAGCTCTCTGTTTATCAGTATGAATTTTCTCCATTCTGATGTCCTTCTTCTCAACATGATCTCTGATGAAGTGATGTCTGATATCAACATGCTTACATCTGGTGTGCAATACTGGATTTTGTGTAATAGCAATTGCACTATTATTGTCACAAAATATAGGTACTTCATTGGCTATAATTTTATAATCCCTCAATTGTTGTCTGAGCCAAAGTATCTGTGCACAACAGCTTCCTGCAGCCATGTATTCAGCTTTAGTAGTACTGGTTGCTACTGAGGTCTGTTTCTTTGAAAACCATGATATCAGTTTACTTCCAAGAAATTGACAAGTTACTGTAGTAGACTTTCTGTCAATTCTACATCCACCATAATCAACATCTGAATAACTAGTTAATTCAAGGTTATCATCAGCTGGATACCATAATCCTCTATTCACAGTGCCTTTGAGGTACTTCAAAATCATTTTGGCAGCTTCCATGTGACTAGCCTTAAGATTAGCTTGGTATTTTGCACATATCCCAACAGCAAAGGTAATATCAGGCCTACTTGCTGTGAGATATAGCAGTGATCCAATGATCCCTCTATAATCACTGTGATTTACTGATTTGCCTTCAGGATCAGGATCCATCTTGTAGTTAGTATTCATAGGAATTCTAACTGCATTGCAATTCTGTACACCATACTTAGCAATTAGATCTCTGGTGTATTTTGCCTGATTGATGAATATTCCTTCCTTAGTCTGTTTCACCTGAAGTCCAAGAAAGAAATTCATCTCCCCCATCATGGACATCTCAAACTTTCCTTTCATCAGGGTAGAAAACTTCTCACACAACTGATGATTTGGAGATCCAAATATGATGTCATCCACATAAATTTGAACTAGTAAGATATTCTTCCCATCTTCTATCCTAAACAAAGTTCTATCAACAGTTCCCTTGATAAAACCATGGTCAGTAAGAAATTGAGAGAGTGTATCATACAATGCTCTGGGTGCTTGTTTAAGACCATACAAGGCTTTCCTGAGCCTGTAAACTTGGTCATTCTGATAAAATCCTGGAGGTTGTTCCACATAAACCTCTTCTTTAAGCACACCATTCAGAAATGCACTTTTCACATCCATTTGATAGACTGTGAATTTCATGTGGGCAACATATGCAAGAAACATTCTGATGGCTTCTAGTCTTGCAACAGGTGCAAAGGTTTCATCATAATCCAAGCCTTCTTCTTGGGAATAACCTTGTGCAACTAGCCTTGCCTTGTTTCTTACAATGTTGTTGTTTTCATCTCTCTTGTTCTTGAATACCCACTTAGTTCCAATCACATTGTGCCTCTTAGGTCTGTCCACTAACTCCCAAACTTCATTTCTTGTGAATTGATTCAGCTCTTCTTGCATAACAGTAATCCAGAATGAATCTTGAAGAGTTTCTTCAATCTCAGTAGGTTCTTTTACAGATAGGAAGCAACATAATAAAGCACTTTCACCATGGAACCTTCTTATTTTAACTCCCTCGGATAGATCACCCACAATCTGACTTGTAGGATGACTATCCAACCATCTTCTCCTGGATGTTCCCCCTTCAGTAGTGTCCTCATCATCAGAAATGTTAAGTTCAGGTAATTCATCAAATTCAGGGAACAAAAGAAAAGGAGAGAGTGAATCATCTTCCTCAGGGGAAATTCCATTCAGAACATTGTCAGAGACATTTGTTCCCCCTTGGTTGATAGATTCAGAGTTTGCCTCAGCCGTGACCACATCTTCATTGGCATTACATACCTGAGTCTGTCCTTCAGCTTTGTGATCCTTCCATTTCTCAGTGGATCTGTCCTCAGCTTCTGAGTTATTCCTGTTTTTGTACCTGTTGTTCCTGTAATATTTTTTGTATTTTCCATATGTGCTATTGAGTCTTTCAAACCTCCTTGCCAACAGTACTAGCTTATCCTCTTGCTCATCCTGATTTTTGGCAGGTGAGTTATCACACTCTCTAGCTTTACATGATTTCTCTTTGGCTTTGAAAGCCACATTCTTGCTAGATGAAGAGTCATCTTTACTGTCAGATTTCTTAGTTTTCTTGTCAATCACAAATTCATAAGCTTTCAGTTTAGAGAAAACTTGTTGGTATGGCATGGAATCAATATTCTTGGTGTTTTCAATCACCACCGCATGTGTATCCCATTTCTTAGAAAATCCTCTAAGAAATTTCAGTGCCACTTCTCTCTGTGGGTATCTTTTCCCAAGAGCATTCAGATCATTCATAATGCTAGTGAATCTGACTTCCAGTTTGTCAATGGAGTCACCATCTTCCATTTCAAAGCTATCAAACTTTCCAATAGCAACAAAAAGTTTGTTCTCTTTAATATGATCTGTGCCTTGACACATGATAGCAAGTGTGTCCCATATTTCTTTGGCAGTTTCACAGTGAGAAATCATCCCCATAACACCATCATCAATAGTGTTATATAGAGTATCTTTAGCAATGTAGTCCAAATTGACTAACTTTCTCTCATCAGGAGTAAGTTGATCATCAGGTTTTGGAAATTCATCTCTGGGATCATTCCTCTCAATATCAGTAATTCTGGGATTCACAACAGTGTATTTGAATGGTCCTTCAGAAACCACTCTCCACATTCTTTCATGGTTAGAATACAGATGTGCCTGCATTCTCAATCTCCATAGGTCATAGCTCTCAATAGAGAACATAGGAAGTTTCTTAGAAGGCATGATAAATGAGCCTTGTAAGATATCAACAATAAGATCTATTCAACAGACCACAAAAGTCTTTCAGCAAATAGACAATGGATACCAAAGCAAGTGGTCAAAAATGAATCACTGCTCTGATACCACTTGTTGGTCCCGGTGCAAACGAGTCTCACACGTGTATGGGGGGGGAAATACACGTGTTCAGTGATTTTTAAAACTATTCTTCACTGAGATCAGAAGGGTCAGGATGTCCTGAGAATTTTGCCCTGAGAAGCACAATTTGCCCTGAGTCAAAGTCTACTGAGACAGTGATCCTGAGCGGCTTTCAGAAACTTCAGATTAACCCAACTGATCCTAAGTTTTATCAGAGATCCTGAGAAGCTTGTATCAGATAATTATCTTACTGAACACTCAGTAGAGTTGACTCAGTTTGGTAACTATCTGTTCTAGCTACTCAAGATTGCAAAATGGTTAGCCCTAAGTTTATACTCGTTTTAACTTGCTAAAAATCTCTTCCTTTAATAAAACAGTGGTTAAGGCTGTGATCAAATTTAATGCAAGTTCAGTGGATTGTTTCCAACTGAATATCAGTAAAATATACTTTCAGTGAAAATATGCAACATATAGAATGCACAATAGAAAGCAAATAACACAGCGTAAAGGGCACGTAGGCGGTGAATCGGGTTGAAAGTGAAAGTCGCAAAAAACTGGCGGAATGCTGTCGAAACCAATTCACTTGAGCAATTATAGTGGTTTAGAGAATCAAGCTCCTATGTCCACTCTCTCTGATCTTCAGAGAAATTCCTTAACACACTTCTTCTAAAGCTTTCAGGCTGACTAACTGCAGCTTACTAACTTTTCTACCTTGAGTTTTCTGGCTGACTCACTGCAGCTTACTAACTCAACGCACACAAGTTTTCAGACTACCACAAGTAGCTTACTAACTTCTTCTCTAGAGCTTTCTGGCTGAACTCAACTGCAGCTTACTCACTCTTTACAACTCTTACTCACCAACGATTCACACACACTCAAACTACCTTATCAAAGGGTTTGGGTTTGGTTGGTTTCCAACTAGGGTGAGATATCCTTTTACAATAAGTACAAATGCAAAGGCTAGGATATCTCTACTAAGCTTTGGATATATCTATCAATTCTAGGCGTAGTGAAATGAGCTCTCTTCAATATGAAACACTTGGGAAATCTTGGTTTTTCGTGTGCTTCAATTTGCAAGAATACGATTGAGCTTTGGGGTTGCTTTGATTTCCCGTAACCTCTCAATGGTGAAGGTTACTGGTATTTATAGGCAACTTCTCCAATGGTCACTCTTTGAAAAACTATCCATTGGAAGAGATAACATCAAGAGTTTCCTCTTCTGGTTATTGATGAACGACTATTTTTAGGTTTTGAACACACCCTTGCATGTTTTAGGAAATATGCAGCCATGTAGCCAATCACCAATTTCTGTGAACTGGAAAATATCAGTCTGACATTTCTTTAGTGAGATGTCGCTTTCAGTGTCAGTAGAGTACGTTGCTGTTGCCTCCTCATTGGTTGAAATCTTCTTTTGAATAGAGACAAACAAAACGACTCTTTTTAAGTTGATCTTTCTGATCTGATATGTTCCTTAATGCCCACAAATGTCTAACATTCTGTTTGTTTGTACTAGGAGTGAACATACACTATTTCATTAAGATAGTGGTTCAGGGTCCTTTTTGACCAGTACACAAACAGTCTTCAGGATCTTCGGTCTTCAGGATTCTTCAATCTTCATAATTCTTCTGAGTTTTGGAGTCTTCTGAGTTTTCAGGATTCTTCTGAGTCTTCTGAGTCTTCAGGATTCTTCTGAGTCTTCAGAGTCTTCAGTATACAAAATTTCCTGATCTATATCTGCTGACTATACATGATGCATATAATCCTGATTCGTAATTTCTATTGAAACTTGATCCTGATTCTATACTATCAAGATGTCCTGATACATGTCATACTCAGGGGTTTTGGGATCTAATCAAAATCTTTATTAAATTCATCCCCCAACAGTGTTTTTAATACTTCCGCTGTCATATGTTGTTTTACATGTTGCACAATATTTTCAACAACACTCTAAAAATACACGCACACACGCTTTCAGTTGGCGCCAAAGCCATAAACTTGATACACTAAGTTAAAGGTCCCGTGTTTTTACAATGGATTATCCGTTGACTCCTTCTTTAAAACCTCCAATTTTGGATGGATCCAACTTTCCCAATTGGAAACCCAAAATGCCCATGTACATTAAGTCTATAGATGAGAGAGCATGACGTAGTATTTTAACTGGATGGAATCCACCAAAGACAATTGTTGATAAAGATGGTGAATCTCAAGTCAAAAAGAAGATTGATTAGTCAAATGATGAATGCACATCGACCAATTACAATTCTAAAGCCCTTAATGCGATTTTCACTGCTACTGATGTTTTTATGTTTATTGTACCACTACATTAAATATGATTTTTACTGCTACTAAAGGAGTGTGAAATTTATACCACTACATTAAATATTATTTTTACAAATTATTGTACATTTTAATTTTAATTATTTAATGTTTAAATTTAGATAAATAGTACTTTAAAGTTAATTTTAAAATAAATGGTGGGAAAAGTTTGGATCTGGTGGATTCACGGGGAAGGGTTAGGTAAAAATACATTATTTATGATGGGGTAAATCCTAGGATAAGTTTCGATATCCGCACCATTGTCAAATAATTGAGTTGGGGCTCCACTAGTCCATGGATCGTATAGACATGAGTTTGTCTCATAGAAGTTTTTGCCTACATAAAATATCCCCTTACAATTTAAAATCCTTCAGTGTGATGCACGATCAGTAGATAATAAACTTAGTGTATGACAATGTATTATTGTAAGATAGAGAAAATATCTAAACTAAACGTATTTTGTCATTTGATCAAATATGTGATTGCATCATAAATAGTTAGTACAATACAACATCATAGCAAACTGACTGGAATAGCTCAGTTGGTTAGAGTGTGTGGCTGTTGACCACAAGGTCGGAGGTTTAAACCCTCCTTCTAGCGAAATTATTATTAGATTTTTAAAAGATTTATTTTGTAGAAGTTAAAATACATTACTTGGGACAAATTACCTCTACTCTGGACCAATTCAGATTACGTGATATGTAAGGAACTTGTTGCTGGATTCTCATAGCCCTTTGGACTTAGCAGATTCCAATTTCGAATATGGATATATACCATTTTTATGTTTTCCTTACTGCCTATATCTTGAAACTTTGAGTCGGTTAAGAACTTCTTTTGGGCCGTCTGTTTATCTTTATGAGCTTCATAAGATTTGCTTTATTTTGAGTTAGCCCTTTCGACTTTTAGGTGTTTGCTACGCTTCTTAAGGCTACTTTTGGTCCTTCTATTTTTGGTCACTTGTGAGCTCCACTTTTCATTTGCTTTCAGTAATAAAATCCTTATTTGCAAATGAATTCAAAGCATTTAATTAACAAATATACTTACTATAGCTAGAGCGTGCTCCATCACATATCGATCAATGCCGAGATAAACCCATACTTGGCCATGCAAGCTCGTTGAACCTATTGTGAACAGTTTAGCTCCGCAATGACTTTACTCTCTCGGTTCTCTCAGTGAGCCATGAGTGCGTTCCATGTCGTCTCTCCTGGCTCCTTTCGTGTCATACCCTCCTTGTAGTATGTCCTTCTTCTATTGGCCGATAATCTCCTTGTATCTACTCGTGCTCATCTTGCTCTGCTCACGAACATTTAGGTCTCCAAAGATGGGTATTACCTGTATTTTTCTGCAGTGTAACTTTAGTTAGTATATATATATTATAATAATAAATTATGTACAAAATATAAATGATATATTTAAATTGATCAAATTAATTTAAAAAATATATCTTATGCACTTAAAATACAATTGCCTTTTGTTAGGTGACATCAGAGACCAGTTGAAAGCATCGAGGTCAGTCATGCTTGTCGGGATACTCTCCTTAGCTAATCCAACGGCCTCGTAACCAGGTTATAACGCAGTAACAGTATCAGACAATACTTATGAACAAATAAAATATAATACTAATTTAATTAATAATTTAAATTTGCAATATTATTTTATGAATTACATTGCATTTATTATAGTAAGCTCCATTCGATTGTCGAAGTGTATCACAAGTTTGTGCTGATGAGATCCCCGCGAAGAGGGTCAAACCCGTGATGATGCCCATATATTTAATTCTCATATACAAAATCTATACGGATTTGATTTTCATGTATATAAAATTTCTACGGATTTAATTCCATATATATCAAATCCCATAATAATATTCCATATATTATTATTGGGAATCCTATTTAATTAAATCTAATTTAATTAAATAGTAATAATAATTAATTCTAAATATAATTATTATTATATTCTCCATAAATTAAATATTAATATCCAATATGTGAGGTCCCGATTAAAATCAATTTTGCGCGTGCGGAAGCGAAACAAGACATGTGATGCATATAAAAACAGGGGTGAGAGAATGGTGATACCAAATTTTTGACTTTTAAGAACATGTGTGTTATTTTGCTTATAATCAAATGTATATGGTAAGTATGAACATAAAGCAGTAAAGAACATACGATATTTTATAGTGGTTCGGACGAAACCCGTCCTACATCCACTCTTCCCTTAACACAGGGGCACCTTAACCGAACTTAATCCGAGGGACTTATACCCCTCACGGGATGACCGAGATGTTTACCGAGTTCGCACTCAAGCGGGACTTATCTCCCTTACGGGATTGCCGATAGATGTTTACTGAGTTCACACTCAAGCGGGACTTATCTCCCTCACGGGATTGCCGATAGATGTTTACCGAGTTCACACTCACCTAACAATCTTAACCTAACTTTGAGTTTGGGTAAAGGTTTGTTTGGTTTCCAACTAGGTTGAGATTTTCCCTTACATTTGTTTAGCCTCGATGCTAAGGATGGGAAAATCTCTCTAAGCTTAGGATATAACATTTGTGCTTAGATATAGGGTAGAACACTCTTGAATATATTCGTGTATTTCTATCTCTGTGTTCTATGGTGGGAATGCTTGAGTATATAGGATTGGGAGCACAATTCCTATTGAATGCCTTAGCCGAGTCTTCTGTCAGGCCATATTTCGGGACTCGCATCATCCGCACACGACCTTTGGTAGGAACTGCTTTGGAACCCATATCTTCTTAGCTCAGAGCATCGTTTGCTACATTCTTCACACTCTTCCGCATTTATTCCACACTTGATAATGAAGGAAGAACTTGTATTTATAGTGTGGATTTGAATGTTACCGTTGGAGAGAATCACATTCAAATCCATACTACTCTGTAGCTTTTTACAGCTTTTTCAGGCTTGTCGTCTTCCTCTCATTGGTCCATGTTAAATTTTGAATCTAACGACTATATTCTTGATTTCTTCTAAGTCTCTAACTAATTTTATATTCTTGGGATCTTATGAGTCTCGGGATCTTGAGTTCTATCCGAGCCTTGATTTATCCGAAATTTATCGAGCCTTGAGCTATCTGAGCTTATCTGAGCCTTCAGGTTATCTGAGCCTTCAGGTTCTTTAGTAACTTACTGAGTCTCAGGTTCTTGATTCAACAGACTTCTCTTTAGCGGTCCTTATCGTCGGGCATCCCGACACTTTCGGGCTTCTTGAGTTGACTCTTCGAGTTCGGACATTCGACCCTCGAGTCGCATTGACTCGGTATCGATTTTCTTCTTTCGATCGATCGGCTCGTGATCGGATCAACATATCTTCGATTCGGCATCTCGGGATAACATAAAGGTCGATTACATCGGTTAGCATATCGGGTTTATCATATCGATCTCGATCACGTCGATCTTGATCGATCTCAAATCTGCTCATCTTCATGCTCGATCTCGATCCGCGTCGATCTTGATCGATCTCATCTGCTCATCTTCGATCGCAACCTTCTCTTACGATTTCTTTGGCTTTAGCTTTTCTTCGCCGATTTTGCACAAGTCATCAGGTTGACTCGGGAACTCATCTTACTCATCTGATCTCGATCATTCTCGTCTGCAGCCTCGTCTGATCTCGATCTTCTTCTTCTGATTTCGTGAGTTCCCCCTTAATTTGTTCTTTCGTTCCCCCTTAACTTGTTATCTATAAATTAGCTTGAATAACACAAGTTAATAATGTTTTGGCATAAATTATCAAAACTAAAATATCCCAACACAATATAATATTTAATCAACCAACTATAATTAGTAGACAACCATTACTTTTTGTGTGACCCATAGGCCCTCATATATCGAGCGATTAGTCAAACTAACGGTCTTAATTGAACCCTAGACAATAAATCAAACATTCTCAATATATGAGGCAAATAAACAATACCTAAAAATAAAAAATAAAAAACCTAGAGCCATAAGTACACAGACCGTACCAGAGGCCGGAGCCCCACTAAAAACCTTGCCAGGGTAAAACCCCCCTTGGGGCAAAACCCCTGGTCGAAGGGAAAAAGGGAAACTCCTCTAAACAGAGACTACTTCGAAATACAAAAGTAGTCCTTATTCATATCAAAATAAAGTTTATCACAAAGAAAATTGGGACAACCCCCGATCCAAACATTGTCATAGTGTAATTTGGTAAGTAAATCAACAATGGAATTCCTTTCTCTATGAATGTGACATTCTCAATATATGAGGTACGTTGTGAGAAACGTGCAACTACCTGTAACTGAAACATGGACTATTGTGATATCTTCCTTTCATTCACGAATACTCGATTAGTCTTGAACATGATGAAGTGTCTATTTAAATAACTTAATCATATTATCTCTAATCACTAATTGATCATGTATGTCACACTTAGCCACAAAGTCTAAGTTGACGTGCATCGGCCGATGACTTAGATCCAATTATGATGAAAAGATGAACATTCTCTCTAAATCCACTTTGAGGAATGAATCATATTCTTGGCTCAACTACCACGCACATGCACTTCATGATGAACCCAATCCAAGCCATATCTACCCATGGAAGGGTGCAAGCGTCGGTCATAGTCAAAGTTCATCACTCCACACATGTCGTGCGTATTGACCTCTAGTTCAAGAAGCATCACATCGCTCCCACTAACCGAGACACCCGACATATATAGTAGAACTACATCAAACGGTTTCTCGGATGGGTATACCAATACCCTCTACGGTATCTGTGCATCCATCATGAGATACCTAGTATTTCATAGTAAGTGAGATCTTACTACACTATCTTAGAGTATGATGTAGATTATTGTAGGGAGAAATAACCCGACTTGGTAGAAGCCGGGAATTGGACTGTCTTATGGTTAGCACATTATCCGACTTTATCCAGCTGGAGCAAGACTTGAAGGACTTCGGAAGATTGGTAAGTCGCTAGAAGTGTGGGAAGCCACGAAGATCGCAAGGCGACTTGGTAGAACCCGGAAGTCGGGACCGACTGAGTCCCGAGCTTAGTTGAAGATAAACATGGAAAAGATTCGGGTAGTTAAGGAGGAGGATTTCTCGGGATATAATCAGGGAATGTGTATCTGTAAGCGCGACTTGCGGAACAAGAAAGGAAACCCTTGGTTGGTCCATTAGAAGAAGCCCACGAAGATTGTAACCCTAGATCTATGTCTATAAATATAACCTGTAATGTACTTTGTAAAGGATCAAAACCTTAGTATCTTAGGCAGAAATAATATAGTAAATAATCCTGGCTTGGTGCCCCCAGACGTAGTCTATTTCAAGGACGAACTGGGTAATCAAATCGTGTGCCATTTATTGCTTTCGCTATCATATTGATCGAAACTTATCAAAGTACTTGTTTGTTCGTCGGTGACCAAACCAGGTACAACATAGATCACACACCAATCTCAATTGCATTATCAATATCCCATTCTTGATGATCCTTGATCGGGGCCATTTGTGAATCATGCTTAAGTCATCTAAGTTCTCACAAGCTTAATGACAACAATGACTCATGGGAACACTTGCATGAATAAATGAAAACAATCAAACATAATATTCAAACAAGTGTATTGACATACATTAATATCAAATGAACTATAATATTAAATCAAACTGAATATCATCGAGTATTATGTCCTTACAATAGATTGTCTCTAGGACACTAACACTAACAATCTCCTACTTGGACTAGAGCCAATCACCCACATGTCTAACCCCTAGACCATCAAATGTCTAGTGTTTACATGAACACTCAGTGTTTTGGTGAAAGGATCTGCCAAATTAAATATGTGGGAATACATTTTAATTCTATTTCTTCTATGGTTATGATCTCTTGGATCAAATGATAAGTCTGAGCACATGTTTGTTTCTGTTTGTTGATCTCGGTTCCTTTGCTTGCGCAATCGCACCAGCGTTGTCTCAATATAACTTTATTAGACAACTGACACTCGGAACTACCCCTAGTTCTCTTAAGAACTATAAAATCCAAACAACCTCCTTGAGACTTCTGATACAGCAATGTACTCAGCTTCGGTTACTGAATCTGCGGTCGACTTGCTTGGAACTATTCCAACTGACCGCCTTATCATTGAGAGTGAAACGCAACCTGACTGTGATTTGTAATCATCACAGTCGGATTAGAAACTTGCGCCAGCATAACCAGTCACTACTAGTTCTGTCTGTCCACCATAGACAAGGAAACATTCTTTAGTTCGTCTAAGATACTTCAGAATGATCTTGACAACAATCCAGTGAGAATCTCTCAGATTCTGATGGTACTTACCAGTGATGTTGACAGCGTAGACCCACATCGGGCCTAGTGCAAGTCATGGCGTACATGATTGACCCAATTGCAGATGCATATGGGACATCGTTCATGTGCTTGATATCAGCTTCACTAGAAGGACAATCCTTCTTTGACAGCTTTATCCCATGATTTACCGGTAAAGACCCTCTCTTAGAGTTCTCTATTTCAAAACACTTAAATACCTTATCTACATAGGTGGACTGTGACAGCCCCAACATCCTCTTGGATCTATCCTAGTGGATCTTGATACCTAGAATGTAGCAGGCTTCACTAAGAACCTTCATCATGAAGGTCTTTGACAACCAGTCTTTAGCGGACTGTATTAACGGGATATTATTTCCTAAAATCCAATATGTCATCAACATATACGATTATGAAGACAATATTCTTCCCGCTGCATTTACGATAAACGCAAGGATCTTCCGAGTTTCTGATGAAGCCAAATGACTTGATAGCTTCATCAAATCGGATATTCCAACTCCTGGAAGCTTGCTTCAATCCATAGATGGATCTCTTTAGCTTGCATACTAGATTATAATTTGGCTTAAATATAAAACCTTTTGATTGAGTCTTAAACACTTCCTTATCAATGTTTCCATTGAGGGAAGATGTTTTGACATCCATCTACCAAATCTCGTAATCATAGTGTGCTGCTATCACAAGTAAAATTCGAATGGACTTGATCTTTGCAACTGGTGAGAAGTTCTCATCATAGTCAATGCCTTCACGTTGAGTATAACCCTTCGCCACCGATCTAACTTTGTAGGTTTGAACTTTGCCATTTGCATTGGTCTTTCACTTAAAGACCCATTTGCAACCTATGGGTCTAACCCCTTTAGGCAATTCAACCAAGTCCCAGACTTTATTGGTGTACATCGAGTCCATCTCGGATTTCATGGCTTCATGTCACTTCTCTGAGTCAACATCTAATGTTGCCTCAGTGTAAGTTCTGGGATCGTCTTTATCCGGGATCTCCACATCATCATGTTCCTCTATGAAGAAACCATAATATCTAGTGCGCGGATTACGAGTCCTAGTAGACTTACGGAGCTGTGGTTGTGCAGGCTGTACATTCTAATCGTGAAAATTTTGTGGTGCGTCAATTTCATCAATGTCCAGAGAGTCCTCAAGAGCTACACTTTCAGATGCTGGACAACATTCTGCACAACATCATGAATTTTCCCTTTCTCCTAACACTGACTCCGTTTTAATAGATGTGTTTTTCTATGTTTCCTACATTGCAGGTTGAAGATAATTTCGGATATTATCAAGCGGTTGCACTAGAATGGAGTGAGAATAGAAAGATCATGGGTGGTTACACCAAGACCATGGAGATAGTGGAGGAGAAGTTCACGGCTGTTCACACCAAGTGGATAGGACAATGGAGTTGGTCCGAAAGTCTATAAATAGACTGCATTGGTCGACATTCAAGTTTGAGTTAAAGTGAAATACCATTTGCTCTACTCCAAACTTAAGAGAGTAGCATCCAAGACACAACCGTGAGTGGAGTGTGAGGGTCGATGCTATGTCTATTTGTACTGGCCGAGTGTATCCCAACATTTCCCATCAGTATTGATTTTGTCTTATTAGATCAAGTTTTAGGTTGAATAAGATCACTAGTTACTTGATTGAATATATTGATTTTGGTGTGTGGTTTTTCACTACACCTTTTAGGATCTTGTAAGAGATTCGTGTGTATCTCACTACTTGTTATAGTGATGTTTTTAACCATGAGGTTCGTGTAGTCTGGATTACAGACTATACAAAATTTTGAAATCCTTTGCACTGCATTTTTATACTTCCGCTGTCATATGTTGTTTTACATGTTGCATAACATTTTCAACAACACTCTGAAAATACACGCACACACACTGTCAGTTGGCGCTAGAACCATAAACTTGATACACTAAGTTAAAGGTCCTGTGTTTTAAAGTGTGTTTTTGCAATGGATTATCCACTGACTCCTTCTTTAAAACCTCCAATTTTGGATGGATCGAATTACCCATACTGGAAACCTAAAATGCGCATGTACATTAAGTCTATAGATGAGAGAGCATGGCGTAGTGTTTTATCTGGTTGGAATCCTCCAAGAACAATTGATGATAAAGATGGAGAATCGCAAGTCAAAAAAGGAAATTGATTGGTCCAATGATGAATGCACATCGGCCAATTTCTTCTAAAGCCCTTAAAAATATATTTACTGCTACTGATGTTTCAATAATTAAACTGATATCTAACTGTGTTTCTTCTAAGGATGCATGAGAAATATTGTAGGAACATTGTGAAGGATCAGAAAGTGTTCGAAGGACTAGACTCAGAATGTTGGGAACCAAGTTTGAAAACTTGAAGATGAAAGATGATGAAACCATTTCATCATACAATGAAAAGATAAGTGAGATTGCTAATGAGTCACACTCACTTGGTGATCCAATTTCCAACACTCGGTTAGTTAATAAGATACTTAGAACTATTCCTAAACGATTTGATGCTAAAATATGTGCAATAGAAGAGGCTAAAACACTGATTTATTGAGTCAAAATGAGTTGTTTAGTATCTTGAAAACTTATGAGATAAACTCAAATATGTTAGATGTCCACTTGTTGGTCCCGGTGCAAACGAGTCTTACACGTGTATGGGGGGGGAATACACGTGTTCAGTGTTTTTAAAACTTTTCTTTTACTGAGGTCAGCTTGGGTTAGGTTGTCCTGAAGATTTGGTCCCGAGAAGCACAAATCACTCGAGTCAAAAGCTCTCTTGAGGCAAAGTGATCCTGAAGTCGCTTTCGTAAAACCTCGGATAATCCCAACGAGTCCCGAGTTTTGAGAGGTCTGAGTTGCTTGGATCGGATAACTAACTTCTTGAACCCTCGGAAGAGTAAGTTCGGTTTGGTAACTATGGTCTAGCTACTCGGATGTCTTGGAATGGTTGACCCTTTAGTTTATACTCGTTTTAAGCTTTCTTTGAAAACCTTCATTTGAATGGAATAGTGATTGGGTGATTGATTCAATTATATGCAACTTCGATTGGATTGATTCCAACCTGAAATGTCGGTGTAAATATGCTTTTTTGATTTAAGTCAATGCAAGCGATTAAGCATATATATAAAAGCAATAAACAACACAACAATTTATAGTGGTTCGGAGACTCAAGCTCCTACGTCCCACTCTCTCGATCTTTTCGGAGAAATTCACTAATCACTTCACGAGCTTTTCGACTACCTCGCGTAGTTTACTTACTCAACTTCGTACTCGAGCTTTTCGGACTACTCCACGTAGTTTACTTACTCAACCCGACCTGGCTTTACGAGTACCTCCGTAGTTTACTTACTCAAACACAAACAAGCTTTCAGACTACCTCTGTAGCTTACTAACTTCACCTCTAGAGCTTTCTGACTACTCCGCGTAGTTTACTAACTCTTTTCAACTCTTCTCACCAACAATCACACTCAAACTACCTTCTAAAGGGTTTGGGGTTTCTTGGTTGGTTTCCAACTAGGATGAGATATCCTTTACAATGAAGTACAATGCAAAGGTTAGGATATCTCGACTAAGCTTTGGATATATCTTATCAAGCTAGGCTTAGTTTGAATGAGCTCTCTTCAATATAAAGCACTTGGGAAATTCTTGGTTTTTCGAGTGCTTTAACTTTGCGATAATAAGTTTGAGCTCTTGAGTTGCTTACAAATTTCCCGTAACCTTTCAATGTAGAAGGTCACAAGTATTTATAGGCATACACCAAGGTCACTCTTTGAAAACTATCCGTTGGAGAGATAACTCCGAGAGTTTCCTCTTACGGTGTGTGAGAAACAGCTATATTTAGGGTTTGAAACTCCATAACACGTTTTAGGCAATAACCTTTCATGTAGCCGGTCTTCACTTTTTTTCTGATCGGAACTTTGTACTTGACATCTTTTTTTAGCGACACATCCTTTATCGATTGTCGAGATTATACGATCTTTGTCTTCCTCTTTTTGACTTTTGTCTCCGGTTAAAGGTAGACAACTCAACGACTCTTTTGGTTACAATCTCTGAGTGATATAACCTTAACAACACTTTGTCTTAGTTCCTTTTGTCTGCATTTGAATGTCTTGGGCAATATCTATTTTTCTAAGGAATCGCGATCTTCTCAGTATTACATCCTTCAGATAGATATGTTCAGTGCCTCGGAACATCAGGTTTATACTGAGCATTCAGTATATTCTTGAGTCTTGATAATTCTCGTGCCTTGATATTCTTGATCTTGATTCTTGGTCTTGATGTTACGTGTCTTGAGTCTTGGTCTTGAGTCTTGTGGTCTTCGAGTCTTGAGGTCTTTCGAGTCTTCTGAGATGTCTTGACCGATATATTGAGTCTTCATCTTTGAGTCTTGATTCCTCGGATTTCATATTGAGTCTTACAGTATCTCGGTTTCACTTTGAGTCTTGATATCTCGATTTCTGCTTTGAGTCTTGATTCTCGATTTCTTCTTGAGTCTTGAAACTTTAGTTTCATACTGAAACTTCAGTTTCTTCAGAAACATACTGAGTTCTTCAGAATCTTCAGATCTAACTTCGATATATATCTCACGACTATACATTTTGCAGATATCATTCTGAATACTCTAAAACTGAATCCTGACTCAACTATCAAGATTATCCTGAACATGTTATACTCAGGGGTTTTGGGATCTAATCAAAATCATATATCTTTATTAAATTCATCTCCCAACAATTTCCCTCTTTTTGATGATGCCAAAACCTATCTTGTTACAAATATATAACCTAAACTCAGGTTTCAGTTTATCCTATTACAAGATTGGTTTCTGAACAGAGAATCTCCCAACAATTTCTTAAGTAGAGAATCTCTTATCAGTTAATCTCTCAACAATTTATTCAGTAATGAATTATTCAAAGAATTCATCACCAAATACTTAAAACAATTTCCCCCATAAACAAACAATTCAGAGACAATCATACAGGCATATCAAAAGTAAAAAGACATGTAAATAAGATAATGGGATATTATCTTTTGAGCACAAATGATAAGTTTTCATTGATGATAGGTAGACTGTTACAGTTTACAATGAGTCTTATCAGAACAAAAAAAAATAAAAGAAGACAAAAAGATAGAAAAATTACAAGTGTCTTCAGGTAAGTCTCCAGTCTTCAGATTTGGCTCTTCAGTCTTCTGCTCTTCAGTTTGCATCTTCTTCAACTTCATCAGCGGGCACCTCTAGGTTGAACATTTCGAAATACCTCTTCTTCAGTGCATTTCTTTCCTTGATGATATTGATTTGTTCTCGTCGGACCTAATAAAAAAGATATTGAGCAATTTCTTGAGTAATGACTTTTTCATTCACCAAGCCATTACCAAGTCTTGGAGGAGGGTAGGTATATGGACCGGGGGCTACTATCTGCACCTTTCCTTCATCTGCAAGGTTTATCCAGCTTTGGAGATATTTAGGATAGAAGGTTAGGAGATATTCAATGAATGCTTCATTTGGATCCGAGCTTTCCCTTTCCATTCCCCTCGAAAGCACATCATAGTAGAACGGAAGGTTCTCTTGACCTCTTCCCAACTATCGTTGAATTGGATGGGCATCCATTTGTCATCGTGTGGCCATTTCTGTGCTTTTGAAGTCCCTCTCCGTTTGCTCGCAAACTTTTTGTATCAATCCGCCGTTTACGCTCTTCTTCACCTTCTTCACGATTACGAGCACTTTGAGACGAAGCGGCGATTTTCTTTGCTTGTTCTATCCGGAGTGTCTTCAGAGCATTCCTTGTGTTGAAGACTTTTCTCTGAGGTTGACCTGCAGACTCTTCTAAATCTTCAATCAACTTTCTTTGTACTGGCTTAGAAGCCTTAACACGCTTGCTCTCAGGTTCAACAATGCCCAAGGCTTTCCTCTTCATAGGCAATTCAGCAGCAGCCTGGCTTGTTCCAACCTTAGCTCTATCACTCAGTTTCTCTCTCGCAACTTCAAGTATGGTTTCCTCAGAAACCTGAGTGTAGATCGGCTTCTCCACCTTCTTGAACTTCGAACTTCTCAAGTAACCCGACTTCCTTCAAGGCTTTAGATAGGTTATTCATTTGACTTTCTTTTGCGCCTTTTTTTCTCCAAAATACGTGCAATAACTTCCTGAGGTCTTCACCTGGCCTTTCCCCCTTCTTGGCACCGTAATTTGGAAGAAGTCTGGAGAGTGCTGTGTCCATATGGTATTGCTCTTTGCTTACACATCGCACCTCTCCTGCTAACTGATCCTGTTCATCTTCTAGCCTCCTGAGGTGGTTCTTTGCCACAGAGAATTCTTCAGAAAGATGGGCAAACTGGCCAGAGAGAGCATCTTTAAACATCTCTGTCATCTTGGTCATGAGCATTGAGCTCATTTCCTCAACAACAGACTTGATCAGTACTTCGTTCTTCTCTGCCAATTTCACCTCTAGAAACTCAGTTCTCTCCTGGTGCTTTTGTTTAAGTCAAAGACTTTCGCTTTCGGCCTTGACTCCTTGACTTCTCATTCATCTTGTCTTCCATGGAGGTCATCTTTGAGGTCAGAGTGTCTTGAAGTTGCACCAGTTCTGAAGATGAACTCAGATTCTCCATCTTCTGAGATTGGCTTGCCAATGTCTCTTCCATCTGAGCGATTTTGTTCAGCATTAGCTCAACTTTCTCAAGCTTCTCCATCAAGGGAGTGAGGTCGATCTCAGGAACATTTTTCACCTTCTGTGCTGATTGATCATCCTGAGGTTCAGACACAACCTGAGGGTCGGTCTGCACCTGAGCATCAGCTTCATCTTGAGCTCCAGTCTCTAATCGAGCCTCGGTCAGACACATCGACAATTGAGTTAAAGATAGAAACTTCAGTAACTTTGGCATAATTGTTAATAGTGCCAAAAGGTACCTGAAGAGTGCTAGCTTCAGTCTGAGGTTGAATGATTTCAAGTTGATCAGCACAAGAAGTTTCCTTCTCCGCTCGAGGACCGATCCTCGGCATCTCCTGTTGGTCCCCATCTTGAGATTTGTCTCGCCGCTAGGGGCACCAACCCGGTAGCTCTCCTCTCGGGGATCTTCTTACGAACTAGCTCATCAAAATCGGAAATTTTCATCCCGAGCTTCTTTTTTTTACGAATCACGAGAATTGGTTAGAAAAAGCATCTCCTCATTCCACCGGTCTTCCCCCTCTGAACGCAAAGCAATGTTAAGCATATCCAGGAAGAGTCGATTGAGGATGAAAACCGTCGACCTTAATCGAAGAAGATATCTTGCAGATCGAGGTATGGTGAGCTTCGGGGTAGCGGTCAAGGATGAACCGTTCCCCCTTGCTCCTCCACGGTTTCTTCAAACTTCACCTTTCTTGAGCATCGGGCTCTCGTGTTCGGGTTTGGAAAATCGGTGAAAAGATCTACTAAGAGCTCATTCAGAGCTCATCAAAATTCACTTGCTCCCGAGGCTCGGCAAAACTCGAGGTTTGGGCGGGCCGCTCCTCGGTTTGAATCGCTTGGTTTCGAGGTCCGGCGCAGCGCTTTCGATTGGGATTCTCGGTTTGCTCGAGAACCGAGCGGGCACTTCCTCAGCAGGAATCTGAGCATCTTCTGTGGTCTGAGCCGCCACATCCTCAGATGGAATATGAACATTTTCTGAGGTCTGAGGTCCTTGAAAAATTTCTTGAGAAAATTTATCTGAGCTAAGCGAAGTCTCAAAAACCTCAGAGAAGACTTGCTCCTCAGTTTGATCCTGTGCCTTTGAGATAGCCTGAGCCAATACAAGTAAAGGCGATTTCTGAGCAGTTTGGCTCTCAGGCTGAATCTCCTCAGTCTCACTCTCTTCATCTTCATCAGTGAGAACCACCCTTCTTTTGCGCTTGGGGGCGAGGGTTTTCTTCTTCAATTTCTCACCCTGCTCCTTCTTAATTTCCAACAAAACCTTCCCCCTGGTTTGTTGGGTTTCTTTTTCAGCAGTCGCAATCGGTGATTCCACTTTCTTCTCTTTCTTTCCCTTAATAGTCCTCTTCGCAGCAATGGGCTTGAACATCACTTTGGACTTGGGAAATAGGGTCGAATTGGCGAAGATGTCCTCCTCCTCTCTGCACATCTCCAAAATAAATGCTATTTTGGTGGCATGGTGGATCTTGCCTTTGATAGATATTGCCCCATCCTTCTCCCTTTTTATGACCTTGGCTTGCTCACTCACCATCTGAATCAAGAATCTGAGCCAGTTGAAGTCGGTGGTGGGTGAAGCCTCGATCGCCGCCATTAATCGAAGCTTCGGGGTACTAATCTGCTCAAAACTCCCCGAATGACTCATGATGCATTTGCTCACAATATCCAACAAAACTCTATATTGTGGCTTCAAATGCCTCTTATGCAGTGCAGCCTCAAATTTTACAGGATTCTCAGCAATCCTATCTAAATACTCCTGCTCTCATCCCAACATATATACTGAGGGATCATCTCCCCTATCGCACAACTCAAATACGTCGTTTAAATCCTTAGGGACTATACAAAACTCACGAACAAACTCAACAAACTTCATCGATTGTTCAAGATGAGAAACATAAATTTTGGATTCTATATTATCCTCCTCATCTATTTCCATAGTTGCAACAAACTCGATTACCTCGCGAGCTTACTCCTGCTCCGGTCGATTCGCTACGAGGTTCGTCAGTTTCGCCTGTCGGATTAAGTGGAGCGCCTCTTCCTCGTGCTTGGCATTGGACGTACTCTCCAAAGAAACCACGTATTCGTACCATGGCTTATTTGTCTCGGCTAATTTCTCGAAAATGGTTGGGGCCATTTGAGATTTGAAGATTTGAAGATTTAGGGTTTAGGTTTTTTGGGCAAAGGGGATTTTCTTGCAGAGGATTTGGGAACGAAGGGTTTGATAAAATTTGGCTTTGAATGGCTTCAAAGGATTAAATAGCTTGAGATCGTGGGGATTCGCGTTGGTTAGGTGAAAGGCAACGGTTGAGATTAATCGCCGATTAATCGGGTATGCGAACAGTCGATCTTCCAAAAAGTAAGCCGCCATTTTATCCTTATTGGTCATTAAATGTAACAGAGCATTAAATGACTGTTGACCTTCTTCGGAATTTCAAAAGATCCCACCCAAAAACATTCCTTAGGTGTTTTGTATTTATTGCAAATGATTACTGAGCTTCACTTAAGCAATAAATGAGTCATGAGTCATTACTTCTTCAGACTAATTTCCCTCTATTAGTCTTACTGAGTATTGACCTTGATAAAATGTCAAGATGATACCGAAGTCTTGAATGGGTTCAAGATAACATCGAAATCTTGACCTTGAAGAATCTGAGTTTCACGAGACTCGATTCAAGATTTCCATTTTATCCTGAGCTTCTCAGTAGAAATCTGAGAAAACTTCATGCATCTGAAAACTTTCAATTTTTTGATTTTACTCTATACACGGATCTAACATCCCTAATTCAATTTGAAAGTTCACGAAATCTTGATTCAAACCCAAAGGTTTAGTCAAGATATCACTCTCGCTTATCGGTATGAATTTTCTCCATCCTGATGTCCTTTTTCAATATGATCTCTGATGAAGTTCCTTCTTCAGTCTGATTTCTCCAGAAGTCCATGAAGGAAATTCATCTTCCAACAATGACATCTCAGATCTTCTTTCAACAGGGCTAATGATATCTTCATTCATTTCAGTTGGCCCTTTTCTGTTTACCTGAAAAATAGATTAGATCTGTGGTACCCATTTGGTATAGGGTCCTATCGATTATTTTGTACCTTTTGGAATCCAAATCGCCTAACAACTCTAATCACTTTAGAGTGGGTACGATCATCTTCCATAAACATCTACATACACATTTACTACTCTGGGTGCCTTAGCGGTTTCACGTGTATGAGTGCTAGCCTTAGCATGAACATGGGCTTTTGAATTTTTTCTTCGTTTCGGGCCTTTTGTTCATTTGGTTTGGCTTCCGTGCGGTATTGGTCCGAATCTTTGTTGACTCGGGTTGGATAACCTTTACCCTTAGGCAAGTGGGGTTCGGGTTATGCATCTTGAAATTTGGGTCTTCAAGATATCGAGGACTTGGTCTCTTGATTGAGAATATCTCTGCTTTGAAAGTGTTTCTCTTCGAAGATTCTCTCGATGGTTCGATGTAAATCCTTTCGAGTTTACATTCTTAGCTTTGAGACTTTGAAGTACTTGCTCGAAATTTTCCAATCGAGTGCTCGGGTTTTCTAGCCTTCACCGAGGTTTGGGCTTTCCTACGATCATTCAGTTTTTTTTCAAACAATGGGTCCTTTTCCCTTGTCTACAACCTTGGGCATTTCTTGATTTGAAGTGTAGGTGCCCTTTGGTTTTACAAAGATTGTCTTCTTGCTACTTGATGCGGCATTGAGATGACCTTGTGAGGTTCCCCTGGAATGTATCCCAATCCAGATTTTTTATAGTGGCAGATCTCTGGTAACTCACGAATTTCATCTATTACTTTAGATCAAGATTCAATAGAGTTAACTTCTTACATGCACTATCCTCACGATTCTGTAGAGTTTCATGCTTCTCGGAGAGGTCATTGAACTTAGTTTCGATCAATTTGAATCTCTTAAGTGGATTTCTCTAGCTTTTCGGTTAGGGTCACTATCGCCTTCTCTTTCTCTCGAGAGTTGTACTTCGAGAACATCCGATTCATCAAGTAGCTCCCATTAATTGAGAAGTGATTTCAGTATTGCTAGAGTCTTTCCATTTTAGATTTTCAACTTTCAGTTCTTTATTCTGCTCTTGAGTTTCATTAGGAGTTCTTTGTAAACCAGCATAGTCCTTCATTAGACTCTCAAAAGAATCCATCAGTCAAAATGATCATTCTGATTGAACTTGACAACTCTTGTGCTAGTGTAGGAGCAACAACAAAGATAGAAGAACTTACCTCTCCTACAGCCATGAGACAGATGTCATCATTATCACTTTCTGAGCACATTTCTTCTGAGGAGCTGGAACTTTCTTCAGACTCCTTTTCTCCCTTAGCAATCTCAGCAAGTGTATCCCATATATTGTATCTTTGGCAATATAGTCAAGATTGACTAACTTTCTCTGATCAGGAGTAAGTTGATCATCTGACTTTGGAAATTCAGTCCTGGAATCATTTCTCTCATCTTCTGTAGCTCTTGGATTCACAATAGTGAATTGGAATGGTCCTTCAGTAACCACTCTCCACATTCTTCCATGCTTAGAATACAGATGAGCCTGCATTCTTAATTTCCAGAAAATCATATTTCTCAACTGAGAACATTGAAAGCTTCGTAGAAGGCATGATGTCTGAGATTTAGAAATTTTTTTTCAGCAAATACGATCAGTTCAGATAGACCACAAGTATTTTCATCAAATAAAACTTTGGTAAACAAAGCAGGTGGTCAAGTTGAACCACTGCTCTGATACCACTTGTTGGTCCCGGTGCAAACGAGTCTTACACGTGTATGGGGGGGAATACACGTGTTCAGTGTTTTTAAAACTTTTCTTTTACTGAGGTCAGCTTGGGTCAGGTTGTCCTGAAGATTTGGTCCTGAGAAGCACAAATCACTCTGAGTCAAAGTCTCATCGAGACAAGTGATCTCGAAGCCGCTTTCGTAAAACCTCGAGATAATCCCAAACCGAGTCACGAGTTTTTAGAGATCCTGAGTTGCTTGGATCAGATAACTAACTTACTGAACCCTCAGAAGAGTAAGTTCAGTTTGGTAACAATCTTTTCTAGCTACTCAGATGTGCAGAATGGTTGACCCTTTAGTTTATACTCGTTTTAAGCCTTGCTGAAAACCTTCCTTTGAATGGAATAGTGATTAGGCTGTGATTCAATTATATGCAACTTCAGTGGATTCATTCCAACTGAAATGTCAGTGTAAATATGCTTTCAGATTTAAGTCAATGCAACAGTTAAGCACAGATAAAGAAAGCAATAAACAACACAGCAATTTATAGTGGTTCAGAGACTCAAGCTCCTACGCCCACTCTCTCTGATCTCTTCAGAGAAATTCACTAATCACTTCTTGAGCTTTCTGAATACCTCGCGTAGTTTACTTACTCAACTTGGCCCTGAGCTTTCTGACTATTCCTCGTAGTTTACTTACTCAACCCGACCTTGAGCTTTCTGACTACCTCCGTAGTTTACTTACTCAAACACAAACAAGCTTTCAGACTACCTCTGTAGCTTACTAACTTCACCTCTAGAGCTTTCTGACTACTCCGCGTAGTTTACTAACTCTTTTCAACTCTTCTCACCAACAATCACACTCAAACTACCTTCTAAAGGGTTTGGGGTTTCTTGGTTGGTTTCTAACTAGGATGAGATATCCTTTACAATGAAGTACAATGCAAAGGTTAGGATATCTCGACTAAGCTTTGGATATATCTTATCAAGCTAGGCTTAGTTTGAATGAGCTCTCTTCAATATAAAGCACTTGGGAAATTCTTGGTTTTTCGAGTGCTTTAACTTTGCGATAATAAGTTTGAGCTCTTGAGTTGTTTACAAATTTCCCATAACCTTTCAATGTAGAAGGTCACAAGTATTTATAGGCATACACCAAGGTCACTCTTTGAAAACTATTCGTTGGAGAGATAGCTCCGAGAGTTTCCTCTTATGGTGTGTGAGAAACGGCTATATTTAGGGTTTGAAACTCCCTAACACGTTTTAGGCTAATAGCCTTTCATGTAGCCGGTCTTCACTTTTTTGCGATGCGGAACTTTGTACTTCGACATCGTTTAAATGACATCCTTTGTCGATTGTCGATGATTATACAATCTTTGTCTTCCTCTTTTTGACCTTTGTCTCCAGTTAAAGGTAGACAACTCAACGACTCTTTTGGTTACAATCTCTGAGTGATATAACCTTAACAACACTTTGTCTTAGTTCCTTTTGTCTGCATTTGAATGTCTTGGGCAATATCTATTTTTCTAAGGAATCGCGATCTTCTCAGTATTACATCCTTCAGATAGATATGTTCAGTGCCTCGGAACATCAGGTTTATACTGAGCATTCATGACATTCTTGAGTCTTGATAATTCTTGTGCCTTGATATTCTTGATCTTGATTCTTGATCTTGGTGTTCGTGTCTTGAGTCTTGAGTCTTGAGTCTTGAGGTCTTACGAGTCTTCTGGATGTCTTGGTGATATCTTGAGTCTTCATCTTTGAGTCTTGATTCCTCGATTTCATCTTGAGTCTTGATATCTCGATTTTCTGCTTCGAGTCTTGATATCTCGATTTCTGCTTTGAGTCTTGATTCTCGATTTCTTCTTGAGTCTTGAAACTTTAGTTTCATATTGAAACTTCAGTTTCTTTAGAAACATACCGAGTTCTTCAGAATCTTCAGATCCTAACCTGATCTATATCTGCTGACTATACATTTTGCAGATATCATCCTGAATACTCTAAAACTGAATCCTGACTCAACTATCAAGATTATCCTGAACATGTCATACTCAGGGGTTTTGGGATCTAATCAAAATCATATATCTTTATTAAATTCATCTCCCAACAAGCATGAGAAAGATAAAGACAAGAAAGTACTTGCTTTTAGAGGTGAAACTTCTGATAATGTTGGTAAACATCCTTATGTAACTGAAGTTGATTCTGATGAAGATGTTTCTGATTTATGTGATGAAGACATTTCTTAACAATTTGCTCTTATCACTAAGCAATTCAAAAGTTATCTAAAAGGAAAGTTCAGAAAACCAAATGGTAATTTTCAACTAAAAGATAGAAACAATCAGAATAATTCTCCCTCTGATAAAAAGCTTGTTCCAAGTCAGTCTTTCAGTTTCAATCAACCTAAACATTTTTCTAAGGATAACAAGTTCAAATATGATCCTGAGTACAGGAAAAAGGTTAAATGTGATGCATGTTCTGGATATGGTAATTATGCTAATGAATGTGCTAATAATATGCTTAGGAAGAAGATGAACATTAATGCTACCTTAAGTGATGATTCTGATGATGAAACTGATGCTGATAAATGTGAACTAAGTGCTATGTCTGCTAGAATAGTATATGATGATAAATTTGATGATGATCTCGATGATTATTGGTCTGAAACAGATTCAGATGTTATCACAACATCTGAAACAACATTCGATAAAAAGTGATTACGAGATTAACTGCTTTTCTTTGGAACTATTCGAATCTTTGAAACATCAAATTTCTTTGTTTGTAACTCTGAATATCTGAAGTTTAAATCTGATTTAGAAACTCAAAAACAGGTGTTGAGTTCCATATCTTTAGAAAATTCAGATTTGAAAGAAAATCTTGTTAAGCTTAAAGTTCTTTTAACTAGAAAAGATGTGGAAATTTCTGCTTTGAAAGATGAACTTAAGAGCACTACTCTTAGTTTTAAAAAGTTTTCAGCTAGCACTACTGATTTGAATGATGCATTGATGATTGGTAGACATGGTAATGCTGGACTTGGTTTTGAGAAATCTTTTGAGAATACTCCTATATCCTGTGAACCTATTTCTTTTGTAAAAGCTGGAACTTCTTTACCAAAATCTTTTAAAGGTAAACAAAAGAAATCTGATGGTCTGTTTAAAGAGTATATCTGTTTTTATTGTGCTGGAGTAGGTCACATTCGTCTATATTGTTCTAAGTTAAGAAGAAACTTAAAAGCTGGAATATTTTTACCTGATAAAGTTGAACATCCCATAAAAGATGTTAACAACACTAAAAAGTTGATTCATAAGAACATGTCTTGTAATGTTGTGTATACATCTTTGAAAGCATGTGTTCCTGGATCTTGGTACTTTGATAGTGGTTGTTCTAGACACATGACTGGTCAAATCAATCATCTGACCAATTATACATCCTGTAATGGTGGTCATGTTACCTATGGTGGTGGTTCAAAAGGTAAAGTTGTTGGTAAAGGACCCTTGAATGTGTTGGGGAATTAATTGCCCGGATCTATTCGGGATGAATATTTAAATACAAATTTAATTCTAACAATTATTACTAGCATGAATTAATCATATATCAATTCAAATAATAATTCAAAACCAAACATGCATATAAACAGTTCACATAAAACCTACGCATGTGGAATTACTACGGGTTTATGTGAACTAACCTCTCGGAGTGACAACCGTTGAGAAGATGGATCCCGTTCACACGAACACACCAAAAGGTCTTCTCAAGTATTCCCTTATCCTTGTTCAACAATCTGGTGGTAGGAACTCACGAACAATTTAACAAAAGGAAAAATAAAATTATGTTGCACCACCTTTGTGGATTTCTAATTTTTCCAACACATGAAATTACATTGGGGATGAAAAATTCATCCCCTATTTATAATACTAAGGGGGGGGGGATGAAAACTTTGGGGTATTGGGTGATTGGGAAATTTCCTCGCTTCTTCCTCAAGATACAATCTTGAATATATCCAATATATTCTATTTCCCAAAATATCTCCCAAATAAAATCTTCCTCTCCTTATGTTATGGTATTTTTCAAAAATATCACAATAAATAGCCAAGTGGGAGATTTCTTGAATTTAATGAGATAATCTTATATTCCAAGAATACTTATCCTCATTCCATAACAAAATTCAAAGAAAATCTTTCTCCCTCTTATATTTGTGATATTCGAAAATAATGAAAAATTAGGCAATAATAATTTATTTTATTTTAAACACCTTTTTCAGTTATTGGACATTATGTTTGGGCTACTTGAGGGGCCTTTAGGAGAATTAAGATTGGACCTTCTAATGGACTTTCAATATCTAATATTGAGCCACAATATTATTCAAGCCCATAAATATTAATTAATCTCACTACATAATTAATATTGCACTATCCATCTTAACCCATATTACTGTTAATATGACTCCTGGTTATTATTTCTCGTGTTTAAGATTATCCAGCCCATTAATTAATTCAAGTCACTGAAATAACTTTCCATTAATTAACATATTTTGTCCTTGGTCAAGGAACGGTTCAACATTATTATCCATATCGGAAACAAATTTCACTTGCAAGATTTGGTATGATAAATCTTATGAACCTCCCAACGGGGCAAATCAAACGAGCGTACTCGCACACGATTCTTCGTATTAAATCTTAGCAATCGCATGTGACCAGTAATATTGCCCAAGATATAAAGTATTGAATCTATTTGATTCTCTACCCATCATAAGTCAAAGCAATAATTACTAACCACACACGATCCTATTTAAGGGACGAAGATTAAGAAATAACGAACCACTGAGGTCTAATTCTTCCTAGTTTAGTGCTGAAGAATTTATCCTCCTGTAGGTCCTGTTCAGTGCATCAGTCATGCACTAGTGTAATCTCTTGGTCAAGACAAGCCAATCTAAGCCTTACACTTCAACCTTTCACGATGGATTGTTCATTTCCATCTAGGTCGTGAACTGCGTACTTTTAGTTACAAGGGACTGTTAATTTAATCTTCTGTGATCTGGTATCACTAAATTAACTACAATGTAACACATACTGTTTATTGAATAATTATGCAATAAATATATGTAACATTCAATGATATTTAAAGCATCAGTGATAAATAATTTATTTCAGTAAATAAGACAGAAAATTCAGTTTGGTTATACAAAGTAAAAGCATACTTTCCAGTATAAAATGTTCCTGGTTTTCCAAAGTCGACAAATGTGTTACATGTAAAAGGTTTACTTGCTAATATGATTAGTATTAGTCAGTTATGTGATGATGATTTACATGTGAAATTTGACAAGAATTCATGCTATGTGTTTGATAAGAATGATGAATGCTTAATGACTGACAATAGATCTGCTGATAATTGCTATTTGATTGGTTCAAATCATGCTTGTAAGAGTGTTCAAGCAGATGATATTATTTTGTGGCATCAAAAACTTGGTCATGCTAATTACAGAAGTATTCAGAGATTGCATAGACTAGGTGCTGCTGTTGGTTTACCTGATCTTAACTTTGAAAAAGGAAAAGTCTGTGGACCATGCCAGAAAGGTAAGCAAATAAGGACAACACATCAAATGTTGTCAGCATGTACAACAATCAGGTGTTGTGAGTTAATTCATATGGATCTAATGGGTCCTATGGAAACTGAGAGTTTAGGTGGAAAGAGGTATTCTTATGTTCTTGTAGATGATTTTCCTAGATATACTTGGGTTATAGTTCCGAAGGAAAAATCTGATACCTTTTCTGAGTTTAAAATTCTTTACAAAAGGTTTAAAACTGTTTTATGTTTAAAGATCAGTAGGATAAGGTCTGATCATGGAAGAGAATTTAAGAACATTCTGAAGTATCTGAAGAGGACACGGAACAAAATTTTAGTTTATCAATCAGACAGTCTAATCCCCATCGGTTACACGGACTCAGATTTTCAATCAGACATAGACTCCAGAAAGTGAACCTCGGGTAGTGTGTTTTGCATGGGGGGAGGAGCCATGACATGGAGAGGCATTAAGCAGAAATGCATCGCCGATTCTACCACAGAAGCCGAATATGTAGCTGCTTGTGAAGCACCGAAAGAAGTAGTTTGGCTCAAGAACTTCCTAGTGGACTTGGACGTCGTTCCGAATTTGCCCAGCACGATCACGATTTCCTGTGATAACCCCGGAGCAGTTGCAAATTCTATGGAACCGAGAGCCCATAAGGCCAGCAAACACATAGAAAGAAAATACCATCTTATACGAGAAATCGTTAAGAGAGGAGATATAGAAGTGGCAAAGATAGCGTCCGAAGACAACCTAGAAGATCCATTCACAAAGGGTCTGCCTCAGAGTACATTCGAGAGACATGTGGAAGGAATAGGTGTCAAGAGCGTTGCCAATCTGCTTTGAGTATAAGTGGGGGAAATATTATTAGGTTCGTGTAGATGACATTAGATGTCACATAGAACACGAGACATGCTGCAGTATACTTAAAAGCAGACTTTGAGTATAAGTGGGAGATTGTTGGGGTTATACTGAAAAGTATATTTTTTACTTTGTATAACCAAACTGAATTTCTTATTTATTTACTTAAATAAATTATTTATCACTGTTTCACTAAATATGAATGAATGTTATATATATTTATTGCAAACCTGTTCGATAAGTAAGTACGTATTACATTGTAGTTAATTTGGTGATACCAGATCACAGAAGATCAAATTAACAGTCCCTTGTGATTAAGTACTAATTCACAACCCAGATGGAAATAAACAATCCATCATGAATGGTTGAAGTGTGAGGCTCAGATTGGCTTGTCTTGACCAAGAGATTACACTAGTGCATTATGATGCGCTGAATAGGACCTACAAGAGGATAAATTCTTCGGTATTGAATATACAAGAATTAGACCTCAGTGGTTCATTATTTCTTAATCTCTGTTCCTTAAATAGGATCGTGTGAAATTAATAACTATTTCTTTGACTTATGATGGGAAGAGAATCAATGTGAATCGATACCTTATATCTTGGGCAATATTATTGATTACACGGCGATTGCTAAGATTTAATACGGAGAATCGTGTGCAAGCACGTCTTGCTTGATTTGTCCCCTTGGTAGGCTCAGAATCTTTGTCATACCAAATCTTGCAAGTGGAAATTTATTTCCGGTATGGATAATAATGTTGAGTTGTCTTTACTCAAAAGACAAAGATATTAATTAATATAAAGTCTGTTTAGTGGCTTAATTAATTAATGGACTAAGATAATCTTAAACACGGGAAATAATGACCGGGAGTCATATTATTGTGAAGTCGTAATATTAATTTTATAGTGGAATAAATTAATATTAACGGGCTTGAATAATATTTTGGCTAAATATTAAAGTTTCATAGCCCATTGGAGGTCCAATCCTAATTCTCCTAATGGCCCCTCAAATAGCCCAAATTAAAGTCCAATTAATGAAAAGGAGAAGAAAATATTTTGCCTAATTTTTTCACAATTATTTTCTAAAATTTGGGTAGGAGAGAGAAAAAGATTTTTTCTTGATTTTTTTTTTGGAAAGATCTTATGGAATAAGTATTCTTGAGATACAAGTTTATCTCATAAACTCAATAAAGGAACAAGGTCTTATTTTCTTCCTACTTGTGTAAAATTTCGAAAATTAGGGAGCAAGTAAGGAGGAGAAGATTTTGTTGGGAGATATTTTGGGAAATAGAATATATTGAATATATTCAAGATTGTTTCTTGGAGAAGAAGCAAGGAAATTTCCCAATGCCCCAAATGACCTAAATTTTCGTCCCCCCTATTATAAATAGGAGATGAATTTTTCATCTCCAAGACAACACAAAAATTGATTTTCTCGGAAAAATATCAGCGTCGATAAAATATCAAATATTTTGAAACGTCGACAGATTGTGTTTTCTCGAAAAACTTCAATTGTGAGTGTGCAATTCTATGTGTTGGAAAAATTAGAAATCTACAAAGGTGGTGACAAATATTTTTATATTTTCTCCTTTAAATTAAAATCGTTCGTTGAGAATCCTTCCACCGGATTACATTCGTGGATGTGGGACATATTTGGGAAGGCTCTTTGGGTTGATCCATCGTCTCAACTTTTGTCTCTACAAGAGTTATGTAATCTCGTAACTCCTAGATTCAGCATGCTTAGGATTTACGTGAATTACGTGTAAGCATGTTGCTTATTTGCTTGTTTAATTATTATGTTGAATTGATTTAGGATTAAATCATGTTAGTAATTAATTAATTAATTTAAATATGTATTTAAATTCATCTCGAATAGATCTGGGCACCCCTAATTTCCCAACACTACTGTGAGTAGAAGAGGGCACCAGAAGAAGGACTGTAAAGTTCTAGTTGCTGAAAAGAAGGCACTGGGTGCTTCTGGCACTAGAACATGTATGTTTGTTATTAAGATAAGCATGTCCACTAATAGTGCTAACTGCTTGGTATTAGATACCGGATGTGGCTCACACATTTGTAAGAATGTGAAGGGGCTCATGTGTCTTAGGGCAGTTAGGGCAGGTGAAGTCGTCTCATGTGTCTTAGGGCATGTTAGACTTACCATTTGGTTTTAGACTATAACTTAATGATTGTCATCTAGTTCTTTCTATTACTCGCAACATATATTTGTTGCATTGTGGATATGATGTTCTTTATATACAAAGTAAAAGACTCAAACTTAGTAATCATGAAAACCTGACTTACTTATGGTATTGTAGACTCGATCATGTAAAAGAGAAAGGAATTGCAAGGTTAATAAAGTTAGACTACTTAATCCCATTTGACTTTGAGACTTATGGAGATTGCAAGTCTTGTCTCATGGGCAAGATGATCGATAAACCCTTTATGAGAAAGAGGTGAATGCCAAAGAAGTTCTAGAGTTGATCCACAGTGACGTATGTGGACCATTTCCCACTCTAGTTAGGGGTCACTTCGGTTACTTCATCACTTTTACTGGTAATTTCTCGAGAAACGGACATGTGTATCCTATGATGCACAAATCTTAATCTTTTGAGAAATTCAAGGAGTACAAGGATGAAGTAGAGAAGCACCTTGGTAAGAGTATTAAGACTGACAGTGTGTGTGCATGTATTTTCAGAGTGTTGTTGAAAATGTTATGCAACATGTAAAACAACATATGACAGCGGAAGTATAAAAACGCAGTGCAAAGGATTTTAAAACTTTGTATAGTCCGTAATCCAGACTACACGAACCTCATGGTTAAAAACATCACTATAACAAGTAGTGAGATACACATGAATCTCTTACAAGATCCTAAAAGGTGTAGTGAAAAACCACACACCAAAATCAATCTATTCAATCAAGTAACTAGTGATCTTATTCAACCTAAAACTTGATCTAATAAGACAAAATCAATACTGATGGGAAATGTTGGGATACACTCGACCAGTACAAATAGACATAGCATCGACCCTCACACTCCACCCACGGTTGTGTCTTGGATGCTACTCTCTTAAGTTTGGAGTAGAGCAAATGGTATTTCACTTTAACTCAAACTTGAATGTCGACCAATGCAGTCAATTTATAGACTTTCGGACCAACTGCATTGTCCTATCCACTTGGTGTGAACAGCCTTGAACTTCTCCTCCACTATCTCCATGGTCTTGGTGTAGCCACCCATGATCTTTCTATTCTCACTCCATTCTAGTGCAACCGCTTGATAATATCCGAAATTATCTTCAACCTGCAATATAGTAAACATAGAAAAATACATCTATTAAAATGGAGTCAGTGTTAAGAGAAAGGGCAAATTCATGATGTTGTGCAGAATGTTGTCCAACATCTGGAACAACATCCGAGCAACATCAACAAACTCCCCCAATTTGGTCTTTCTACTACAACACACCTGATGTTAAAACAACATCTGAACTTGTGTCAGGAAAGAAACAAATAATAACCATTCAGAGAACAACTATTATTCAACCAAATCATAATTTAAAAAATAAACAAACAAACACAAACACTAAGTACATCAGCAGTGTACTTAGGCCAAAGTATCCAACAACATAAAGTAAATGACAGAAATATAAACCTATCATCTAAAAGTCCATTAACAGAGTTTAAAAAGTAAAGAGCAGTAAATAAAAGATTACAACACAAATATGAATTTTATAGTGAAATAAAGGGAAGGACTTGGCCATTGGAATGACTGCATCTCCATAATCTGCAAATGCTCCCCCATACTTCAAAAACTTCAACTGTCTTGAATTCAATCACCAGTTGTCAGCTCCATAAAACTGATTAATGATAGCAATGCTCTCTGGAGACATGTTCTCCCTGGTAGGTGTCATCAACACCTCATCATCAGTGTTATCAGGGCTATCATCAACCGGTTCAGGAACAATCTGTTCACCAATCTGTTCAGCAACAACATTTAGGACATCTTCCACAGCATCTTCCACAGCCTCATTAACAACATTTTGTACAACATCTTCAACCTCTCTATCTTCAGCATCATTCTGACCATCTTGTGTAGTAGCACCATCATCATCCTCAGCAACATCCTCAACAACTGGTTCATTATCCTTTTCACCTGCATGGCCAGATGGACCAGCTCCATCATCACCACCATCATCAGGTGATCCTCCCCCTGTTGGAGTAGAAAACAGATTTCTCCAGAAGATTTGCTGCTTAATCAGAGCATCTATGTTCTACTGGATGGAAGTAATTTGATAAAAAATGAAAGAATTTGTAAAATGAACAGAGGGTGTACCATCTCTTCTGGTTACTATATAAGGAATGTTGCCAACAGGATGGGCAACATTTTTGGCTTGCGGTTCAGGATCAGACAAAGGAAGATCCACAGTTTTGTTTCCACCTTTCAGCACATGAGATATTCCAAAGCTTGGAACAAATCCACTAATTCTTTTACCTTTTGGCCTCTCAAATTCTAACTTATCCAAGAACTGACAGATTAAACTTGGATAAGGAAGAATGCTTCCTTCTGAGTGTTTACCAGCAAATGTCATCATGTTATCAAATATAACCTGCCCCAGGTTAAACCTGTTCAAGTGTACAATCTTGTACAACAAGAAGGCTTGCTCTTTGGTTAACACAGTAGAGTTCTTTGAGGGTAGCCAATTGGAAACAAGCAGCTTATGCATCACATAATACAAGGAGGTTAATTTGGCAGCAGAAAATTGTAAAGTCCATTCAGAATACCTTCCACCAGTGATGATAGACATCACTTCCTTAATATCTAGCTCAACATTATCTTCCTCAATTTGCCTAGTTTTTAGAAAGACATTGATAAGTCTAGGATTGATTGTTACCACAGTGTATCTGAATCTCATCTTTCCATAGTTTGAAGACTTCCAATTGCCACAACTCCTTTTCAAATTCGCATAGAATTCAGCAACCCAACCAACGTAATACGGTTTAGCATATTGAAGAGCATGCAGTAATGATCTACTCTCTAGAAAACCAATCAGGTTATTTACTTCAAAGTCTGGGATTTTAATGATCCTTTCATCTATTATGTTCCTTTTGAGCAAAGATTTAACCACAACAGACTTTCTATTATACTCATCCTTATCATCAGGTTCAGAGTTAGATTCCATTACCTCATCAAAGATTTGATCAAGTTCATCATCAAACTCATCTTGTTCAGGTTCATTTTCTTCAGGTTCCTATTCCTCAGTATCCTCAGCTTCAGGATCAATTTCTGGTTCAGAATCAGATGATTCAGCAGCATCTGCAGCAGTATCCACAGGAGGATCATTTTTCTTTTCGGTTCTCCTTTCCTTCTTAGCCATTAGTTCTTCCATAGTAAGGTCATCATCAGAATCCTCTGGTTCTGCAATAGGAACTTTTTGAATTTCCATTTCTTCATCAGAATCATCAACTTGGATGGGATCATCAGAACCACCATAAGTTCTCTTAGGACGTTTTCCAGTGTAGTCAACCTTTTTGCCTAGGTTTCTCTGTGACATTCTCTTCTTTCCCCATCTACCAACACCTCTTCTGGGAGACAATTGGTTCTTCCTCAGCCTAATGTTCTTCAATTTCTCCCCCATTCCTTCTGAATTAGAGGAGTCAGCAGCTTTCATTTCAATATCAGCTGTTTAATTTGGGTTTTCAGAATGTTTTTCAGAAACAGGTTCAGTAACAGGAGTTTCTGATGGTATTTCTGGAGAGGGTTCTTCAGCCAAAGGTCTGGCTGAGAGATCAACATAGTCAGAAATATTTACTAAGTTAGAACCAAAGTAAATGTCAGGCAAAATGATCGGGTTCTGCTCAACGGCTTGTTTTACAAGAAGAGCAACAAGTTATTTTGGAGCGGAATTAGGAATGTGTAGTGCAGGAGGTTTAGGAATGAAAGACGAAGATGATCCACCAACATTTGTGGAATCATATTATGGGTTTTGTGCGGCCATTTATGCGAGAAGGTTCAGAGGGTTTGTGTTTTCTGGAGAAGATGATTTCGAGAGAGAAGGGTTTGCGTGGGTTTGTGAATGATCAGGAGTGACCGATGGGTTTTGTTTTCAGCCATTTCACCGCCTTTCTGTCCAATTAAATTAAAGCATAGGCAATTAAAATAATGTAATGAGAAAATAGGAGGGAAAAGTATAGTATGTGACTGAAAATAAAGAAATAACACAAGAACAACAACAAACCTCGAATCCAATATACAACAATAATGTTTTCAACTTCAATATTAAACATCACAAGCAATTCGAACTTAAGTAGAGAAAAAAGATTGGAGGTTATTACACAAAACCACCAAGAAACCGACCAAGAATGGGACAAAGAAACCACCCACTAAGGCAAGTGTGATCGTGTGTATGTGTAAGGACCGCCAAAAACATTTTCGAAAACCAAGAAATCATATCTAAAATTAAATAGACACAAATCAGTTCAAATAACTTGTTCAAACCGCAAATTCAACTTATCCAGAACATTAAATAAATTATGTATGATAGATAAAGTTCGAATCACTTAAGGTTTCACAAAATGTCGGCACACATATATCTCAACACTCAATTTTACATGAAATTCATCATCAAAGTGTTGCATATTTTGAATTTTTCTTTAAACACGTGTTCACATTGATTACCTGTCACCACAATCACCTGTCCAATCTTCATCACTATGCCAGGAGATAATGTTGTTTCCCATGTAGAAACATCCTCCACTAGTACTTTTTCTGTCACCACAATCACCTGTCCAATCTGCATCACTATAGCCAACTAAAGAGCAATTAGTATCCTTTGAGTACCAAATACCTAAATCACATGTTCCAGCCACATATCTTATAATTCTTTTTACAGAATTGAGATGTGATTCTTTAGGATTAGCTTGATATCTAGCACAAAGACATACACTATACATAATATCAGGCCTACTAGAAGTTAAGTACAAAAGACTACCAATCATTGATCTATACAAAGTAGGATCAACATCTTTTCCAATCAAGTCTTTACTCAACTTTTGAGTTGAACCCATAGGAGTTTTCATAGTTGTAGCACTTTCCAAACCAAACCTTTTCACCAAATTCTTAGCATATTTGTTTTGACAAAAGAAAATACCATCTTTCATTTGTTTGATTTGAAGACCTAAAAAGAAATTTTGTTCTCCAACCATGGACATTTCAAAAGTACAGGACATTTCTTTAACAAAACTTTCAAGTATATCATTACTAGTTGAACCAAATACAATATCATCAACATATATTTGAGCAACCATGATATCATTCTTAGAATTTTTAATGAACAAGGTTCTATCAGCTTCACCTCTTAAAAATTCAAACTCAAGTAAGAAATCAGTAAGTCTACCATACCAAGCTCTAGGTGTTTGTTTTAGACCATACAAAGCTTTCTTTAACTTGTAAACATGATCAGGAAATTCTAGATTTTCAAAACCTTTAGGTTGTTCAACATAAGCTTCATCATCCAGAATACCATTTAAGAAAGCAACTTTAACATCCATTTGATGCAAGTTAATGTTAATGAAACATGCAATAGCAAGAAGTAATCTAATATATTCTATTCTAGCAACAGGAGCAAATATTTCATCAAAATCTATTCCTTCAATCTGAGTATAACCTTGAGCAACCAATCTAGCCTTGTTTCTCACAATATTACCAGATTCATCAGTTTTATTTTTGAAAATCCACTTTGTTCCTATGACATTAACATCAGAATTAAGTCTAGGTACAAGTGTCCAAACATCATTTCTTTCAAACCGATTAAGCTCTTCATGCATAACATTTATCCAATTTTCATCATTAAGAGCTTCTTTAACATTCTTAGGCTCAATTACAGAATGATAACACTCAAGGTTACCTGATTGCATATGGATGACATGCAAACTGATCTTACAAAGTTATTGATGTGAATACCCATTCTTCTTCTAGTTTGTACACCAGTGGTAACTTCTCCAATGATCTGATCTGATGGATGACTTTTCATTATATTTGTTGAGGGAACCAACTGTTTTGGATACTGTGAATCTTGTGACAGATTTTCAGTATTTGAACTTGGGGTAATGTTGTATCAGATGTTGAAGGAACATTCTGATCAACATCCTTACTATCTTCAGTGTCATCAGTATCTCTGGATACTTCTATCAAATCTGAGACATTGTCTTCAGCACTTTTTCCCGCAAGACTTGCAAGTTCATCAAATACCACATTAACAGATTCTTGCATTGTATCAGTTCTCAAGTTATAGATTCTATATGCCTTGTTATTCTTAGAGTATCCTAAGAAAAATCCTTTATCACTCTTTGAATCAAACTTATGCAACTGATCTCTATCATTCAAAATGTAGCAAACACAACAAAAAACATGAAAGTATTTCAAATTTGGTCTCTTGTTATTTAGAATCTCATAGGAAGTACAATTACTACCAGAACGAATGAATACTCTATTCACAATGTGACAAACAGTATTTAAAGCTTCAGCCCATAATTTCTTAGAAAGACTTTTTGAGGTTAGCATAACTCTTGCCATTTCTTGCAAAGTTCTATTCTTTCTTTCAGCAATCCCATTTTGTTGTGGAGTTTTAGATGAGGAAAACTCTTGCAATATACCTTTCTTTTCACAAAAATTAGTAAACAAACTGTTTTTGCAGTCCAATGCTCTTTCCCATGGTTACTTTGATATCTTGCCACCATTCCTACGGCAAAGAAGATATCCGGTCTCATGCACAACATCGCGTACATGAGGCTTCCCACAACTGAAGCATAAGGAATGCCCTTCATGTCATCTATTTCCTTTTGGTGTCTTGGTGTTAGGATTTTAAAGCAGCAATTATGGAGAAAATAATAGAAACAGGAATTAAGGAACACAAATTTGGTTACCCAGTTCATCAGGAATGACTACGTCTGGGGGCACTACCAAGCCAGGAGATCTACTATATTTTTGGTGATGTACAAATACAATGAGTCAAAAGTGTTTAAATATGAGACTGGACCAAAACCCTAAAATCAGCGCACAGGCCTTCGGAACCGCTCGACCACGGGCCTTGGTCGAGCGGAAGTGCTCGACCTCATCACTTGGTCAAGCACCTAGTGTGCGCTACATGGGGGCGTGTTCGACCGAGCATAAGTGCTCGACCACGAGCACAGGTCGAGCACCTTCCGCGCACTGCATCCTCGTTTCACTCAGGCTCCAACAATCTCCCACCTGGAGACTGACTCCAACTTTAACTTGTCTCCTCTGTTTCAACGGTCTCTCTCACTGGTAGTAGTGCCGGGCCTTCATCTCAGTTTCCAAGGCCAGTTGAAGTCATGCATAACTTCAACTTCTCTAAGGTCACAACCTTAGTCAACATGTTAGCAGGATTCTCACTTTCTCAGACCTTCATTAGCTATAAGATCTTGTTCTCAATGAGGTAACGTATGTAATGATACCTTAACTCAATATGCTTTGTCCTAGAGTGAAAGGCCGGATTCTTTGCCAAGTGAATAGCACTCTGACTGTCACTATACAGAATACTATCCTTTTGCTCCTTCCCCAACTCACACGAAAGATTCTGCAACCAAACCATGTCCTTGCTAGCCTCAGTAACTGCAACGTACTCTGCTTCTGCAGTGGACTGAGCTACGATATTCTGCAACTTAGAAGCCCAAGAAATTGCTGTACCACCAAAAGTAAACACATACCCGGTTGTACTCCTCCTTTTGTCGAGATCACTGGATGCCAAGTCTGCATCAACATATCCTGCCAACTCAACGCTTTTGCCCTCAAAGCACAAAGCTTGTTCAGTAGTACCTTTCAAGTACTTAAGGATCCACTTCACTGCCTCCCAATGCTGCTTAGCCGGATTACCCATAAACCGGCTAACAACTCCCACTGCATGTGCAATATCTGGTCTTGTACACACCATGGCATACATCAAACTGCCAATTGCTGAAGCATATGGAGTGTTTTGCATGTAGGCCCGCTCCTCTTCGCTACTAGGTGAGTCCTTGTTGGATAGCTTGAACTGACTTCCCAACGGGACACGAACTGGCTTTGCATCATCCATACTAAATCTCTTCAAGACCTTCTTTATGTATTCAGCCTGTGAAAGATACAACTTTCCCGCCACCTTATCACGATCGATTCGCATACCTAAGATTTGCTTGGCCTCTCCAAGGTCCTTCATAGCAAACCTATCAGACAACTTCTTCTTCAACTTGCTAACTTCCCTAGCACTAGAGCCTACCATCAACATATCATCAACATATAATAACAAAATGATATAACCACCATCATACCTCTTGAAGTAACAACAATGGTCAGCTTCACACATATTGATCTCAATCTCGTGCATAAACCCATCAAAATTCTTGTACCACTGTAATGGAGCTTGTTTCAAACCATACAAGCTCTTCTTCAATTTACAAACTGTTGGGGTTATACTGAGAAGTATGCTTTTACTTTGTATAACCAAACAGAATTTCTTATTTATTTTACTGAAATAAATTATTTATCACATGTTGCATTAAATATGAATGAATGTTATATATATTTACTGCATACCCGTTCGATAAGTCAGTACGTGTCAAGCTGTAGTTAATTTGGTGATACCAGATCACAGAAGATCAAATTAACAGCTCCTCGTGACTAAGTACAAATTCACAACCCAGATGGAAATGAACAACCCATCATGAAAGGTTGAAGTGTAAGGCTCAGATTGACTTGTCTTGACCAAGGGATTACACTAGTGCATTATGATGCGCTGAAAAGGACCTACAGGAGGATAAATTCTTCGGTACTGAATATACAAGAATTAGACCTCAGTGGTTCGTTATTTCGTAATCTTCGTTCCTTAAATAGGATCGTGTGAAATTAATAATTATTGCTTTGACTTATTATGGGAAGAGAATCAATGCGATTCGATACCTTGTATCTTGGGCAATATTATTAATTACATGACGATTGCTAAGATTTAATACGGAGAATCGCGTGCAAGTACGACTTGCTTGATTTGTCCCCTTGGTGGGCTCAGAAATTTTATCATACCAAATCTTGCAAGTGGAAATTTATTTCCTATATGGATAATAATGTTGAGTTGTCTTTACGCCAAGTACAAAGATGTTAATTAATATAAAGTCTGTTCAGTGGCTTAATTAATTAATGGACTAAGATAATCTTAAAACACGGGAAATAATAATCGGGAGCCATATTATTGAGAAGTCGTAATGTGGGTTAAGATGGATAGTTCAATATTAATTTTATAGTGGAGTAAATTAATATTAATGGGCTTGAATAATATTTTGGCTAAATATTAAAGCTTCATAGTCCATTGGAGGTCCAATCTTAATTCTCCTAAAGGCCCTCAAATAGCCCAAACTAAAGTCCAATTAATGAAAAGGAGAAGAAAATATTTTTTCCTATTTTTCCTCAATTATTTTCGAAAAAATTGGGTAGTTAGAGAGAAAAGATTTTCTTGGAAAGATTTTATGGAATATGTATTCTTGGAATACAAGTTTATCCCATAAATTCAAGAAAAGTCAAAGATCTTATTTCTTTCCTAACTAATTGATATTTTCGAAAATATCACTAATATTATGAGGTGGGATTTTTATGTAATATTTTATTATGGAGAAAAAAATATAGTGGATATATTCAAGATTTCTTGGAGATCAAGAAAAAGATTTTCCCATCTTATTCCTAGGTCAAGAATTCGACCACCTTTAGTGTTATAAATAGGGGATGAGTTTTTCATCCCCAAGTGCAATTCCATGTGTTGGAAAAATTAGAAATCCACAAAGGTGATGGCCAAATATTTTATTTTCTCCTTTAAGATTAAAATCGTTCGTTGATAATCCTCCCACCGGATTACGTTCGTGGACATGGGACATATTTGAGAAGGCACTTTGGGTTGATCCATCGTCTCAGCGGTTGTCTCTACGAGAGGTTATTATTTACGTAATTCCTAGATTCCGCATGCTTAGGTTTTACGTGAAATACGTGTACACATGATGTTTATTTGCTTATTAATTATTATGTTGAATTGAATTAGGATTAATTCATGTTAGTAATTAATTGATTAATTTAAATATGTATTTAAATTCACCTCGAATAGATCTGGGCACCCCTTATTTCCCAACACAAACAAGCTCACTATTCCCCTTTGACAAGTATCCCTCCTGTTGCTTCATGTAGATGTCCTCATCTAAGTCACCATGAAGAAAGACTGTTTTCACATCCATTTGTTCTAACACCAAGTTCTCTGCAGCCACCAAACTCAGAACTAACCGGATGGTAGTTAGCTTCACAACTGGAGTAAAAACATCATTATAATTAATACCATGTTTCTGCTGAAACCCCTTCACAACCAATCTTGCCTTGTAACGTTTGCTTCCATTAGCCTCCTCTTTGATTCTGTAAGCCCACTTATTATGCAGTACCTTCTTGCCCTTAGGGAGCTCAACTAGTTCCCAGGTTCCGTTAGTCATTAACGAATTCGTCTCATCATCCATCGCAAGTTTCCACTTGCTCACCTGCTCACTACGTGTAGCCTCTGTGCTCTCTCATCAGTCAACAATAAATAATGAAGAGAAGGTGAATACCTATCAGGAGATCTATGCTCTCTCATGGATCTCCGCAGCGGAATTATTGGTGGTGGTGTACTTGGTTCTCCCTCAACAATCTCCTAATCATCTAGAACCTCCTTGCTCCCACCTGAGTTCGAAATGTCTAACTCCACAACCTGAGTCTCAGAACCACCTTCTTTGGATATCCCCGACCTGTCTTTGTACAACACCTGCTCATTAAATACGACATCTCAACTACGAATTATCTTACGATTTTCCTCATCCCAAAATCGATAGCCAAATTCATCACCGCCATATCCAATAAATGTACATTTAACAGATTTAGCATCCAATTTACTTCTACTAGTAGCATCAATATGAACATATGAAACACACCCAAATACTCGAAGAAAAGACAGATTTACCTCCTTACCCGACCAGGCCTCCTCTGGTATGCCATTTTCCAAGGGAGTTGAGGGTCCTCTGTTTATCAAGTAGGCTGCAGTGTTAACTGCTTCTGCCCAAAACATCTTTGGCAGCCCACACTTCAATCTCATACTTCTAGCACATTCACATAACGTTATGTTCATAAGTTCTGCCACACCGTTCTGCTGGGGGGTTCCTCTCACGGTTTTCTCCATTCGAATTCCATTCGCCTCACAGAATTCTTTGAACTCACGGAGCTCGTACTCTCCACCATTATCAGATCTCAAACACTTCACTTTGAGACCCGTCTCAGTTTCTACAAGGGTCTTCCACTTCCTGAAAGCATTAAAGGCATCAGACTTATATTTCAGAAAATAAACCCATACCTTCCTCGTAGAGTCGTCAATAAAAGTCATGTAATATGATGCTCCACCAAGGGATGTCACTAGCGCTGGACCCCACAAGTCGCTGTGGACTAACTCCAGCTTCTGCTTCTTCAAGGTTCTGCCTCCCTTCAAAAAACTCACCCTTTTCTGTTTTCCAAATACACAGTTCTCACATAACCCGATGTCAACTGTCTTGAGGTCTGGCAGTTTGCCCTTTGAACACATAACTTTCATCCCTTTCTCACTCATGTGGCCAAGACGACAATGCCACAAATCTGCATTCCCTTTTTCACCAGCAAGAGCAATGCTGTCCCGGGTGTTGCCTATCATGTACAACGTTCCCTACTTATTGCCTCGAGCCACTACCATGGCACCTTTGGATATCTTCCACGTGTTGCAACCAAAGATCACCTTGTAACCCTCATCATTAAGCTGCCCTACTGAAATTAAATTCCTCTTCAATCCAGGAATATATCTCACATCTTTCAACTGCAAGACAGTTCCATTTGGTGTCTTGATCTAAACACCCCCCTTCCCTTTGATTTCCAGAGGCTCATCATCAACTAGATAAACCTTCCCAAAGTTCCCGGAAGTGTACTTCTCCATCACGTCATCACTGCTGCACGAATGAAGCGATGCTCCAGAATTTAACACCCACGATTCTAATGGACTGCTTACGCTCAAGATTAATGCATCTGAGCCCTCATCAGTGGCGGCGTTTGCTGAGTTGTCATTCTTCTTTGGTGCATTCCCTTGTGCCTTTGCTGGTGCCTTGCACTTCCTTTTGTAATGACCATGTTCATGACAATTGTAGCACTCAAATTGACTATTTTCCTTCTTGGGCTTATCTTTGCCCCTTGACTTTGATCTACCCCGATTTGGCTTCCCTTTGGATTCAGATCTGCCTCTGTTTCCGGCACTCAAGGCTGATCCTATGGCCACACCCAATTTTTTCCTGAGAATTTCTTTGCTCATGATCAGATCTCTAACCTCATCAAACTTAAGTTTCACTTTACCTGCTGAAGCACTAATAGACGTTACCATCCCACTCCAACTTTCTAGTAAAGAAGACAACAAAATTAGGGCTTGAACCTCATCATCAAAATCAATCTCAACCGAGCTCAATTGGGCTATCGTCATATTGAACTCATTTAGATGATTGGCTACCACAGTATCCTCTGCCATCCTCAGGTTGAATAACCTCCGCATCAGAAGAACCTTGTTCGCTGCAGACGGTTTTTCATACATCTCAGTCAAAATCTCCAGCATCTCCTTTGTGGTTTTTGCTTTCACCGTATGGAGGGCGACGTTCCTGGATAACGACAGACGAACCACACTCATCGCCTTCCTGTCCAACAACTTCCACTCGTCATCTTTCATATCTTCAGGCTTTGAACCCAAAGGTTGATACAAATTTTTACCGTACAGGTAATCCTCGATCTGCAATTTCCAGAATCCAAAATCCGTTCCATCAAACTTCTCAACAGGCGATTTCCCTTCAGCCATCATAATTGCTCCCACCAGATCCGTTGAACCCGATGCTCTAGTTACCAGTTGTTAGGATTTTAAAGCAGCAATTATGGAGAAAATAATAGAAACAGGAATTGAGGAATACAAATTTGGTTACCCAGTTCGTCAGGAATGACTATGTCTGGGGGCACTACCAAGCCAGGAGATCTACTATATTTTTGGTGATGTACAAATACAATGAGTTAAAAGTGTTTAAATATGAGACTGGGCCAAAACCCTAAAATCTGCGCACAGGCCTTCGGAACCGCTCGACCACGGGCCTTGGTCGAGAGGAAGTGCTCGACCTCATCACTTGGTCAAGCGCCTAGTGCGTGCTGCATGAGGGGGTGTTTGATCGAGCATAAGTGCTTGACCACGAGCACAGGTCGAGCACCTCCCGCGCACTGCTTCCCCGTTTCACTCAGGCTCCAACAATCCCAACACTTGGGACACATCTCCTTGGATAGATGGATTCCGTGTCTGAAAGGCACAAAGTCTTTCTTGGAATCTTGCATGCTGAATCGCTTCAAAACGGTGTCTATATATGACTCTTGCGAAAGCCCAATCATTCTTTTCCTGCAATCTCGAGAGATCTTGATCCCTAGGACGTGATCGGCTTCCCCTAAGTTCTTCATATCAAACTGTTTTGACAGCCATGCCCTTACGTCTGATAACATCTTTATATCGTTCCCGATGAGAAGAATGTCGTCTACGTATAGTACTAAGAATGCCAAGGCAGTTCCGTCACGCTTCTTATAAACACAACTTTTGAAATTATTTTGATCAAAACCATAGGATTTTATAACTTGATCGAAACACTGATTCCAAGCACGGGATGCCTGCTTTAGCCCATAAATGGACTTCTTTAGCTTGCAAACCAGATGCTCTTGGCCTTTTTCAATGAAGCCTTCAGGTTGTTGTATATAGATCTCTTCGTCAAGACTTCCATTAAGGAAAGCGGTCTTGACATCCATTTGCCAGATCTCAAAGTCTAGGTGCGCAGCAATCGACAAGAGAATGCGGATGGACTTGAGCATGGCTACGAGCAAAAAGGTTTCCTCATAGTCGATCCCTTATTTCTGAGTGTACACTTTCGCCACGAGTCTCGCTTTAAATGTTTCAACCTTTCCGTCCGGTCCCCTTTTTCTCTTGTATACCCACTTGCATCCAATGGGTTTTACCCCATTAAGTGGTTCGACTAGCTCCCATACTTTATTGTGATCCATTGAACCCATCTCGGCTTCCATTGCGGTTTGCCAAGAAGTTGCATCCTTGTCTTGGATCGCCTTGTTGTAGGACCATGGATCTGATTCTTCTCCTGAAATCAAGTCCGAGGACTCTCCTATCCCCAAGAATAGCTCGGGTTGTCTAACAACCCTCCCACTACGACGAGGTTCTGGTTGTGTAGGTGTGACGCTTGGTACTTCGTCTTGTACAGTTTGTAACGGAGTCGGCCCCCTAAGTTCTTCTAAGGTAATCTCGCTTCTAGGCTTTTTATCGTTCATATAGTCTTCTTCCAAAAATCTAAAGTGCGTACTAATTATGACCTTTTGATCTTCGGGACCATAGAACATGCATCCATTTGTTCCTTCGGGGTACCCTATAAACAACCTTAATTCCGAACGTGCATCCAATTTACTAGCTTCCTTATCCAACACGTATGCCAGACACCCCCAGATCCTATGTGTCCTAAGCTGGGCTTGCACCCTGTCCATAATTCTCTAGGGGATTTGGGAACCGATTTGGATGGCACTAAGTTTAGAATATAAGCTGTTGTTTGCAAGGCATAACCCCAGAACAATTTTGGTAAATCCGCATAACTCATCATTGACCTTACCATTTCTAGAAGCGTTCTATTTCTTCGTTCTAGAACCCCGTTTTGTTGAGGGGTACTGGGTGTAGTCAACTGGGATGCAATCCCTTCATCCGACAGGTAGTTCAAGAATTCATCGCTGAGGTATTCGCCTCCACGATCAGATCGTAGAAACTTGATACTCTTTTCCTTATGATTCTCTGCTTGAGCCTTAAATTCTTTGAATTTATCAAAGGTCTCAGATTTATGCTTCATTAGGAAAATGTACCCATAGCGTGAGTAATCATCGATACACGTAACGAAATACTCGTAGCCACCTCTTTCTTTGATTTGCATTGGACCACATACATTGGTGTGAATGATCTCCAACACTTCTTTAGCTCTAAGCCCCTTGGCTCCAAATGCCCTCTTGGTCATCTTACCCTCCAAGCATGATTCGCAAGTTGGAAATGGTTCAATCAGGAGGGACTCCAATGAACCATCTTGGACCAACCTTTGGATCCTTTTTGGATTAATATGACCTAATCTTAGGTGCCAAAGAAGTGTCTCGTTCACGTTAGTCGAACGTTTCCTTTTATTACTTGAAATAGTAGATGTGTTATAGGATGCATTCTGTGAGTGATGTGCACAATTAATAATATAGAGATTGTTCTGCAAAGTTCCACGACAGATAACCACATCGTTACGAAAAACAGTAACATGTTTATTAAAACGAACAAAATATCCATCAGCAAATAGTTTTGAAACAGAAATAAGGTTTTTGTGAAAAACAGGAACATAAAGAACATCTCTTAAAATTAAACGCTTGTCTTCAAAAGATAGGTGCACGTCTCCCACTGCTTCAGCTATCACTCTCGTAGCATCGCCTAGCGTGACGAGGATCTCTTTTTCACTAAGTTACCGAGTCCGCTTGAACCCCTGTAATGTGAAACAAACATGATCAGTGGAGCCCGTATCCATTACCCACGAATGGGTAGCATACGCAGCTAAACAAGTTTCAACAACTAGTGCCTGAGAATTACCTTTCTTTCCATTCCTTTTTGGGATTGGAACAGGCCGATTTCCAATGCCCCTTTTAACCGCAGTTAAAACACTTTTCCTTTGGTTTCTTCTGGATACCCAACCAACTGACTGCCTTACCTTTACCTTTCTTAGTAGGAGCTCTACTTCGCTTCTGACTGCTCATCTTAACTATGATCTTACCTTCCACTGGCCTAGATCTTGAAAGAAGTTTCTTAATCACCAAAGCTTCGTCTTCTTGTCCCAAATGTTTCTCAATCATCTCCAAGACCTCTTGTAGAGTATCCATAGTGAACATGTGATCGCTCATCACAAAACTACAAAAAAACTCATTAAACCATCTTGGAAGAGTCAGGAACAAGAGTTCGATTTGAGCCCCATCATCATACTTGGTACCGAGGTAAACAAGTTTTTCAAAATGACACCTAACTTTGAGAACATGATCCCTCACAGGTGTTCCCTCCATCATCTTTAGTCTAGCCACTGCTGGGAAATTAGGGGTGCCCGGATCTATTCGAGTTGAATTTAATTACATATTTAAATTAATCAATTAATTACTAACATGAATTAATACTCAACCAATTCAACATAATAATTAATAAGCAAATAAACATCATGCGTACAAGTATTTCACGTAAATCCTAAGCATGCAGAATCTAGGAATTACGTAAATACTAACCTCTCGTAGAGACAACCGCTGAGACGATGGATCAACCCAAAGTACCTTCTCAAATATGTCCCACGTCCACGAACGCAATCCAGTGGGAGGATTATCAACGAACGATTTTAATCTTAAAGGAGAAAATGAAATATTTGGCCACCACCTTTGTGGATTTCTAATTTTTCCAACAAATGGAATTGCCCTTGGGGATGAAAAATTCAGCCCCTATTTATAATACTAGGGTGGTAAAAAATTTGACCTAGGAATAAGATGGGAAAATCTTTTTCTTGATCTCCAAGAAATCTTGAATATATCCAATATATTCTTTTCTCCATAATTAAAATATTCCACAAAAATCCCACCTCCTAATATTAAGGATATTTTCAAAAATTTCAACTAAATAGGAAAGAAATAAGATCTTTGACTTTTCTTGAATTTATGGGATAAACTTGTATTCCAAGAATACATGCTCCATAAAATCTTTCCAAGAAAATCAAGAAAATCTTTTCTCTCTTCCTATCCATTATTTTCGAAAATTAATGAGGAAAAATAAGCCAAAATATTTTCTTCTCCTTTTCATTAATTGGACTTTAGTTTGGGCTATTTGAGGGGCCTTTAGGAGAATTAAGATTGGACCTCCAATGGGCTATGAAACTTTAATATTTAGCCAAAATATTATTCAAGCCCATTAATATTAATTTACTCCACTATAAAATTAATATTGAACTATCCATCTTAACCCACATTACGACTTCACAATAATATGGCTCCCGGTTATTATTTCCCGCGTTTAAGATTATCTTAGTCCACTAATTAATTAAGACAGTGGACAGACTTTATATTAATTAATATTTTTGTCCTTGGAGTAAAGACAACTCAACATTATTATCCATACCGGAAATAAATTTCCACTTGCAAGATTTGGTATGATAAAGATTATGAGCCCACCAAGGGGACAAATCAAGCAAACCGTACTTGCAAACGATTCTCCGTATTAAATCTTAGCAATCTTCATGTAATTAATAATATTGCCCAAGATACAAGGTATCGAATCACATTGATTTTCTTCCCATCATAAGTCAAAGCAATAGTTATTAATTACACATGATCCTATTTAAGGGACGAAGATTAAGAAATAACGAACCACTGAGGTCTAATTCTTGTATATTCAGTACCAAAGAATTTATCCTCCTGTAGGTCCTCTTCAACGCATCATAATGCACTAGTGTAATCCCTTGGTCAAGATAAGCCAATCTGAGCCTCACACTTCAACCTTTCATGATGGGTTGTTCATTTCCATCTGGGTTGTGAATTTGTACTTAGTCACGAGGAACTGTTAGTTTGATCTTCTGTGATCTGGTATCACCAAATTAACTACAATGTAACACGTACTGAATTATCGAACGGGTATGCAGTAAATATCTATAACATTCATTCATATTTAATGCAGCATGTGATAAATAATTTATTTCAGTAAAATAAATAAGAAATTCAGTTTGGTTATACAAAGTAAAAGCATACTTTTCAGTATAACCCCAACAGCCACGCCATCACGATGAAACTGTTTCGGTCATGCAGTTTTCTGTTGAAAACATTTCCTCAAGACTTCTGTGATGATCTCCGCAGCTGATTCAACATCCTCATGAATGTGTTTTAAATCATCAGACAATGAAGTCAAGATTATACACTTCATTGATTTGTTGGCTTGCTCCCAGATTTCATACAAAGATCTCTCCGCATTAGATGACCCTTCAGTAAGTTTTTCAGGTTTGGATCCACCAAGAACCCAATGTTGTGGTTGTGCAGTGAGGACAAATTTCATATTTCTTTTCCAAGTTACATAGTTTTCACCAGTAAGGTGATGTTCTTTGAGCATATATTTTAGTGGATTAAAAGGTTGCGACATGATGATACTGAAAATAAACATTCATCTTGTGTCAATATCCGGATCAACACAAAGAAAATCACATAATTCGATCACATGATTCATATTGAAATCTCAAAAAAATATGAACATGCATCAGCCAACATCTCGAAACAGTTTTAAATGAGCCTCTTGGGAGGGTCATCATTTAAATCACATTCAAGCAGGTTACAAAAAGAACAATTACAAACCTTTAATTTAAAAAAATTAATAGTTGGCTCCCACTTGACCAATACAAAATTGACAGGGACTTCAGTGAAGTATATGCATATCAATTTTGTACCTAAGTAATAACCATGATTAAATACAGAATTACTACTTTGTTTTGATCGAGCCTCTTGGGAGGGTCATCGTCGCCACTAATAATAATTCACAATCATCCTTTTGAGAATTTATTCATGTGAAAGCTTTCTTTTGGCCGTCCCTTAGGGGAATTTCTCCAAAAGATTTTACAAATAAATAAATCATGGAGGTCAAAATTAATTCGATTCAAAACCAAATTAATTTTTTAAAACATACTTAGTAATTTTTGAATTTGAGATTTTTCGTTGGGCAATTCTCATGCAAACACATTTAAACAAATTAAATAAAGCATAAGAAAATACAACAATAAATCAAGCAAAGCAGAAAAATAAACATATTGGGCACTGTTGGAAGATGAATTTAAATAAAGAATAAATTTTTTGATTAGATCTCAAAACCCCTGAGTATGACATGTTCAGAATAATCTTGATAGTCTGAGTGTCAGGTTTCAGTATAGAATAGTTCAGGAGATATCTGCACCATGTATAGTCAGCAGATTTTACTCAGGGACTACTGAAGACTCAGAGAATAGTAAAGACTCAGAGAATACAGAAGACTCAGAGATCATCAAGACTCGGAGAATATCAAGACCTAGAGAATATCAAGACTCGTAGAGATCATCAAGACTCGAGTAAAATATCAAGACTCAGAGATTACTGAAGACTCAGAGAATAGTGAAGACTCAGAGAATATTGAAGACTCAAAGATTACTGAAGACTTAGAGAATACTGAAGACTCAGAGATTACTGAAGACACAGAAGATGCAGAAGACGCTGAATACTCAGAAGAAACTGAAGACTCAGATGTTACTGAATACTCAGAGGGACTCTGAAGACTAGCCATCTGAGTACATGCAAACCGAGGAAGATGCACATTTATAATAAATAAATGTTGCTCTAACAAATTGATCGCAGATAAAAGGAACTAAAACTAAGTGTTGATTAAGGTTGTCTCACTCAGAACGTTTGACCGAAAAGAGCCGTTTTGTTTGTCTACATTCACTAAAGACAAGAACCAATCAGAGAGAGACAACATCAGATTTCATCGACCTTCGAAAGCGACAGGACCTTTGAATATGTCAGTAGTACTATGTTCCAGACTGCAAAACTTGGTGATTGGCTGCAATGGTTACTTGTTACCCAAAGCATGCAAGGATGTTTTCAAACCCTAAAAATAGTCGTTCATCAATAACCAAAAGAGGAAACCCTTGATACTATCTCTTCCAACGGATAGTTTTTTCAAGATTGACCTTGGAGAAGTTTCCTATAAATACCAGTGATCTTCATCATTGAAAGGTTACGGGAAATCCAAGCAACTCCAAAGCTCATTCGTATTCTTGCAAATTGAAGCACTCAAAAACCCTAAGATTTCTCAAGTGTTTCACATTAAAGAGAGCTTATTTTACTATGCGTAGAATATATATATATATATATATATATATATATATATATATATATATATCCAAAAGCTTAGTAGAGATATCCTAGCCTTTACATTTGTTCTTATTATCAAAGGATAACTCACCCTAGTTGGAAACTAACCAAACCCAAACCCTTTTGATAAGTAGTTTGAGTGTGTGTGATTGTTGGTGAGAAAGAGTTTTAAAGAGTAAGTAAGCTGCAGTTGAGTCAGCCAGAAAGCTCTAGAGAAGAAGTGAGTAAGCTGTTTTAGACAGTCAGAAAGCTTGTGTGTGTTGAGTTAGTAAGCTGCTGTAGTCAGCCAGAAAACTCAAGTAGAAAAGTTAGTAAGCTACTGTGTTCAGCCTGAAAGCTTTAGGTGATAGTGTGTTAAGTAATTTCTCTAAAGACCAGAGAGAGTGGACGTAGGAGCTTTGTCTCTGAACCACTATAATTTGCTGTGTTATTTGCTTTTTGTTTTGCATTTTATCCGTGTTCATATTTTCACTGAAAGCATACTGATTTTCTTGATATTCAGTTGGAAATAATCTACTGAACTTGCATCAAACTTGATCACAGCCTTAACCACTGTTTTACTAAGGAAAATATTTTCATCAAGATAAAACGAGCATAAACTTAGGGCCAACACTTTCCCCACCTTTGATTAGCTAGAGCAGATAATTACCAAACTGAATCAACTCTACTGAGTATTCAGTAAGATAATTATATGATCCAAGCTTCACAGGAACTCTGATAAAACTCAGAATCAGTTGGGCTAATCTGAAGCTACTGAAAGCTGCTCAGGATCACTGTCTCAAGAGACTTTGACTAATGACAATTTGTGCTTCTCAGGGCAAAATTCTCAGGACAACCTGACCATTCTGATCTCAGTAAATAAAAAGTTTTAAAAATCACTGAACACGTGTATTCCCCCCATACACGTGTAAGACTCGTTACACCGGGACCAACAAGTGGTATCAGAGCAGTGGTTCATTTTGACCACTTGCTTTGGTAGCCATAGTCTATTTGCTGAAAGACTTTGGTGGTCTACTGAATTGATCTTACTGCTGATATCTTACAAGGCTCATTCATCATGCCTTCTAAGAAACTTCCTATGTTCTCTGTTGAGAGCTACGACTATGGAGATTGAAAATGCAGGCACACTTGTATTCTAAGCATGAAAGAATGTGAAGAGTGTTTTCTCAAGGACCATTTAAGTACACTGTTGTGAATCCCAGAATCACTGATGCTGAGAGAGATGATCCCAGAGATGAATTTCCTAAACCTGATGACCAACTTACTCCTGATGAGAGAAAGTTAGTTAATTTGGACTATATTGCTAAAGATACTCTATATAGCACTATTGATGACGGTATTATGGGAATGATTTCTCACTGTGAAACAACCAAAGAAATATGGGACACACTTGCTATCATGTGTCAAGGCACATATCATATTAAAGAGAACCAACTTTCTGTTGCCATTGCAAAGTTTGACAACTTTGAAATGGAAGATGGTGAATCCATTGACAAATTGGAAGTCAGATTCACTAGCATCATGAATGATCTGAATGCTCTTGGGAAAAGATACCCACAAAGAGAAGTGGCACTGAAAATTCTTAGAGGATTGTCTAAGAAATGGGATATACATGCTGTGGTGATTGAAAACACCAAGAATATTGATTCTATGCCATACCAACATGTTTTCTCTGAACTGAAAGCTTATGAATTTGTGATTGATAAGAAAACTAAGAAATCTTATAGCAAAGATGAATCTTCATCTAGCAAGAATGTGGCTTTCAAAGCCAAAGAGAAATCCTATAAAGCTAAAGAGTCTGATAACTCACTTGCCAAAAATCAGGATGAGCAAGAGGATAAGCTAGTACTGTTGGCAAGGAGGTTTGAAAGACTCAATAGCAGATATGGGAAATATAAGAAATACTATAAGAACAACAGGTACAGGAACAGGAATAACTCAGAAGCTGAGGACAGATCCACTGAGAAAAGGAAGGACCACAAAGCTGAAGGATCCTCATCCAGAAAGAAGGACTCCAAAACCAAGGAGGAAAGTGATCAGGATGATGATGCAAACAGATGTTATAACTGCCAGAAGAAAGGTCACTTCCAGTATGATTGTCCTGAGCTGAGTGCCAAAGAAAGAAAGGAGAGACAAGCCAAGAGAGACAAAAAGATCTCTAACAAAAAGGTTATGATTGCTGAAGAAGAAGAACAATCTAAAGAAGGATCCAAGTCTTCAGAAGAGATATTCTAAGATAGTGATAGTGATGATGTCTGCCTTGTTGCTATTGAGGAGGTAAATTCTTCTATCTCTGTTGTTGCTCCTACACAAGCACCTGAGTTATCAAGTTCACTGTAACCTGTAATTTTGACTTGATGGATTCTTTTGAGAATCTTATAAAGGACTATTCTGTGTTACAAGAACTGCTCATAGAAACTCAAGAGCAGAATAAGGAACTGATTGCTGAAAATCTGAGGTGGAAAGACTCTAATGCTGCTGAGATCACTTCTCAATTAATGGGAACTACTAATGAACTGGATAATCTGAAAGTACACTTCTCAGAAAAGGAGAAAGTGATAGAGGCCCTGAATGGAAAATTAGAGAAATCCACTGAAGAAAATCATCTTATCAGGACTGAGTTCAATGACCTCTTTGAGAAACATGAAACTCTAAAGAAAAGTGAGGATAGTTTGCGGAGAAAGTTAACTCTATTGAATTCTACATCTAAAGCAATAGATGAAATTTAGAGTTAACAAAGACCTGCAACTATAAAGGCTGGATTGGGATATAATCCAGGGGGAACCTCATAAGGTCATCTGAATGCTGCTTCTTCTAGTAGCATTAAGACTATCTTGTTAAACCGGTGGTATGTACTAATCTTCTTACTGAAGAACAACCCCGTGTTTTAGACAAGGGTAAAGGACCTATGGTTTCAGAAAAACTGAGGTTCAGGTAAGAAAGCTCAAACCTCAGGAAAAGACTAGAAAACTTGAACACTCAGTAGGAAATTCTCAGGCCAGTACTTCGAAGCCTCAGGCTAAGAATACCAACCTGAAGAAATCTGCACTAAACCATCAGAGGAATCTTCAGAAAAGAAACACTCAGTAGAGATATTCTCAACTGAAGAGACCAAGTCCTCAAAACATTGAAAGACCACAATTTTAGTACAGGCAACCTAAACCCCACTTGCCTAAGGGTAAAGGTTTCCTGAACCCAAGTCAGCAGAGACATAGACTAGCTGCACCAAGACCAAAGCATTGGAAAAAGAGGTCTGAACCCAAGAAGAATTCTATGGCTCATGTTCATGCTAAGGTGGCACTCATACACAGGATACTGCCAAGGCACCTAGGGTGGTGAATGTGTATGTAGATGTTTATGGGAGGCAAATCAGCCACTCTAAAGTAATTAGAGTTATCAGGCAGATTTGGGTTCCAAAAAGGTACATCTAACTTGGTAGGACCCTACGCCAAATGGGTACCTAAGGCCTGATCTATTTTTCAGGTGAAGGGAAAGGGCACTGAGCTGAATGAAGACAACATAACCCTGATGAGTGGAAGTGAAGTAGCTCCTGCTACATGGTATCTGGACAGTGGATGTTCAAGACACATGACAGGATACAAACATTTACTCACTAACTATGTTGAGCAAAAAGGCCCTCAGATTACTTTTGGAGATAATTCCAAAGGACAGACTGAAGGATATGGAACTCTTGAAGTTGATTATGTTCATATCCATGGTGTTTTATATGTTTATGGTTTAAAGCATAAGTTGCTTTCTATCAGTCAATTCTGTGACAAAGGATTCAATGTTGAGTTCTCAAAGAACTTATGTTATGTGAAAGACAATGCTTCAGAGAAAATTCTACTGACTGGTACTAGAAAGGGAAATGTGTATCTTGATGATTGGAGTTTAACTCCTAAAGATACATGTTTGGTTGCAAAAATTTCTACTGATACCAGTTGGTTGTGGCACAAAAGACTGAATCACTTAAACTTCAAAACCCTGAACAAACTTGCAAGATTAACACTTGTGAGGGGGTTACCAATTGAAGTATTCAGTAAAGATCATGTATGTGATGCATGTCAGAAAGGAAAGCAAATCAAAGCATCATTCAAAATCAAAGTAGATGTTTCTACTGATAGAATATTACAACTGTTGCATATGGATCTCTTTGGTCAAGTGACACCTGTGAGAACTAATGACAGGAAATATACACTTGTGGTAGTTGATGACTACTCTAGATACACATGGGTCATATTCTTACTCAGTAAGAAAGAGACTCAGACAAAATTGCCTGAACTACTGAAAAGACTCAGTACTGAAATGAATCTGAGTGTGGTCAAAATCAGATCAGATAAAGAAACTGAATTTATCAACCATATTATATCTGATTATTGTGCAGCAAATGGAATAGCTCATGAAACATCAGCTGCAAGGACTCCACAACAGATTGGTGTTGCTGAAAGAAGAAATAGGACTCTGAAAGAAGCTGGAAGAACAATGATTGCTGAAGCTGATATTCCTAAGAGATTTTGGGCTGAAGCTATCAACACTGCATGCTACTCTCAGAACAGATCCATGCTGACCAAGAATCACGGAAAAACTCCTTATGAGTTATGGAATGAAAGGAAGCCTCTCATTTCTTTCTTTCGTGTGTTTGGTTGCAAGTGTTTCATACACAATAATGGTAAAGATCAGTTGAAAACTTTTGATAGCAAAGCTGATGAAGGGATATTCTTAGGATATTCTAAAGTCAGTAAAACCTTCAGAGTTTACAACTGTAGGACTCTTATTGTGGAAGAAACACCTCATGTTATTTTTGATGAATCTATCTGTGTTCAGAAGTAACATGAACATGACTCAGGAGAACAGACCAAGTGAATCACCAGACTTAGCCTGAAAAAGAATGATAAAACATCCTATGAACCTGAAAAGAAGAAGTCTATCACTTTTTATGAATGGAGTGAATCAGACTCAAACAAAGAAGTTCAGGATGGAAATACTCAGGATGGTGAGACTCAGGATGAAAATTCTCCACTGAAGGAAAGCCAACACACTAAAGCTGACCAATCTGAACATACACTAGTTCAGACTCAGGTATGTAATCCCGATGAAGATGTGGTCACAACTGAGGCAAACTCTGAATCTATCAACCAAGGGGGAACAAATGTCTCTGACAATGTTCTGAATGGAATTTCCCCTGAGGAAGATGATTCCATTTCTCCTTTTCTGTTGTTCCCTGAATTTGATGAATTACCTGAACCTAACATTTCTGATGTTGAGGATACTACTAAAGGGGGAACATCCAGGAGAAAATGGTTGGATAGTCATCCTACAAGTCAGATTGTTGGTGATCCATCAGAAGGTGTTAAAACAAGAAGGTTCCATGGATAAAGTGCTTTGTTCTGCTGCTTCCTATCTGAAAAAGAACCTACTGAGATTGAAGAAACTCTTCAAGATTCCTTCTGGATTACTGCTATGCAAGAAGAGCTGAACCAATTCACAAGAAATGAAGTTTGAGAGCTAGTGGACAGACCTAAGAGACACAATGTGATTGGAACTAAGTGGGTGTTCAAAAATAAGAGAGATGAAAACAACAACATTGTGAGAAACAAGGCAAGGCTAGTTGCACAAGGTTATTCTCAAGAAGAAGGCTTGGATTATGATGAAAACTTTGCACCTGTTGCAAGACTAGAAGTCATCAGATTATTTCTTGCATATGCTGCCCACATGAAATTTACAGTCTATCAAATGGATGTGAAAAGTGTATTTCTGAATGATGTGCTTAAGGAAGAAGTATATGTGGAACAACCTCCAGGATTTTGTCAGAATGACCAAGTTTACAGGCTCAGGAAAGCCTTGTATGGTCTCAAACTAGCACCCAGAGCATGGTATGATACTCTCTCTCAGTTTCTTACTGACCATGGTTTTATCAAAGGAACTGTTGATAGAACTTTGTTCAGGATAGAAGATGGGAAAGATATCTTAATTGTTCAGATTTTTGTGGATGACATCATATTTGGATCTCCAAATCATCAGTTGTGTGAGAAGTTTTCTACTCTGATGAAAGGAAAGTTTGAGATGTCTATGATGGGGGAGATGAATTTCTTTCTTGGACTTCAGGTGAAACAGACTAAGGAAGGAATATTCATCAATCAAGCTAAATACACCAGAGATCTGATTGCTAAGTATGGTGTACATAATTGCAATGCAGTTAGAATTCTCATGAATACTAACTACAAGATGGATCCTGATCCTGAAGGTAAATCAGTAAATCATTCTGATTATAGAGGGATAATTGGATCATTGCTATATCTCACTGCAAGTAGGCCTGATATAACATTTGCTATTGGGATATGTGCAAGATACCAAGCTAATCTTAAGGCTAGTCACATGGAGGCTGCCAAAAAGATTCTGAAATATCTTAAAGGCACTCGTGAATAAAGGATTATGGTATCCGGTGATGATAACCTTGAATTAATGGTTATTGGGATCTTCGATTATGGAGGATGTATAATTGTGAAGTCTACCACAGAACTTGTAAATTTCTTGGAAGTAAACCGATATCATGGTTTTCAAAGAAACAAACCTCGAGAGCAACCAAGATTAGAAATTTGAATACATGGTTGCAGGAAGTCACAGCAGCATGATTCTTTGGCTCAGACAACAATTGAGGGATTATAAGATTATAGCTAATGAAGTACCTATATTTTGTGATAATAATAGTGCAATTGCTATTACACAAAATCCAGTATTGCACACAAGATGTAAGCATGTTGATATCAGACATCACTTCATCAGAGATCATGTTGAAAAGTAGGACATTAGAATGGAGAAAATTCATACTGATAAACAGAGAGCTGACATCTTGACAAAACCTTTGGCTGAATCAAGATTTCAGGAACTATCAGTTGAATTAGGTATGTTGGATCTAGGTGAATAGGGCAAATCTGAAAAATTGAAGGTTTTCAGATGCATGAAGTTTTTTAGGTTTCTACTGAAAAACTCAGGATAAAACTGAAAGTCCTGAACACTGAGTCTTGGGAAACTCAAGTAATCCTGAAGTTCAGTACTCAGTTTTATACTGACTTTTTATCAAGGTCAAAAATCAGTAAGACTGACAGTTAAAATTAGTTTGAAGAAGTATTGACTCATGCACCACATTTATTGGCAAACTGAATCTCATAAATCATTGGCAATAAATGATAAAACACCTGAGGAAATAATTGGGCGGGACGTTTGAAATTCTCGAGGAAAGTCAATGGTCTACATGAACAGTAATTAAATCACTGTTCATTATTCACCAATAAGGATAAATTGGCGGCTAAGTACTTGTGGAATCGTCCTTTCAATTACCCATTTTAACCGGTTTTAATCATGACCATCAAATTCCTCAATCCACGCGATTTTCCGTGAATCAAAGTCTTATATCCCTTACTAAGACTTCATCCAAGCCCTATTTCAAAAACCTTCATCTTTACGAAATATTTTGTCTTCCCAAAATCTCCGATTACCCAAATTTTTTCCAGTTTCCAAAAACCCTTCACTAAAAATTACCAAATGACGCTCTCTGTCTACCACAAACTTGTTGTTACCAACAAACCCTGGTACGAGAATGTCATTTCTCTGGAAAGCACATCCAACACGGCTCACGAGGAGGAGGCGTTGCATATGCTTCGCTTGGCAAAGCTTACCTGTCTGGTCGCCAATCAACCAGATGCCGAATACGCCAAAGTGGTAATAGAGTTTGTTGCCAATATGCAATTAGATGAGAAAAATTGCATAGACTCTAAGATTACAGTGTCGCATCTAGTACGGTCAGAGAAGTATGTGGATTTTGTTAGGGAGTTGTACATTATCCCTAAGAATTTAAATGCTATATATGAGCTAAATGATAGAGGGGAGGACCCTACGTTGTACATGGTGGGTAGGGAACAAGAATACTTAGATCAAATTACTGAGCATCCGATAAAGTTTGAAGCTACTTTGAATAAAAAACATTTAAAGCCTAAATATCGAGTACTGTTAGATATTGTGAGCAAATGCATTATGAGTGGATCTAGTAGTTTCGAGCAGATAAGCAAGTCTAAGTTGAGGTTAATGGCGGCCATTGAAGACTCACCCTCAAGGGCATTTAATTGGTTGCACTACTTGATCAAAGTGATCAGTGATCAAGCCAAGCACATTCAAAAGGTGAATGGTACAGTAGTGATCAAAGGAAAAATCCTACATGCAACCAAGATTGCATTTATCTTGGAAACATGCAGAGTGGAGGAGGACATCTTTGCCGATACAACTTCTTTTCCATGATCCAAGATCATGTTCAAACCAACCAAGAAAACTATGAGGGAGAAGAAAGAGAAAGTTACTGAGTCTCATGAGGAGAGGACAGAAGAAGAGGCTGAGGAGGATAGTTCAGTGGTTGAGCAAGTCAGGGAAACCAGACAAACTGCTCAGAAATCCACTGAGGACACTGATGAAGAAGCTAAGCAAGCCAGGGGCAAAGCCCTGATGAAACTAAAGAAGGAGAAAGGAGAAAAGATGAAGAAGAAAGCATTGGCTCCTCATAAGCGAAAAAGGCTTCACACTATTGCGGAAAAAGAGGCCAGTGAAACTGAGGAAACCCAAACTGAGGATCAGCAAGGGTTGAAATCTCCACTTCAGGTTCTTGCTCAGGTGGTGAAGAATGTACAAGAGCAAGAAACTGAGGAACACGTTTTCTCAGAGGTACTCGAAACCTCTCCGAGTTCAGATAAAATTTCTCAGGAAATTTTAAAGGGACCTCAGACCACAACTGAAGAAAGACCAACTCAGACTTCAGAACAATCTGAACCTCAAGAATTGCTGAACTTAGATGCACTCCTGAATGAACCTTTTATCGATCCATCAACATTACAAATGATACAATCTGAGCCTAATGTTCCTGAGAGCTCAGAGTTGAAGAAGGGAGAAGCGGAAGAAACTGAATGGCGAAGCTAGGGGGAACGGTTCATCCTTGAAAGATACCCTGAGCTAAGCACTTATCCTGACCTTCAGGATCTCTTCTTCAGGCTCAGAACAACTGTATACATTCTGAATTAGACACTTCCTGAGATGCTGAACATAGCCCCATTCAGAGGAGAGGACTGGTGGAATGCTGAAACTGCTGTGTTGACAGAGTTTTCAGGCTTTAGAAAGACCAAGCTCAGGATGAAGGTTACTGATTTCGACGAGCTGGTTAAAAGAAAGATAGCTGAGAAGAAGAATGTTGAGGCTGGTGAATCCAGTGCTCATAATCAGGAAGAGGATAGAGATCAAGGAGGAGAAAAGGAACCAGAGAAAGAAACTGATCCTGAGAAAGAGTCTGAACAAGACAAAGAAACTTAGGATGATGTACACAAAGAAGCAGCCACTGAGCAGACTGATACCAGACAACCTCAGACTAAAGTTAACACTCTTCAGGTACATTTTGGCACTATTGTAAATTATGCCAAAGTTACTGAAGTACCTATCTTTAAGTCTGTTGTTTATGGTATGCAGACTGAGGCTCAATTGGAGCATCCAACTCAGTTGGAACCAGTTGTTCAAGCTCCAGTGGTTGATCTAACCCCAATCCTGGATGAACTCTAAAAGATAGAGCCAATGGTGGAAAAGATGACTCAGATGGAAGTAACATTGGCTGGTCATAAATGTGATTGGAACTAAGATGAAGTTTGAGAGCTAGTGGACAGACCTAAGAGACACAATGTGATTGGAACTAAGTGGGTGTTCAAAAATAAGAGAGATGAAAACAACAACATTGTGAGAAACAAGGCAAGGCTAGTTGCACAAGGTTATTCTCAAGAAGAAGGCTTGGATTATGATGAAAACTTTGCACCTGTTGCAAGACTAGAAGTCATCAGATTATTTCTTGCATATGCTGCCCACATGAAATTTACAGTCTATCAAATGGATGTGAAAAGTGTATTTCTGAATGGTGTGCTTAAGGAAGAAGTATATGTGGAACAACCTCCAGGATTTTGTCAGAATGACCAAGTTTACAGGCTCAGGAAAGCCTTGTATGGTCTCAAACTAGCACCCAGAGCATGGTATGATACTCTCTCTCAGTTTCTTACTGACCATGGTTTTATCAAAGGAACTGTTGATAGAACTTTGTTCAGGATAGAAGATGGGAAAGATATCTTACTTGTTCAGATTTTTGTGGATGACATCATATTTGGATCTCCAAATCATCAGTTGTGTGAGAAGTTTTCTACTCTGATGAAAGGAAAGTTTGAGATGTCTATGATGGGGGAGATGAATTTCTTTCTTGGACTTCAGGTGAAACAGACTAAGGAAGGAATATTCATCAATCAAGCTAAATACACCAGAGATCTGATTGCTAAGTATGGTGTACATAATTGCAATGCAGTTAGAATTCTCATGAATACTAACTACAAGATGGATCCTGATCCTGAAGGTAAATCAGTAAATCATTCTGATTATAGAGGGATAATTGGATCATTGCTATATCTCACTGCAAGTAGGCCTGATATAACATTTGCTATTGGGATATGTGCAAGATACCAAGCTAATCTTAAGGCTAGTCACATGGAGGCTGCCAAAAAGATTCTGAAATATCTTAAAGGCACTGTGAATAAAGGATTATGGTATCCAGCTGATGATAACCTTGAATTAACTGGTTATTCAGATGCTGATTATGGAGGATGTATAATTGACAGGAAGTCTACCACAGGAACTTGTAAATTTCTTGGAAGTAAACTGATATCATGGTTTTCAAAGAAACAAACCTCAGTAGCAACCAGTACTACTGAAGCTGAATACATGGCTGCAGGAAGCTGTTGTGCACAGATTCTTTGGCTCAGACAACAATTGAGGGATTATAAGATTATAGCTAATGAAGTACCTATATTTTGTGATAATAATAGTGCAATTGCTATTACACAAAATCCAGTATTGCACACAAGATGTAAGCATGTTGATATCAGACATCACTTCATCAGAGATCATGTTGAAAAGTAGGACATTAGAATGGAGAAAATTCATACTGATAAACAGAGAGCTGACATCTTGACAAAACCTTTGGCTGAATCAAGATTTCAGGAACTATCAGTTGAATTAGGTATGTTGGATCTAGGTGAATAGGGCAAATCTGAAAAATTGAAGGTTTTCAGATGCATGAAGTTTTTTAGGTTTCTACTGAAAAACTCAGGATAAAACTGAAAGTCCTGAACACTGAGTCTTGGGAAACTCAGTAATCCTGAAGTTCAGTACTCAGTTTTATACTGACTTTTTATCAAGGTCAAAAATCAGTAAGACTGACAGTTAAAATTAGTTTGAAGAAGTATTGACTCATGCACCACATTTATTGGCAAACTGAATCTCATAAATCATTGGCAATAAATGATAAAACACCTGAGGAAATAATTGGGCGGGACGTTTGAAATTCTCGAGGAAAGTCAATGGTCTACATGAACAGTAATTAAATCACTGTTCATTATTCACCAATAAGGATAAATTGGCGGCTAAGTACTTGTGGAATCGTCCTTTCAATTACCCATTTTAACCGGTTTTAATCATGACCATCAAATTCCTCAATCCACGCGATTTTCCGTGAATCAAAGTCTTATATCCCTTACTAAGACTTCATCCAAGCCCTATTTCAAAAACCTTCATCTTTACGAAATATTTTGTCTTCCCAAAATCTCCGATTACCCAAATTTTTTTCCAGTTTCCAAAAACCCTTCACTAAAAATTACCAAATGACGCTCTCTGTCTACCACAAACTTGTTGTTACCAACAAACCCTGGTACGAGAATGTCATTTCTCTGGAAAGCACATCCAACACGGCTCACGAGGAGGAGGCGTTGCATATGCTTCGCTTGGCAAAGCTTACCTGTCTGGTCGCCAATCAACCAGATGCCGAATACGCCAAAGTGGTAATAGAGTTTGTTGCCAATATGCAATTAGATGAGAAAAATTGCATAGACTCTAAGATTACAGTGTCGCATCTAGTACGGTCAGAGAAGTATGTGGATTTTGTTAGGGAGTTGTACATTATCCCTAAGAATTTAAATGCTATATATGAGCTAAATGATAGAGGGGAGGACCCTACGTTGTACATGGTGGGTAGGGAACAAGAATACTTAGATCAAATTACTGAGCATCCGATAAAGTTTGAAGCTACTTTGAATAAAAAACATTTAAAGCCTAAATATCGAGTACTGTTAGATATTGTGAGCAAATGCATTATGAGTGGATCTAGTAGTTTCGAGCATATAAGCAAGTCTAAGTTGAGGTTAATGGCGGCCATTGAAGACTCACCCTCAAGGGCATTTAATTGGTTGCACTACTTGATCAAAGTGATCAGTGATCAAGCCAAGCACATTCAAAAGGTGAATGGTACAGTAGTGATCAAAGGAAAAATCCTACATGCAACCAAGATTGCATTTATCTTGGAAACATGCAGAGTGGAGGAGGACATCTTTGCCGATACAACTTCTTTTCCATGATCCAAGATCATGTTCAAACCAACCAAGAAAACTATGAGGGAGAAGAAAGAGAAAGTTACTGAGTCTCATGAGGAGAGGACAGAAGAAGAGGCTGAGGAGGATAGTTCAGTGGTTGAGCAAGTCAGGGAAACCAGACAAACTGCTCAGAAATCCACTGAGGACACTGATGAAGAAGCTAAGCAAGCCAGGGGCAAAGCCCTGATGAAACTAAAGAAGGAGAAAGGAGAAAAGATGAAGAAGAAAGCATTGGCTCCTCATAAGCGAAAAAGGCTTCACACTATTGCGGAAAAAGAGGCCAGTGAAACTGAGGAAACCCAAACTGAGGATCAGCAAGGGTTGAAATCTCCACTTCAGGTTCTTGCTCAGGTGGTGAAGAATGTACAAGAGCAAGAAACTGAGGAACACGTTTTCTCAGAGGTACTCGAAACCTCTCCGAGTTCAGATAAAATTTCTCAGGAAATTTTAAAGGGACCTCAGACCACAACTGAAGAAAGACCAACTCAGACTTCAGAACAATCTGAACCTCAAGAATTGCTGAACTTAGATGCACTCCTGAATGAACCTTTTATCGATCCATCAACATTACAAATGATACAATCTGAGCCTAATGTTCCTGAGAGCTCAGAGTTGAAGAAGGGAGAAGCGGAAGAAACTGAATGGCGAAGCTAGGGGGAACGGTTCATCCTTGAAAGATACCCTGAGCTAAGCACTTATCCTGACCTTCAGGATCTCTTCTTCAGGCTCAGAACAACTGTATACATTCTGAATTAGACACTTCCTGAGATGCTGAACATAGCCCCATTCAGAGGAGAGGACTGGTGGAATGCTGAAACTGCTGTGTTGACTGAGTTTTCAGGCTTTAGAAAGACCAAGCTCAGGATGAAGGTTACTGATTTCGACGAGCTGGTTAAAAGAAAGATAGCTGAGAAGAAGAATGTTGAGGCTGGTGAATCCAGTGTTCATAATCAGGAAGAGGATAGAGATCAAGGAGGAGAAAAGGAACCAGAGAAAGAAACTGATCCTGAGAAAGAGTCTGAACAAGACAAAGAAACTTAGGATGATGTACACAAAGAAGCAGCCACTGAGCAGACTGATACCAGACAACCTCAGACTAAAGTTAACACTCTTCAGGTACATTTTGGCACTATTGTAAATTATGCCAAAGTTACTGAAGTACCTATCTTTAAGTCTGTTGTTTATGGTATGCAGACTGAGGCTCAATTGGAGCATCCAACTCAGTTGGAACCAGTTGTTCAAGCTCCAGTGGTTGATCTAACCCCAATCCTGGATGAACTCTAAAAGATAGAGCCAATGGTGGAAAAGATGACTCAGATGGAAGTAACATTGGCTGGTCATAAATGTGATTGGAACTAAGATGAAGTTTGAGAGCTAGTGGACAGACCTAAGAGACACAATGTGATTGGAACTAAGTGGGTGTTCAAGAACAAGAGAGATGAAAACAACAACATTGTGAGAAACAAGGCAAAGCTAGTTGCACAAGGTTATTCCCAAGAAGAAGGCTTGGACTATGATTAAACCTTTGCAACTGTTGCAAGACTAGAAGCCATTAGATTGATTCTTGCATATGCTGCCCACACGAAATTCATAGTCTATCAGATGGATGTGAAAAGTGCATTTCTGAATGGTGTGCTTAAGGAAGAGGTTTATGTGGAACAACCTCCAGGATTTAGACAGAATGACCAAGTTTACATGCTCAGAAAAGCCTTGTATGGTCTAAAACAAGCACCCAGAGCATGGTATGATACACTTTCTCAATTTCTCACTGACCATGTCTTGGGAGATGAATTTAAGATATATGATTTTGATTAGATCCCAAAAACCCCTGAGTATGACATGTTCAGAATGATCTTGATAGTTGAGTCAGGATTCAGTTTTAGAGTATTCAGGATGTTATCTGCAAAATGTATAGTCAACAGATATAGTTCAGGATAGGTTCTGAGGACTCTGAAGAACACAGTATGTTTCTGAAGAAACTGAAGTTTCAGTATGAAACTGAAGGTTCTGAAGACTCAGTATGAAACTGAGATACTGAAGACTCAGTATGATACTGAGGAACTGAAGACTCAGCATGAAGATTCAGTATCAGTCAGTATGACTCAGAAGACTCTGAAGACCCTGAAGGCTCAGAAGACTCTGAAGACGCAAGGCTGAAGAACTGAAGACTGAAGATCAAGAATACTGAAGGCACAAGTAATTACTGAAGACTCAGTAATGTACTGAATGCTCAGTATAAACCTGAATGTTCCGAGGCACTAAATATATCTATCTGAAGGATGCAATACTGAGAAGATCGTGATTCCTTAGAAAATAGATATTTGCCAAGACATTCAAATGCAGACAAAAGGAACTAAGTCAGAAGTGTTGTTAAGGTTATATCAAACTCAGAGTTTGTAACCAAAAAGAGCCGTTGAAGGTGTCTACCTTTAACTGGAGACAAAAGTTAAAAAGAGGAAGACGACACTGTACCATACTGACACTGACAGTGACAGGTCGCTGAAAAAGATGTCAGATGTACAAAAGTTCCAGACTGCAAAAAAAGTGAAGACCGACTACATGAAAGGTTATTGCCTAAAACGTGCTAGGGAGTTTCAAACACTAAATATAGCCGTTTCTCACACACCACAAGAGGAAACTCACGAAGCTATCTCTCCAACGGATAGTTTTCAAAAGTGACCTTGGTGTATGCCTATAAATACTGATGACCCTCTACATTGTAAGGTTACGGGAAATTTATACGCAACTCAAGAGCTCAAACTTATTCTTGCAAAAGTTAGAGCACTCGAAAAACTTAGAATTTCCCAAGTGCTTCTATATTGAAGAGAGCTCACTAAACTAAGCCTAGCTTGATAAGATTTATCCAAAGCTTAGTCGAGATAACCTAACCCTTTGCATTGTGCTTCATTGTAAAGGATATCTCATCCTAGTTGGAAACCAACCGAGAAACCCCAAACCCTTGAGAAGGTAGTTGGAGTGTGTTTGTTGGTGAGAAGAGTTGTAAAGAGTTAGTAAACTACGCGGAGTAGTCAGAAAACTCTAGAGGAGAAGTTAGTAAGCTACAGGGGTAGTCTGAAAGCTTGTTTGTGTTTGAGTAAGTAAACTACGGAGGTAGTCGTAAAAGCTCAAGGTCGGGTTGAGTAAGTAAACTCGTGGAGTAGTCAGAAAACTCAGGGCCGAGTTGAGTAAGTAAACTACGGCGAGGTAGTCGGAAAGCTCGAAGTGATTAGTGAATTTCTCTGGAGGATCGAGAGAGTGGATGTAGGAGCTTGAGTCTCTGAACCACTATAATTCTTTGTGTTGTTTATTGCTTTCCTTATATCGTGTTTAAGCATTGCATTGACTTGATTTTGAAAGCATACTTTTCACTGATATTCAGTTGGAATCAATCCACTGAAGTTGCATGTAATTGAATCACAGCCTAATCACTATTTCATAAAGGGAAGGTTTTCAGCAAAGCTTAAAACGAGTATAAACTAAAGGGCCAACCATTCCGCACGACTGAGTAGCTAGAACAGATAGTTACCAAACTGAACTCTCTTCTAAGGATTCAGTAAGTTAGTTATCTGATCCAAGCAACTCAGGATCTCTGACACTCAGGACTCAGTTGGGATTATCTGAGGTTTCGAAAGCATTTCGGGATCACATCTCGAAGAGACTTTGACTCGAGCGATCTCGTGCTTCTCGAACCTAATCTTGTGGATTATCGACCCAAAGTGACCTCGATGAAAAAAAAGTTTAAAAAACACTGAACACGTGTATTCCCCCCCATACACGTGTAAGACTCGTTTGCACCGGGACCAACAAGTGGTATCAGAGCAGTGGTTCAACTTGACCACCTGCTTTGTTGACCAAAGTTTTATTTTCAAAAATACTTGTGGTCTATCTGAACTGATCTTATTTGCTGAATTTTTTTTTTCTTTTCAAAAGATCAGATAAAAATGTCTTCCAAAAAACTTCCCATGTTCTCAGTGGAGAACTATGATCTATGGAGACTGAGAATGCAGGCTCATCTGTATTCCAAACATGAGCGTATGTGGAGAGTGGTCTCTCAAGGACCATTCCAATTTACTGTGGTGAATCGAGGAGAAAACAGAAGATGAGAGAATTGATCCTAGAGCAGAATTTCCTAAGTCTGATGACCAACTGACTCCTGAGGAGAGAAAGTTAGTCAATCTAGACTACATTGCAAAAGACACACTATACAGTACAATTGATGATGGTGTGATGGGAATGATCTCTCACCGTAATCTTTGCTAAAGAGATTTGGGATACACTAACCGTGAATGTGCCAAGGCACGCAGATCATATAAAAAGAAAACAAACTTTCAGTGGCAATTGGAAAGTTTGATAGTTTTGAAATGGATGATGGTGAATCAATAGACAAATTGGAAGTCAGATTCACTAGCATCATGAATGATCTAAATGCACTTGGAAAGAAATATCCACAAAGAGAAGTTGCATTGAAAATTCTTAGAGGTCTTTCTAAGAAATGGGATATTCATGCAGTGGTGATTGAAAACACCAAGAACATTAATTCAATGCCATACCAACAAGTCTTCTCTCGAAAGTGAAGGCCTATGAATTTGTAATTGATAAGAAATCCAAAAAGGCTGACAGCAAAGATGATTCATCATCTAGTAAGAATGTGGCTTTAAAAGCCAAAGATAAAACCTGTAAAACTAGAGAGTCTGAGAATCATCATGCCAAAAATCAGGATGACTTGAGGAAAAGCTAGCACTGATGGCAAGGAGGTTTGATAGACTTAATAGTAGATTTGGAAAATACAAAAGCTATTACAGGAACCACAGGTACCAGAAGAACACTCTGAGGAGGGATCTAGCTCTTCAGATGAGATATTCTCAGACAGTGAAAGTGATGACATTTGTCTGATGGCCATTGAGGAGGTAAACTCTTCTTTCTCTGTTGTTGCTCCTACACTAGCACAAGAGTTTTCAAGTTCAACAGAAAACATTCATTTTGACCTGATGGATTCTTTTTGAGAATCTGATGAAGGACTATCTTTTTTTCAAGGATCGCTAAAAAAGAACTCAAGAGCGTAATAAGGAACCGAAAAGTCGAAAATCTAAAATGGAAAGACTCTAGTAACATGAAATCACTTCTCAATTAATGGGAGCTCTTGATGAATCTTTGGATGTTTCAAAGTACAACTCGAGAAAGAGAAGTCGATAATGACCCTAATCGAAAAGCTAGAGAAATCCACTGAAGAGATTCAGCTAATCAGGACTAAGTTCAATGACCTCTCTGAGAAGCATGAAACTCTACAGAACTGTGAGGATAGTGCACAGAAGAAGTTAACTCTATTGAATAATGCATCTAATGTAATAGATGAAATTCAGAGTTACCAGAGATCTGTCACTATAAAACCGGATTGGGATACATTCCAGGGGAACCTCACAAGGTCATCTAAATCTTTGCATCAAGTAGCAAGAAGACTATCTTTGTAAAACCAGGGCACCTACACTTCAAGTCAAGTAATGCCCAAGGTTGTAGACAAGGAAAAGGACCTATGGTCTCAAATAAAAACTGAATGATCGGGTTAGAAAGCCCAAACCTCGTGAAGGCTAGAAAACCCGAAAGCACTCGATTGGAAAGTTTCAGCAAGTACTTCAAAGCCTCATAAAGCTAAGAATGCAAAACCGAAAAGGCTCCACATCGAACCATCAAAGGAATCCTCAGATGAGAAACACTCAAACAGAGATATTCTCAACCATGCGTGCAAATGAAGAGACCAAGTCCTCAAGACAATCGAAGACCCAGATTTCAAAGACAGATAACCTCGAACCCCACTTGCCTAAGGGTAAAGGTTATCTAAAACCCGAAGTCATCAAATATTTAGACCGGAATATTCTTAGGAGACAGAAGCCAAAGCAAATGAACAAAAGGCCTGAACCAAAGAAGAATTCAAAAGCCCATGTTCATGCTAAAGCGAGCACACATACACAGAAAACTGCTAAGGTACCCAGAGTAGTAGATGTGTATGTTGATGTTTATGGAAGACAAATTAGCCACTCTAAAGTGATTAGAGTTGTCAGGCAGATTTGGATTCCGAAAGGTACATCTAACCTTGTAGGACCCTACACAAACTGGGTACCTAAGAATTGATCTGTTTTTCAGGAGGAAAACAAGGGCACAAAGCTGATTAAAGATCACATAGCACTGATGAGCAGAGATGAAAAAGCTCCTGATGTATGGTATCTTGACAGTGGAGACTCAAGACATATGACAGGATTCAAGAAGATACTCAGTGACTATGTTGAACAAAGAGGCCCACAGATCACTTTTGGAGATAACTCCAAGGGACAGTCTGAAGGATATGGAACTTTGGAAATCGACTCAGTTCATATCCATGGTGTTTCATATGTATCTGGATTGAAGCATAATTTACTTTCAATAAGCCAATTCTGTGATAAGGGTTTTAATGTTGAGTTCTCTAAGAACTTATGTTTTGTGAAAGATGATACATCACGAAAGAAAAGTATTATCGACCGGGTACAAGAAAAGGGAATGTGTATCTTGCTGATTGGAGTTCAACTCCTAAAGATACATGTTTGGTTGCTAAAAGTTGCATAGATACCAGTTGGTTATGGCATAAAAGAATGAATCACCTAAATTTCAAAACCCTGAACAAGCTTGCAAGATTAGCTCTTGTAAGAGGGTTGCCTAATGAAGTGTTCAGTAAGGAACATATTTGTGATGCGTGAAAAGGAAAACAAATAAGAGCATCATTTAAAAGCAAAGTTGATGTTTCCAATTTGATGAATACTTGATTCTTCGCGATATGGATCCTTTTGGTCCTATAACACCAAAGAAGCACTAATGGCGGAAATACACATTGGTAGTAGTTGATGACTACTCAAGATATACTTGGGTCATATTCTTACTCAAGAAGAAAAGACTCGAGATAAAGTCGCGAGAACTCATTGAAAAGGCTCAAGATTGAGAAAAAAATCGAGTGTGGTCAAAATCGATCGACAAAGGAACGAGTTTATAAATCATATCATATCGATTATTGTGCAAAGAAATGGAATTTCACATGAAACATCACGACATCTGCAAGGACCCCTCAACAAAATGGTGTTCTTTGAAAGAAGGAACAAGACTACGAAAAGAAACTGCAAGGACAATGATATTTGTCGATATTCCTAAAAGATTTTGAAATTTCAAGTCAACAACACCGCATGCTACTCTCGAAATCGCATCCATCTTGACCAAGAGTCAAGGCAAAACACCCTATGAGCTTTGGAATGAAAGGAAGCCTCTCTTGTTTCTTTCTTTTCGTGTGTTTGGTTGAAAGTGTTTCATACACAATAATGGTAAAGATCGAGTTGAAAACATTTGATAGTAAAAGTCGATGAAGGAATATTCTTAGGATATTCTCAAGTCAAAAAGCTTTCGAGTTTACAACTGTAGGACTCTTATTGTGGAGGAAACACCTCATGTTGTTTTTGATGAATCTGTTTGTGTTCGGAAGAAAGCAGGGAACATGATGCTTGATGAACCGACTAAGAGGATCACCAGATTAATCCTGAAGCGTAAAGATAAATCATCCATCGAACCGAAAAGAAGAAGTCAGTCACTATCTATGATTGGAGTGACTCAAACTCAGATAAAGAAGTTCAGGATGGAACTCAGGATGGTTAGACTCAGGAAAACCAACATTCCAAAGGTGACCAATCCGAGCAGACACCGATTCGGACTTCGGTATGTGATGCCAATGAAGATGTGGTCACGGCCGAGGCAAATTTTGAATCTATCAACCTAAGGGGGAACAAATGTCTCGACAATGTTCTCGAATAGAATTTCCCCGAGGAAGATGATTCCCTTTCTCCTTTTTTCGTTGTTCCCTCGAGTTTATCGATTTAATCGAACCTAACATTTCAAATGTTGAGGATACTATTGAAGGGGAACATCAAGAAGAAAATGGTTAGATAGTCATCCTACAAGTCGATTGTGGGTGATCTAATGAAGGTGTTAAAACAAGAAGGTTCCATGGTGAAAGTGCTACTATTTTTGCTTCCTATCGGAGAAAGAACTCATTGAGATTGGTGAAGCTCTACAAGATTCTCATTGGATTCTTGTTATGCAAGATGAAATTTGAATCAATTCTCAAGGAATGAAGTACGGAGCTAGTAGATAGACTGAAAAGGCACAATGTCATTGGAACCAAGTGGGTTTTCAAGAATAAAAGAGATGAAAACAACAACATTGTAAGAAACAAGGCAAGGCTAGTTGCACAAGGTTATTCCCAAGAAGAAGGCTTGGATTATGATGAAACCTTTGCTTTTGCAGAAGACTAGAAGCCATCGATTGTTTCTTGCATATCTTTGCCCACATGAAGTTCAGTCCATCGATGGATGTGAAAAGTGCATTTTCTGAGCGGTGTGCTTAAAGAAGAGGTCTATGTGGAACAACCTCCTGGTTTCAAAACAGAATGGCCAAGTTTCTGTGCTCGTAAAAGCTTTTGTATGGTCTCAAACAAGCACCGTGAGCATGGTATGATACTCTTTCTCGGTTTCTTCTTGACCATGGTTTTGTCAAAGGAATCGTTGATAGAACTCGTTCGGGGATAGAGGATGGGGAAGATATCTTACTAGTTCGGATATATGTTGATGACATCATTTTTGGATCTCCAAACCATCACTGTGTGGAATGTTTTCAACACTGATGAAAGGCAAGTTTGAGATGTCAATGATGGGAGGGATGAATTTCTTTCTAGGTCTTCAAGTGAAACAATCAAAGGAAGGAATATTCATCAACGGTGCAAAAGTACACCGTAGATCCGATAGCCAAATATGGTGTACAGAATTGCAATGCAGTTAGGATTCCTATGAATACTAACTACAAGATGGATCATGATTCTGAAGGTAAATCGAAGAAGCCATACCGATTATAGAGGAATCATTGGATCATTGCTCTATCTTTGACAAGTAGTAGGGCGGATATAACATTTCTTTGTTGGGATATGTGCAAGATACCAAGCTAATCCCAAGGCTAGTCACATGGAGGCTGTCAAAAAGATACTGAAGTATTTTAAAGGTACAGTGAATAGAGGATTATGGTATCCAGCTGATGATAACCTTGAATTAACTGGTTACTCAGATGCTGATTATGGAGGTTGCAGGATTGACAGGAAGTCCACTACAGGAACCGTTGCTTTTCACCTAACCAACACGATTCCCCACGATTTCGAAGCTATATATACCCCAATAAGCCATTCAAGCCAAAATTTTATCAAACCCTTCGTTCCCAAATCCTCTGCAAATAAAAATCCCCTTTTGCCCAGAAATTCCCAAACCCTAAAGCTTCATTTGTTCAATCAATCTCTGAAATGGCCCCAACCTTGTTCGAGAGATTAGCCGAAACCAACAAGCCATGGTACGAGTTCGTTGTCTCACTCGAAAGAACAACCAACTCAAAACCTGAAGAGGAGGCTCTGTACATGATTCGACTGGCTAAACTCACCCATCTAGTCGAAGCCCAACCGGACGGGGAGTTTGCGAAAAAGAGGTAATCAATTCATCTATAACTTGAAGATAGATGAAGAGGATTGTATGCATTCTAAGATTCTTTGTATCACATTTAGAGCAATCGTCCAAATACATCGATTTTGAGAGGGATCGTATATAGTTAAGATAAAAAAATCAATGATGTTTTTGAGCTCTGTGATAGAGGAGAGGATCTTGCGATGTATATGTCAGGTAGAGAGCAGGAGTACTTAGATAAGATTGCTGAGAATCCTGTTAAATTTGAGGCGACACTGGATAAAAGGCACTTGAAGCCACAATATCGAGTTTTGATGGATATTGTGAGCGAGAGCATCATGAGTCTTAGGGGAGTTTTGAGCGATCAAGACTTCGAAGCTCAGATTGATGGCGGCAATCGAGGCCTCACCCACCACCGACTTCAACTGGCTGAAATTTTTGATTCAGACGGTGAGTGAGCAGACCAAAGTTTTGAAGAAGGTTGACGGGGCGATCTCAATAAAAGGCAAGATCCACCATGCCACCAAAATTGCTAATATTTTGGAGATGTGCAGAGAGGAAGAGGATATCTTCGCCAATTCAACCCCATTCCCTAAGTCCAAAATTCTCTTTAAACCCATTCGCAAAAAGGTGCCATCGTTAGGGGAAGAGAAAAAAAAGCAGAATCACCTAAAAGCTGGGCCAAGAGACTCAATAAACCGGGGAAGGTTTTGTTGAAGGCAAAGATGGAGCAGGTGCAAAAATAATGAAGCGAAGAACCTTGCCCCCAAAGCGCAGAAGATTGGTGGTTCTCACCGATGAAGATGGCTAAATGATTCTCGAGGAGATTCAACTCGAGGGCCAAACCGCTCGAGAGTTCGCCATTGCAAGTTTTTGGCTCAAAGTTATCTCTAAGGCAAAAGAAACGATCGAGGAGCAGGTCTTTTCTGAGGTGCTTGAGACATCGCTAAGTTCAGATAAAATTTCTCAGGAAATTTTCAAAGGAACTCAGGCCTCAGAGATTCCTACCAAAGAAGTGCAAAACTAAAATTCCGGCCAGATTCAAGATGGAATTAGTATGGTAACTCAGTAAGTCATGAATCTCAGGAAGGAATATAAGTAGAAGAGCCAACTCGTGAGTCAATCTGTATGAGGATGACCACAAAGCCGATTCGATGAGAAAAGGAACAATAAGATGCCCTTTTTCAACCCACTTAGATGGGAGTAATACTCCACGATTATGGATGCAACCGAGGAAAACAACTCAGGACACTTTGAACAATTCTTAGGAAGACAACCTTCAGAGGAGGACATCAGTTTACGAAGAATATAAAGGTACCGAGACTCGCTCTCAAGGGTTTGGGGATTATGGGAACATTGTAGAGCGCGTGGGCGTCTTTATTCTTGATGAGCCCCGAAAGTTGATCTACTACTTGATCCTCTAGAATGGAAAGATTAAATCTTGATAAGAAAAGATTTCCAGGCTTCAATCAAACCCCAGAGCCCGAGATGGAAGAAGGTTGAGTTTTGGATCTTAATTAGGTCGAAGAAGGTGAGTGGAGGAGCAAGGGGGGAACTTTTTCATTTTGACCGCTTTTGACCCCGAGATCACCATATCGATCCGCAAGATGTTTTCTTCGGATTAAGGACAATCGTGTTCATCCTCAATCGACTCTTCCCGAGATGCTTGATATTCTTTCTTTCGGAGGGGAAGACTCGTGGAATGAGGAAACAACCTTTCGACCCGAATTCTCGGGGTTCGGAAGGACAAAGCTCGGGATGAAAAACTCCGATTTTGATGAATTGGTTCGAGAGGAAGTTAGGCGAGAGAAAAAGCTACCGAAGTTGGTGCCCCAAGCGCGGAGACAAATCTCAAGATGGAGATGGGGACCGGGGAGATGTTGAGGATCGATCTCGGATGGAAAAGGAGACTTTTGTTGTCGATCAACCTCGAATTGGTCAACCTCGGATCGGCTAGCACTCTTGGTACCTTTTGACACTATTAACAATTATGCCAAAGTTCTTTTGAAAGTTCTATCTTTAATTTCGAATTGTTCGATAAATGCATCGAGGCTCGATTGGAGACTGGAGCTCATGATGAAGTCGAAGCTCGGGATGATCAAACAAAGACGAAGGTCTGAAGGTTCCCGAGATTGATCTCACTCCCTTGATGGAGAAACTTGAGAAGGTTGAGCCAATGATGATCAAGATTGCTCGGATGGAAGAAACATTGGCCAATCAAGCTGAAGAAGATGGAAGGTATTAGTCACTCTTGAGTTGGTGCTAATCCAAAACACTCGACCTCACAGATGACCTCCATGGAAGATAAAATTTGAATGAAAAGTTGGAGGAGTCAAGATAAGTTAGATGAGCTCAATTAAAAATGAAATCGATATTATTGGTCCGGTGGGAGCAGTCTTACACGTGTATGGGGGGGAATACGTTGTTCGGTGATTTTAAAACTTTTTTTCTTCGAGGTCGAACTTGGGTCGGGAAAATCAACGAAGATTAGGTTCTCGAGAAGCAACATTGCTCTCGAGTCAAAGTCTCATCGAGACAAGTGATCCCGGAAATGCTGCCAGATACCTCGATAATCCCAACCGAGTCCCGAGTGTCGAGAGATCCCGAGTTGCTTGGATCGAGATAACTAACTTGACCATGAATCCTCGGATGAGAGTTCCAAGGTTTGGTAATTATCTGTTCTAGCTACTCGCAAAAGCAATCGTATGAATGGTTGGCCCTTAGATTATACTCGTTTTAAACTTTCTTTGAAAACCTTCCCCTTATGAAATAGTGATTAGGTTTGTGAATTACATATGCAACTTTCAAATTGGATTGATTCCAATCTTTGAATATCAATGAAAAGTATGCTTTCACAATCAAGTTGATGCAACAATTAAGCACGAGATAAGGAAAGCGATAAAGAACAAGCAATTATAGTGGTTCGAAGACTCAAGCTCCTACATCCACTCTCCCTGACTCTTCAGAGAAATTCACTATCAAACTGAGCTTTCTGACTACCTCGTAGTTTACTTACTCAACTAAGCCCTGAGTTTTCTGACTACTCCACGTAGTTTACTTACTCAACCCGACCTTGAGTTTTTCGACTACCTCCGTAGTTTACTTACTCAATCACACACAAGCTTTGGACTACCCCTGTGAGCTTACTAACTTCTTCTCTAGAGTTTTTCTCGACTACTCTGCGTAGTTTACTAACTCTTTACAACTCTACTTACCAACAAACACACTCCAACTACCTTCTCAAGGGTTTGGGGTTTCTTGGTTGGTTTCCAACTAGGATGAGATATCCTTTACAATAAAGCACAATGCAAAGGGTTAGGATATCTCGACTAAGAGTTTTTGGATAAAACTTATCACGCTTAGGCTTAGTAAATTGAGCTCTCTTCAATATAAAAGCACTTGGGAAATTCAAGGTGTTTGAGTGCTTTAACTTTCATCGCAAGAATAAGTTTGAGCTCTTGTTTGCGTATAAATTTCCGTAACCTTACTATGTAGAGGGTCACCCGGTATTTATAGGCATACACCAAGGTCACTCTTGAAAACTATCCGTTGGAGAGATACCCGTGAGTTCTCTCTTATGGTGTGTGAGAAACGGCTATATTTAGAGTTTGAAACTCCCTAACACGTTTTAGGCAATAGCCTTTCATGTAGCCGGTCTTCACTTTTTGCGATCTGGAACTTTTCGTACATCGACATCTTTTTTTCGGGAGGCTTGTCCTTTATCATTGTCGATATGGTGCAGTGTCATCTTCCTCTTTTTGACTTTTGTCTTGATTAAGGGTAGACACCTTTTTTCATCGATAAGGGCTCTTTTGATCACAAACTCGAGTTGGATATAACCTTAACAATACTTGACTTAGTTCCTTTTATGCGCATTTGAATGTCTTGGCAATATCTAAATTTTTAAGGCATCGCGTTTCTCTCCGTATTGCATCCCAAACCCCGGATAGATATATTGAGGGTTTGCCTTGGAACATTGTGTTGGGTTCACACTAATTGAGCATTCGGTTATATTCTTGAGTCTTGATAATTCTTTGTGCTCTTAGTTTTCTTGATCTTAAAGATACTCGGTCTTGATCTTGCATCTTGAGTCTTTGAGCCTTGAGTCTTTAGATTTATCTTGTTGTCTTTTCTTCGAGTCTTCATCTTTGAGTCTTGATCTCTCGATTTTCATCTTGAGTCTTCATCTTTGTCTTGATCTCTCGGTTTCATCTTGAGTCTTGAGACTATTCGAAACTATATATGGCGACTTATACATTTTGCGAGATAACATCCCGAATACTCTAAAAACTGAATCTCGACTCAACTATCAAGATCATTCTTGAACATGTCATACTCGGGGTTTTGGGATCTTAATCAAAATCATATAATCTTTTATTTAAATTCATCTCCCAACAATTTCCCCTTTTTTGATGATGCAAAACCTATCTTGTTACAAGTATATAACCTATTCTCGTGTTTCAGTTTTATCTATTACAAGATTGGTTATGTCCCAACAGTTTCTGAATCGGAGAATCTCCCCAAAAAAATTTGAGAGAGAGTCTCCCAAGCATTTCATCACCAAACAATCAAGAATCGGGCATATCAAAAGACATGTAAAAATAAGATAATGAGGTATTATCTTTTTAAGCATAATGATAAGTCTTCATTGATGATAAGTGTTGCTTTTTCTGATTACAATGAATTTATCAAACAAAATCAAAAAAGACAAACACTTGAAGAAACACAAAATCTTACGAGTCTTCATTTTTTTTTTTGATCTTGATTTGGCTCTTGATCTTACGCTTTCTGTTTGCTTCATTTTCGATTTCATCGATTGGGTACTTCGGATCAAACATTAAAGTATCTCTTCTTGACTCATTTCTTTTCCCCGATGATGTCTGGGATTGTTTTCGATTAGTCCCATCGACCCAAATAGTCTTGAAAGCAATTTCTTGCGTAATGGCCTTTTCATTTACCAAGCCATTACCAAATTTTGGAGGAGGATAGGAATATGGACCGGGGGCTACTATCTGTACTCCACCTTTATCCGCAAGATTAATCCACTTTGTAGATACTTTGGATAAAAGGTGAGAAGATGTTCAATGAAAGCTTCGTTCGATCGAGCCTTCCTTCTCCATTCCCCGAGAACATCAAAATTGAACGGAAGGTTCTCTTTACTTCTTCCCACATGTCGTTGAGTTTAATGGGCATCCATTTATCAACATGGGGCCACCTCAGCGTTTTCGATGTTCCCTTCCTCTTGCTCGCAAACTTTCTGAAGTCACTCCTTCGTTTCTGCTCTTCGTCTATTTCTTTTACGATCACGAAGTTCACGAGGATCAAGCATTAACTTTCTTAGCTTGTTCTTTTTGGAGTGTCATGAGCCTCTGGAGTTGAAGACTTTCTCCGAGGTTGAGACTGATTCTTCTTCATTTTTCGAATCGTTTTTTTCTCTGGGTACGCTTTGCTTTACAGGTTGAACAACGTCAAGGCTTTCCTCTTCATAGGCGATTCGGCACTTAGCTTTGGCTTGTTCCAACCTTAGTTCTATCACTCAGTTTCTCTCTTGCAACCTCAAGCTTGGTTTGCTTAGAAACTCGAATGTAGACAGACTTCTCTACTTGAGCAAATTTTAACTTCTCAATAGCATCGACTTCTTTAAAGGCTTGAGCTAAATTGTACATTTGGCATCTTTCGAGCCTTCTTTTCCAAAGCACGTGCCATGAACTCCCCGAGGTGCCGCACCTTCCCTTTCCCCTTCTTGGCACCGTAGTTTGGAAGAAGTCGGAGAGAGCTGTGTCCATATGATAATTCTTTGCTCACACAAATGGATCTCTCTCCCTGCTAAAGTGATCTTGCTCATCCTCCATTCTTCTAATGTGGTTCTTAGCCCGCAGCAGGTTCTTGTAAAATGTGAGCAAACCGGCAGAGAGTACATCTTTAAGCATCTCTGTCATCTTGGTCATGAGACCGAGCTCATTTCCTCAACAATGATTTGATCCGCACCTCAGATTTCTCTATCAGTTTCTCCTCTAGTAATTCAGTCGACTCCTGGTGCTTTTGTTTCATTTCATCACTTATCTCTGCATTGATTCCCTCCAGCTTTTCTTTTAGCTTTTCTTCCATGGAGGTCATCTGAGTGGTCAGAGTGTTTTGTATTTGCACCACTTCTGAAGAATGACTAAGTCCTTCCATTGTCTGGGCTTGATTGGCCAATGTTTCTTCCATCCGAGCAATTTTGATTGCCATTGGCTCAATCTTTTCATGTTTCTCCATTCTGAGAGTGAGATCAATCTCAAGGATGACCTTCTTTATACGTCTTTGTTTGATCATCCGAGCTTACGCTTTATCACGAGCTCCATCCTCGGTTGAGCCTCGATGCATTTTATCGAGACATTTGAGAATTAAAGATAGTACTTTTCGGTAACTCGGCATCATTATCAATAGTGCGAAAAGGTACTGAAAAGTGCTAACCGATCTGAGGTTGATCGACAATAGAAGTCTCTATTTACATTTGAGGCCGATCCTCGGCTTCTCCCCTGTTGGTCCCCATCTCCATCTTTGGATTTGTCTCCATTGCTCGGGAACTCAACCTCATTGCTTTCTTCTCGGCTAGCTTCCTCCGAACCAGCTCATCAAAATCGGATTTTTTCAAATCGAGCTTTGTCATACAACCCTGAGAAGTCGGTCGAGGAAAATTTGTCTCCTCATTCCACCATTCTTCCCCTCTGAATGCTTGGCAATATCAAGCATCTCGGGAAGAGTCGATTGAGGATATACATTGTTGTCCTTAATCTAAAGAATATATCTTGCGGATCGGGGTATGAATTTGAGCTCGGGGGTATCGGTCAAGGATGAACCGTTCCCTTTGCTCCTCCATTTCGCCTTCTTGACCTCGCCTTTCTTCCATCTCGGGCTCTGGTTCGATGGGGAAGCCGCTAAAGGGATCAAGCGTTGGGTCACTCGGGAGCTCATCGAGTACATTTTGCTCTGAGCCTCATGAGTATCTGAAGCTTGTGCATTCAGTCCTCGGTTTGCATCCGAGTGGGTTAGAGACTGGTGGCATTTCCTCGATATGAGTCTGAGTTGGATTGACGGTTTGAGCTGCGCACATCTTGATTGACTCTGGCGGCTCTTGATGCGAGCTGATCTTACGAGGTAGGCATTTCGAGGTCGAGCTCCTTTAAAAATTTCGAGAAATTTTATCCGGGCTGAGTGATGTCTCGGCACCTCGAGAAGACCTGCTCCTCGATCGATCCTGTGTCCTTGAGATAACCTGAGCGGCACTTGTAATGGTGAACTTTGAGCGATTTGGCCCTCGGGTTGTCTCTCCGCCCGAATCATCCTTGCTACCATCATCGGTGAGAACCACCAATCTTCTGCGCTTTGGGCGAGGTTCTTTGCCTCAGCGGTTTTGCTCCTTGCTCTATTTTTGCCTTCAGCAGAACCTTCCCCGGTACTGTTGAATCTCTTTCAAAGATCCCAGAAGGTGATTCTACCTTCTTTTTCTTTTCCTCGAATAGCACGCTTCTTCCAAAGAATGGGTTTGAAGAGAATTTTGGATTTAGGGAATGGGGTTGAGTTGGCGAAGATATCCTCTTTCCTCTGCGCACATCTCCAAAATATAGGCAATTTTGGTGGCATGGTGGATCTTGCCTTTCATTGTGATTTCCCCATTGACTCTTTTTATGATCTTGGCTTGCTCCGACACCATCTGGACTAAGAATTTCAGCCCGGTTGAAGTCGGTGGTGGGAGATGCCTCGTCGCCGCCATCGATCGAGCCGGGGAACTAATTTGCTCAAAACTCCCCTTGAAGACTCATGGCGCTCTTGCTCATAATATCCATCAAACACACGATATTGTGGCTTTAGGTGCTTCTTGTTCAAAGTTGCCTCAAACTTCACAGGATTCTCAGCAATCCTATCTAGGTATTCCTGCTCTCTTCCCGACATATACATTGCAGGATCCTCTCCTCTATCACATAGCTCAAACACATCATTCAAATTTTTCGGAATAATGCACACCTCCCTCTCAAAATTGACGTATTTTGATGAGTGATCTAGATGAGATCTGATGTCGAAGAGTGCATACAATCTTCTTCATCTATTTTCAAATTGCAGATGAATTCGATTACCTCCTTTGCGAACTCCTGGTCTGGTCGACTTGCGACTAGATGGGTGAGTTTGGCCAGTCAGATCATATTCAGAGCCTCCTCTTCTGGCTTTGAGTTGGTTGAGCTCTCAAGTGGGACAATGAACTCGTACCATGGCTTATTAGTTATGACCAATCTCTAGTACATGGTTGGAGCCATTTTAGAATGTGATTGAAGAATTTGAAGCTTTAGGGTTTTGCTATTTCTGGGCAAAAAGGGGATTTTAGTTACAGAGTATTTGGGAACGAAGGGTTTTATAAATTTTGGCTTGAATGGCTTGAAGAGGTATAGATAGCTTTGAGATCGTGGGGAATCGTGTAGGTTAGGTGAAAAGTAACGGTTGAGATTAATCTCTGATTAATCGGGTATATGAACCGACGATCTCCGAAAAAGTAAGCCGCCAAAATATCCTCTGTGGTCAATAATGTGGCATAGCATTAAATATTTATCCTTCTTGGAATTTAAAAACGATCCCGCCCAAAACATTCCTCAGGTGTTTTGTATTTATTGCACATGATTACTGAGTTTTATTTAAGCAATAAATGGCTCTCATGAGTCATTACTTCTTCAGACTAATTTTCTTCTATCGTCTTCTTCTTGAGTAATCGACCTTGATAAAATGTCAATATAATCTCGAAATCTTGAAAGGGTTCAAGATATTCTTGAAAGTCTGACCTATCGAGAAATCGAGTTTCTTGAGACTTAGTTCAGTATTTCATTTTATCCTGAGTTTCTCAGTAGAATTCGAGAAAGCTTCATGTATCTGAAAAACTTCAATTTTTAGATTTACTCTATACACCTGGTTCTAACATCCCTAATTCAACTGAAAGTTCCTGAAATCTTGATTCAGCCAAAGGTTTAGTCAAGATATCAGCTCTTTGCTATCAATTATGAATTTTCTCCATCCTTATGTCCTTTTTCTCGACATGATCTCGATGAAGTGATGTCGATATCTACATGCTTGCATCGGTGTGCAATACCGGATTTTGTGAAATAGCAATGGCACTATTATTGTCACAAAATATTGGTACTTCATTGGCCACAACTTTATAATCCCTTAATTGTTGTATGAGCCAAAGAATGAAAACCCTGTGACTTCTGCTGACCATGTATTGACTTTGATAATCTTGGTTGCTCTCGAGGTGCATTTCTTTGAAAACCAAGATATCGGTTTGCTTCCTAGAAATTGACAAGTTCTGTTGTGGACTTCTGTCAATTTCTGCAACCTCCATAGTCGACATTTGAGTAACGGTTAATTCAAGGTTATCATCATTTGGATACCATAATCCTCTATTCATGCTTTGTGCCCTTAAGATATCTCGGTATCTTTTTAGCGACCTCCATGTGACTAGTCTTAGGATTAGCTTGGTATCTTGCACATATCCCAACAAACAAATGTTATATCCGCCTACTTAACGTGAGATAGAGCAATGATCAATGATTCCTCTATAATCGGTATGATTTCTTGATTTGCTTATACGAATCGGGATCCATCTTGTAGTTAGTATTCATAGGAATTTCTAAGCGCATTGCAATTTTGTACACCATATTTGGCAATCAGATCTCTGGTGTACTTTGCTTGGTTGATGAATATTCCTTCCTTTGATTGTTTCACTTGAAGACCTAGAAAGAAATTCATCTCTCCCATCATTGACATCTCAAACTTGCCTTTCATCAGTGTTGAAAACTTTTCACCACGGTGATGGTTTGGAGATCCAAAAATGATGTCATCAACATATATCTGAACAAGAAGATATCTTTCCCATCCCTATATCTGAGCGAGTTCTATCAGCAGTTCCTTTGACAAAACCATGGTCGAGAAAAGCTGCGAAAAGAGTATCATACCATGCTCGGGTGCTTGCTTGAGACCATACAAGGCTTTTTCGCACGTAAACTTGGTCATTCTGTTTGAACCCAGGAGGTTGTTCCACATAAACCTCTTCTTTAAGTACACCGTTCAGAAATGCACTTTTCACATCCATTTGATAGACTGTGAACTTCATGTGGGCAGCATATGCAAGAAACAATCTGATGGCTTCTAGTCTTTGTTGGTGCAAAAGTTTCATCATAATCCAAGCCTTCTTCTTGGGAATAACCTTGTGCAACTAGCCTTGCCTTGTTTCTTACAATGTTGTTGTTTTCATCTCTTTTATTCTTGAAAACCCACTTGGTTCCAATGACATTGTGCCTTCGTGTCTATCTACCAACTCCCATACTTCATTCCTTGAGAATTGATTCAAATTTCATCTTGCATGCATAAAATAATCCAATCTGAATCTTGTAGAAACTTCACCAATCTCTGCGGGTTCTTTTCTCCGATAGGAAGCGGTGAGAATAGTGCACTTTCGCCATGGAACCTTCTTGTCTTAACACCTTCGGTTAGATCACCCACAATCGACTTGTAGGATGACTATCTAACCATTTCCTTCTTGATGTTCCCCTTCAATAGTATCCTCAACATTTGAAATGTTAGGTTCGATTATGTCGAAGACTTCGGGGAACAACGAGAAAAGGAGAAAGTGAATCATCTTCCTCGGGAAATTCTATTTAGAACATTGTCGAAACATTTGTTCCCCTTTGGTTGATAGATTGAGAATTTGCCTCATTTGTGACCACATCTTCATTGGCATCACATACACGAAGTCCGAACTTGTGTCTGTTCGATTAGTTTACCTTTGGAGTCTTTGGTTTTCTGAGTCTCACCATCCCGATTTCCATTCGAACTTCTTTATCTCGAGTCTCGAGTCACTCCAATCATAGATTGTGGTGACTACCCTTTTCGAGTTCGATAGATGATTTTTCTTTTTGTTTCGGGCTTAATCTGGTGATCCTCTTAGTCGGGTTCATCTGCATCATGTTCTGTTTCTTCCGAACACAAATAGTTTCATCAAAAACAACATGAGGTGTTTCCTCCACAATAAGAGTCCTCTGGGTTGTAAACTCGAAGGCTTTCTCGACTTGAGAATATCCTAAGAATATTCCTTCATCGAACTTTTACTATCAAAAGTTTTCAACTGATCTTTACCATTATTGTGTATGAAACACTTGCAACCAAACACACGAAAAAAAAAAAAACAAGAGGCTTCCTTTCATTCCAAAGCTCATAAGGTGTTTTGCCTTGACTCTTAGTCGGCATGGATCTATTACGTGAGTAGCATGCGGTGTGTTGACTTCAAATTCAAATTTTTTAGGAATATCGACTTGACTATCATTGTCCTTGCAGCTTCTTTCTGAGTCCTGTTCCTTCTTTCAGAACACCATTTTGTTGAGGGGTCCTTGCAGCTGATGTTTCATGAGAAATTCCATTTGCTGCACAATAATCAGATATAATATGATTTATAAATTCAGTTCCTTTGTCAGATCTGATTTTGACCACACTCAGATTCTTCTCAATCTTCGAGAGCTTTTCAAGTAGCTCTGGCAGTTTTATCTGAGTCTCTTTCTTACTAAGTAAGAATATGACCCAAGTATATCTCGAGTAGTCATCAACTACTACCAATGTGTATTTCCTGCCATTTGTACTCACAAGTGTTATAGGACCAAAGAGATCCATATGAAGTAACTGAAGTATTCTTTCAGTAGAAACCTCAACTTTACTTTTAAATGATGCTTTTATCTGTTTGCCTTTCTGGCACGCATCACAAATATGTTCCTTACTGAACACTTCGTTAGGTAACCCTCTCACAAGAGCTAATCTTGCAAGCTTGTTCAGGGTTTTGAAATTTAGGTGATTCATTCTTTTTTATGCCATAACCAATTTGGTATCTGTGGAACTTTTAGCAACTAAACATGTATCTTTAGGATTTGAACTCAATCGACCAAGATACACATTCCCTTTTCTTGTACCAGTCAGTAATACTTTCTGTGATGTATCATCCTTCACAAAACATAAGTTCTTAGAGAACTCAACATTAAAACCTTTATCACAGAATTGGCTAATTGAAAGCAGGTTATGCTTCAATCCAGATACATATGAAACACCATGGATATGAATCGAGTCGATTTCCAAAGTTCCATATCCTTGATCATCCTTGGAGTTATCTCCAAAAGTGATTTTTTGTGGGCCTCTATGTTCAACATAGTCTTTGAGTAACTTCTTGTATCTGTCATATGTCTTGAACATCCTTTTGTCAAGATACCATATATCGGGGAGTTTTTTTTTCATCTCGGCTCATCGATTGCCATGTGATCTTTAGTCGGTTTAGTGCCCTTGTTTTTTCCTCTGAAAAACAAATTAATTCTTAGGTACCCAATTTGTGTAGGGACCTACAAGGTTAGATGTACCTTTCGGAATCCAAATCTTTGACAACTCTCATTACTTTAGAGTGGTGATCTGTCTTCTTCAGTAAACATCAACATATACATCCACTACTCCGGGTGCCTTAGCAATTTTACGTATATATGTGTGCTAGCTTTAGCTTGAACATGTGCCTTTGAATTCTTCTTTGGTTGGGGCCTTACATTGGATGCTTATGCTTTTGTGCAGTTGGTCTAAATCTTTGTTGATTCGGGTTCAGATAACCTTTACCTTTAGGCAAGTAAGGTTTAGGTTATGCATCTTGAAAATCTGAGCCTTTACGTGTCTTGAGGACTTGGTCTCTTGGTTGAGAATATCTCTCTTTGAGTGTTTCTCTTCCGAAGATTCCTCGATGGTTCGATGTAGATCCTTTCAAGTTTGCATTCTTAGCTTTGAGGCTTTGAAATACTGCACGAATTTTTCTAATTGCTTTCGGGTTTTCTAGCCTTCACTTGAGGTTTGGGCTTTCTAACTTTGATCATTGGTTTCTTTGAAACCATAGGTCCTTTTCCTTATCTACAACCTTGGGCATTACTTGAGTTTGAAGTGTAGGTGCCATTTGGTTTTACAAAGATTGTCTTCTTGCTACATGATGCAGCATTCGGATGACCTTGTGAGGTTCCCCCTGGAATGTATCCCAATCCAGATTTTATAGTCACAGATCTCTGGTAACTCTGAATTTCATCTATTACTTTAGATGCATTATTCAATAGAGTTAACTCTTCATGCACTATTCTCACGATTCTGTAGAGTTTCATGCTTCTCGAGAGAGGTCATTGAACTTAGTTACGATTAGGCGAGTTTCTTAAGTGGATTTCTCTAGCTTTTTCGATTAGGGTCTCTATCAACTTCTCTTTTTTCGAGAGTTGTACTTTCGAACATCTAGTTCATCATTAGCTCCCATAAATTGAGAAGTGATTTGATTTTGCTAGAGTCTTTCCATTTTAGATTTTTCAAACATTGGTTCCTTATTACGCTCTTGAGTTTTATTTAGCGATCCTTGCAAAAACAACATAGTCCTTTATCGATTCTCAAAAGAATCCATCGAGGTCAAAATGATTTTTCGATTGGAACTTGAAAACTCTTGTGCTAATGTAGGAGCAATAACAGAGACAGAAGAGTTTACCTCCTCAATGGCCATCAGACAGATGTCATCACTATCACTGTCTGAGAATATTTCATCTGAAGAGCTAGATTCTTCCTCAGAATGTTCTTTTTCTGCAACCATGGCCTTTGAGAACTTCTGGTCTCTTTTAGCTTGTCTTTCTCTTCTCTCCTTAGCACTCAACTCTGGACAATCATACTGGAAGTGACCTTTCTTCTGACAATTATAGCATCTGTTGGCATCATCATCGATCATTTTTTCTTCTTTGGACTTGAAGTCCTTCTTTACGGATGAAGACCCTGAACTTTCGGTCCTTCTTCTTCTCAGTTGATCTGTCCTCAGGTTTCTTCTGGTACCTGTTGTTCCTGTAGAAGCTTTTGTATTTTCCAAATCTACTATTAAGTCTGTCAAACCTCCTTGCCATCAGTGCTAGCTTTTCCTCAAGCTCATCCTGATGTTTGGCATGGGGGTTCTCAGACTCTTTAGTTTTCTGAGTTTTATCTTTTTGCTTTTTAAAGCCACATTTTTACTTGATGAAGAATCATCTTTCTTTGTCGGCCTTTTTGGATTTCTTATCAATTACAAATTCATAGGCTTTTCGATTCGAGAGAATACTTGTTGGTATGGCATTGAGCTAATGTTCTTGGTGTTTTCAATCACCACTGCATGAATATCCCATTTCTTAGAAAGACCTCTAAGAATTTTTAATGCCACTTCTCTTTGTGGATATTTCTTTCCAAGTGCATTTAGATCATTCATGATGCTAGTGAATCTGACTTCCAATTTGTCTATTGATTCACCATCATCCATTTCAAAACTTTCAAACTTTCCAATTGCTCTTTGAAAGTTTGTTTTCTTTTATATGATCTGTGCCTTGGCACATAACAGCTAGTGTATCCCATATCTCTTTAGCAGTATTACAGTGAGAGATTATTCCCATCACACCATCATCAATTGTACTATATAGTGTGTCTTTTGCCATGTAGTCTAGATTGACTAACTTCCTCTCCTCGGGGAGTTAGTTGGTCATCGACTTAGGAAATTCTTCTCTAGGGTCAATTCTCTCCTCCTCTGTGTAATTTCAGGATTCACCACGATAGAATTTGAATGGTCCTTGAGAGACCACTCTCCACATACGCTCATGTTTGGAATCGAGATGTGCTGCATTCTCAATCTCCATAGATCATAGTTCTCTCTCGAGAACATGGGAAGTTTTTTAGAAGACATTTTTCGATCTTTTGAAAAGAAAGCGAATTTCAAACAAATAAGATCGATTCGGATAGACCACAAGTATTTTTGAAAATAAAACTTTGGTCAACACAAGTGAGTGGTCAAGTTGAACCCTTTGCTCGATACCACTTGTTGGTCGGTGGGAAGCGAGTCTTACACGTGTATGGGGGAATACACGTGTTGATGATTTTAAAACTTTTTCTTCTTCGAGGTCGACTTGGGTGGAAAATCACGAAGATTAGGTTACGAGAAGCCACAGTTGCTCGAGTCAAAGTCTATTGAGGCGGTGATCTGAGCTGCTTTCGGATACCTCGGATAATCCCAACCGAGTCACGAGTGTCGGAGATCTGAGTTGCTTGGATCGGATAACTAACTTATTGAATCCTCGGATGAGAGTTGGTTTGGTAATTATCTGTTCTAGCTACTTTCGATCGTCTTGAATGGTTGGCCCTTAGATTATACTCGTTTTTAAACTTTCTTTGAAAACTTCCCTTATGAAATAGTGATTAGGTTGTGAATTACATATGCAACTTTCGGTGGATTGATTCAACTGAATATCAATGAAAAGTATGCTTTCACAATCAAGTTGATGCAACAATTAAGCACGAGATAAGAAAGCGATAAAGAACACAATGATTATAGTGGTTCGAGAGACTCAAGCTCCTACATCCACTCTCCCGACTCTTGAGAGAAATTCACTATCAAGCGAGCTTTACGACTACCTCGTAGTTTACTTACTCAACTTCGTACTGAGTTTTCGACTACTCCCGTAGTTTACTTACTCAACCCGACCTTGAGTTTTTCGACTACCTCCGTAGTTTACTTACTCAATCACACACAAGCTTTCGGACTACCCCTCATGGCTTACTAACTTCTTCTCTAGAGTTTTCGACTACTCCGCGTAGTTTACTAACTCTTTACAACTCTACTTACTAACAAACACACTCCAACTACCTTCTCAAGGGTTTGGGGTTTCTTGGTTGGTTTCAACTAGGATGAGATATCCTTTACAATAAAGCACAATGCAAAGGGTTAGGATATCTCGACTAAGCTTTTGGATAAAACTTATCACGCTAGGCTTAGTAAATTGAGCTCTCTTCAATATAAAAGCACTTTGGGAAATTCAAGGTGTTTGAGTGCTTTAACTTTCGCAAGAATAAGTTTGAGCTCTTGTTGCGTATAAATTTCCCGTAACCTTACTATGTAGAGGGTCACCAGTATTTATAGGCATAAACCAAGGTCACTCTTGAAAACTATCCGTTGGAGAGATAGCCCGTGAGTTCCCTCTTATATGTGTGTGAAAGCGGCTATATTTAGAGTTTGAAACTCCCTAACACGTTTTAGGCAATAGCCTTTCATGTAGCCGGTCTTCACTTTTTGCGATCTGGAACTTTCATTACATCGACATCTTTTTTTTTCGAGAGGCTTGTCCTTGTGTCATTGTCGGTATGGTGCAGTGTCATCTTCCTCTTTTTGACTTTTGTCTTGATTAAGGGTAGACACCTTTAACGGCTCTTTTGATCACAAACTCGAGTTGGATATAACCTTAACAATATACCCGACTTAGTTCCTTTTATGCGCATTTGAATGTCTTGGCAATATCTAACTTTTTAAAGCATCGCGTTTCTCTCGATATTGCATCCTTGAGATAGATATATTGAGCCTTGGAACATTCAGTTCATCTCGAGCATTGATATATTCTTGAGTCTTGATAATTCTTGTGCTCTTAGTTTTTTCTTGATCTTGGATACTCGGTCTTGATCTTGCATCTTGAGTCTTGAGCCTTGAGTCTTTAGATTTATCTTGTTGTCTTTTTCTTGAGTCTTCATCTTGAGTCTTGATCTCTCGGTTTCATCTTGAGTCTTCATCGCCGAAGTCTTGATCTCTCGATTTCATCTTGAGTCTTGAGAGACTATGCGAAACTATATCTGGCGACTTATACATTTTGCGAGATAACATCCTGAATACTCTAAAACTGAATCCTGACTCAACTATCAAGATCATTACTGAACATGTCATACTCAGGGGTTTTGGGATCTTAATCAAAATCATATAATCTTTTATTTAAATTCATCTCCCAACAGAAACAGAAGCACCAGGAGTCAACTGCATTTCTAGAGGTAAAATTGGCAGAGAGGAATGAAGTGATGATAAAATCTGCTGTTAAGGAAATGAGCTCAGTGCTCATGACCAAGATGACAGAGATGTTCAAGGAAGCACTCTCTGGCCAGTTTGCCCAATTATCTGAAGAATTTTATGTGGCCAAGAACCATCTAAGGAGGCTGGAAGACGAACAAGATCAGATAGCAGGAGAGATTCACCGTGTGAGCAAAGAGCAATATCACATGGACACAGCACTCTCCAGACTTCTTCCAAATTACGGTGCCAAGAAGGGGGAAAAGGAAGGTGAAGACCTCAGGAAATTCATGGCACGTACTTTGGAGAAGAAGGCTCAAAAAGATGCTAAAATGTATAACCTAGCCAAAGCCTTAAGAGAAGTCGAAGCTACTGAGAAGTTGAAGTTCGCTCAGGTGGAGAAGCCTATCTACACTCGAGTTTCTGAGCAAACCATGCTTGATGTTGCAAAAGAGAAACTGAGTGCTAGAGCAAAGGTTGGAACAAGCCAAGCTGCTGCTGATTTGACTATGAAGAGGAAAGCCTTGGGCGTTGTTCAACCTGAAAGCAAGCGTGCGAAGGCTTCTAAGCCAATCCAGAGAAAGCTGATTCTGGATGAAGAAGAATCTGAGTCTCAACCTCAGAAGAAAGTCTTCAACACGAGAGATGCTCTGAAGACACTCCAAGTAGAACAAGCTAAGAAAGCTGCTGCTTCGGTCTCAGGAGCGTCTATGATCAGAAAGAAGATAGACGAAGAGCAGAAGCGAAGGAGTGAATTCAGGAAGTTTGCGAGCAAGAGGAAAGGGACATCAAAAGCACTAAAGTGGCCCCACGTTGATAAATGGATGCCTATCAAACTCAACGATATGTGGGAAGAGGTCAAGAGAACCTTCTGGTTCAATTATGATGTTCTCAGGGAATGGAGAGGGGAAAGCTCAGATCAGAATGAAGCATTCATTGAATATCTCCTAACCTTCTATCCAAAGTATCTACAGAGCTGGATTAACCTTGCGGATGAAGGAGAGGTACAGATAGTAGCCCCTGGTCCATATTCCTATCCTCCTCCGAGACTTGGTAATGGCTTGGTAAATGAGAAGGCCATTACTCAAGAAATTGCTCAGTATGCTGGTCAGTTGGGTTTAACAGGAAACAGGTCCGGATATTATTAAGGAGAGAAATGAGCTGAAGAAGAGATTTTTCGGAATGTTCGACCTGGAGGTGCCCGCTGATGAAGTTGAGAATGAAGCAAACTGAAGAGCAGAAGACTGAAGAGCCAAATCAGAAGACTGAAGACTAAAGACACAGAAGATTCTGTAATCTTTTAAATTTTTGTCTTTTTGATTTTTTTTGATAAACTCATTGTAATCTGTAATGGGATACCAATCATCAATGAAGATTTATCATTATGCTCAAAAGATAATATCTCATTATCTTATTTACATGTCTTTTATTTTGATATGCCTGAATGAATGTCTCTGAACTGATTGTATGTTGATAAAAGGGAAATTGTCTGAATATGGGGGAAATTGTTTAAGTATTTGGTAATGAACTACTTAAAGAGATTCATTACTGAAGAAATTGCTGAATGATTTAAATTGTTGGGAGACTCTCTGAAATTGTTAGGAGTTTCTCTGATTTAAGAAATTGTTGGGAGACAACCAATCTTGAAATAGGATAAACTGAAACCTGAGTATAGGTTATATGTTTGTAACAAGATAGGTTTTGGCATCATCAAAAAGGGGGAAATTGTTGGGAGATGAATTTAAGATATATGATTTTGATTAGATCCCAAAAACCCCTGAGTATGACATGTTCAGAATGATCTTGATAGTTGAGTCAGGATTCAGTTTTAGAGTATTCAGGATGTTATCTGCAAAATGTATAGTCAAAAGATATAGTTCAGGATAGGTTCTGAAGACTCTGAAGAACTAAGTATGTTTCTGAAGAAACTGAAGTTTCAGTATGAAACTGAAGGTTCTGAAGACTCAGTATGAAACTGAGATACTAAAGACTCAGTATGATACTGAGGAACTGAAGACTCAGCATGAAGATTCAGTATCAGTCAGTATGACTCAGAAGACTCTGAAGACTCTGAAGACCCTGATGACTCAGAAGACTCTGAAGACGCAAGACTGAAGAACTGAAGACTGAAGATCAAGAATACTGAAGGCACAAGTAATTACTGAAGACTCAGTAATGTACTGAATGCTCAGTATAAACCTGAATGTTCCGAGGCACTAAATATATCTATCTGAAGGATGCAATACTGAGAAGATCGCGATTCCTTAGAAAATAGATATTTGCCAAGACATTCAAATGCAGACAAAAGGAACTAAGTCAGAAGTGTTGTTAAGGTTATATCAAACTCAGAGTTTGTAACCAAAAAGAGCCGTTGAAGGTGGCTACCTTTAACTGGAGACAAAAGTCAAAAAGAGGAAGACGACACTGTACCATACTGACACTGACAGTGACAGGTCACTGAAAAAGATGTCAGATGTACAAAAGTTCCAGACTGCAAAAAAAAGTGAAGACCGGCTACATGAAAGGCTATTGCCTAAAACGTGCTAGGGAGTTTCAAACCCTAAATATAGCCGTTTCTCACACACCACAAGAGGAAACTCATGAAGCTATCTCTCCAACGGATAGTTTTCAAAAGTGACCTTGGTGTATGCCTATAAATACTGATGACCCTCTACATTGTAAGGTTACGGGAAATTTATACGCAACTCAAGAGCTCAAACTTATTCTTGCAAAAGTTAAAGCACTCGAAAAACTTAGAATTTCCCAAGTGCTTCTATATTGCAGAGAGCTCACTAAACTAAGCCTAGCTTGATAAGATTTATCCAAAGCTTAGTCGAGATATCCTAACCCTTTGCATTGTGCTTCATTGTAAAGGATATCTCATCCTAGTTGGAAACCAACCGAGAAACCCCAAACCCTTGAGAAGGTAGTTGGAGTGTGTTTGTTGGTGAGAAGAGTTGTAAAGAGTTAGTAAACTACGCGGAGTAGTCAGAAAACTCTAGAGGAGAAGTTAGTAAGCTACAGGGGTAGTCTGAAAGCTTGTTTGTGTTTGAGTAAGTAAACTACGAAGGTAGTCGAGAAAAGCTCAAGGTCGGGTTGAGTAAGTAAACTACGTGGAGTAGTCGAGAAAACTCGGCCGAGTTGAGTAAAAGTAAACTACGCGAGGTAGTAGTAAAGCTTCGAAGTGATTTGTGAATTTTCTCGAGGATCGAGAGAGAGTGGATGTAAGAGCTTGAGTCTCGAACCACTATAATTGTTGTGTTGTTTATTGCTTTCCTTATCCGTGCTTAAATCGTTGCATTGACTTGATTTTGAAAGCATACTTTTCATTGATATTCAGTTGGAATCAATCCACTGAAGTTGCATGTAATTGAATTACAACCTAATCACTATTTCATAAAGGGAAGGTTTTCAGCAAAGCTTAAAACGAGTATAAACTAAAGGGCCAACCATTCAAGACGATCGAAAGTAGCTAAGAACAGATAGTTACCGAACCGAACTCTCTTCTAAGGATTGATGAAGTTAGTTATCGATCCAAGCAACTTCGGGATCTCTGACTCTTTCGGGACTCGATTGGGATTATCCGAGGTTTAAAAGCATTTCGGGATCATTGTCTCGAAGAGACTTTGACTCAGAGCGATCAGGCTTCTCGTAACCTAATCTTGAGGATTATCGACCCAAGTCGACCTCGAAGAAAAAAGTTATAAAAACACTGAACATATGTATTCCCCCCCATACACGTGTAAGACTCGTTTGCACCGGGACCAACACCATGGTTTTACCAAAGGAACAGTTGATAGAACCTTGTTCAGGATAGAAGATGGGAAAGATATCTTACTAGTTCAGATTTATGTGGATGACATCATATTTGGATCTCCAAATCATCAGATGTGTGAGAAGTTCTCAGCTCTGATGAAAGGAAAGTTTGAGATGTCCATGATGGGGGAGATGAATTTCTTTCTAGGACTTCAAGTGAAACAGACTAAAGAAGGAATATTCATCAATCAAGCTAAATACACCAGAGATCTGATTGCTAAGAATGGTGTACATAATTGCAATGCAATTAGAATTCCTATGAATACTAACTACAAGATGGATCCTGATCCTGAAGATAAATCAGTAAATCACACTAATTATAGAGGGATCATTGGATCATTGCTCTATCTCACAATAAGTAGGCCTGATATTACCTTTGCTGTTGGGATATGTGCAAGATACCAAGCAAATCCTAAGGCTAGTCACATGGATGCTGCCAAAAAAATTTTGAAGTATCTTAAAGGCACTGCGAATAGAGGATTATGGTATCCAGCTGATGATAACCTTGAATTAACTGGTTATTCAGATGCTGATTATGGTGGTTGTAGAATTAACAGGAAGTCTACTACATGAACTTGTTAATTTCTTGGAAGTAAACTGATATCATGGTTTTCAAAGAAACAGACCTCAGTAGCAACCAGTACTACTGAAGCTGAATACATGGCTGCAGGAAGCTGTTGTGCACAGATTCTTTGGCTCAGACAACAATTGAGGGATTATAAAGTTGTAGCCAATGAAGTACCAATAAAAATGTGACAATAATAGTGCAATTGCTATTACACAAAATCCGGTATTGCACACCAGATGTAAGCATGTTGATATCAGACATCACTTTATCAGAGATCATGTTGAAAAGAAGGATATCAGAATGGAGAAAATTCATACTGATAAGCTGAGAGCTGATATCTTGACTAAACCTTTAGCCGAATCAAGATTTCAGGAACTATCAGTTGAGTTAGGTATGTTGGATCCAGGTGAAGGTAATCTGAAAAATTGATGGTTTTCAGATGCATGAAGTTTTTCAGGATTCACTGAAAAACTCAGAATAAGATAAGGTTTTCACCAATGAGTATTGGGAAACTCAGTAACCTTAGTTCAGTTATAAGATATATACTGACTTTTTATCAAGGTCAAAACTCAGTAAGACTGATAGCCAAAATTAATTTGAAAAAGGTTATGACTCATGCATCTCATTTATTGTCTAACTGATTCTTAGAAATCATTGGACATAAATAACAAAACGCCTAAGGAAATAAATGGGCGGGACGTTTGAAATTCTCGAGGAAAAGTCAACAGTCTGCAGAAACACTGTTCATTATTCACCAATAAGGATAAATTGGCGGCTTGTACTTACAAAATCGTCCTTTCAAATACCCATTTTTAGCCTAATTTGATCGTGATCGTCGATTCTCTAATCTACATGATTACCCATGGATCAAAATTTTCTCAAAAATATATACCCATTTCAAACCTCCATTAAAACTTTATTTCAAAAAGCCTTCGTCTTCACAATACTCTGTGTTTCCAAAATCTCAGATTACTCTAAATTCTCTACTATTTCCAAAACCCTTCACAAAAATCACCAAAATGACGTTCACTATCTTTGATAAACTTGCTGTTACCAACAAGCCCTGGTACGAGAATGTTGTTTCTATGGAAGGTACAACGAATGCGTCACACGAGGAGGAGGCACTGAATATGATCCATTTGGCAAAACTCACTTGCTTGGTTGCAAACCGTCCAGATGACGAATACTCATGAGAGGTAATCTAATTCGTAGCTAATATGCAACTTGATGAAGATAACTGCATAGATTCTAGGATTACCGTCTCTCATTTGGTTCGTGGTGAGAAATATGTGGATTTTGTTAGAGAATTATACATTGTCCCTAAGAACTTGAATGTCGTATATGAATTAAATGATAGAGGGGAGGACCCTACGATGTATATGATGGGTAGGGAGCAAGAGTACTTGGACAAGATTACTGAAACCCCTGTGAAATTTGAGGCCACTTTGAACAAGAAGCATTTGAAACCAAAATATCGGGTGCTTCTTGACATTGTGAGCAAATGCCTCATGAGCTGGTCTGGGAGCTTCGAGCAAGTTAGTAAACCAAAGTTGAGGCTGATGGCAGCCATTGAAGACTCTCCTTCAAAGACATTTAATTGGCTACATTATTTGATAAAGGTGGTGAGTGATCAAGCCGAGCATGTTAAAAAGGAAAAAGACATTGTGGTGATCAAAAGAAAGATCTTGCGTGCAACCAAGATTGCCTTCATCTTGGAAACCTGCAGAGAAGAGGAATATATCTTTGCTGACCTTCAGGACATGTTCATCAGATTAAGAACAACCGTCTATATCCTGAACCAGACTCTTCCAGACATGCTGAACATAGCATCATTCAGAGGGGAAGACTGGTGGAGTGCTGAGACTGCAGTCTTAACTGACTTCTCAGGGTTCAGAAAAACAAAACTCAGAATCAAAATTGCTGAGTTTGATGAACTTGTTAGAAAGAAAATTGTTGAAAGGAAGATTGCTGAGGCTAGTGAGCCAAGTCAAGAAGGAGAAGGAGACCAAGGAGAAGAAGGAGATAAAGAAAAAGGACATAAATCAAAGAAAGACACTCGGGAAGAAACTGACCCAGGAAAAGAAGTTGTGCCAGAACAGGCCACTGAGACTGATATCATACAACCTCAGACTGAAGCTAGGACTCTTCAGGTACCTTTTGGCACTACTATAAATTATGCCAGAGTTACTGAAGAATCTATCTTTAAATCTGTTGAATATGATATGCAGGCTGAGGCTCAATTGGGGCATATAACACTAGCATTTGACTTCACACCAATCCTGGAAAAATTCAAAGTTGTTGAGCCATTGGTGGAAAAGGTGACTCAGATAGAGAAAGCATTGACTGAGCAATCTCAGAAAATGGAACGCCTGAGCTCATCCGTTGATATTCAAACAACTCAAACAACACTGGAAGAGAAGATAGCAACTCTTGATGGCAAAATGAGTAATACGGGAAATAGCTTGCGGCATAAATGGAAAAGAAATATAAAGATAGGAAGATCTATCTGGAGGCCAAGCTTACTGAGAAGAATCAGGAAATGATTCAGGCAGCCGTTTAAGAAATGAGTTCTATACTCTTGAGCAAAATCACAGGATTACTACATCAAACCTTCTGTACTCAATTTGCACCTATTGCTGAAGATGTCTCTGTTGCCAAGAATTATCTACACAGATTAGAGGATGAACATGATCAATTGGCAGGAGAAATCAGAGCCTTGGGAAAGGAACAGTTTCACATGGATACGACTCTATCTCAGATTCTCCCAGCCTATGATGTCAAAAAGGGGGAAAGGACAACTCACTCTTCAAAAGGTGAGTTGGACAAATTAATCAAGAAAACACTAGAGAAAAAAGGCTCAGGAGGAGAATGAAGCTAAGAAAATCCTGATGGCTCTGGAAGAAGTTGAAGCAATTGAGAAGTTGAAGTTCAAAGAAACTGAAGAACCTGAGTATGTTCAGTTGGATGAGCAAGTTCTTCAAGAAATTTTGGATGACAAAATGCTAAAGAGAGGGAAAACTGAAACAAGCAAAACAGGTGAAGCTCATGCCATACCTGAGAAAAGAAAGGTTGTTGCTTTCATAGAAACTAAAGTGAAGAGAAAGAAGGTTTCTAAGCCAACTCAGAGAAAACTGATAATGGAGTTTGAGGAATCTGAAGAGGAACCGAAGCTGAAAAAGCTACTGAAACATAACAGAAAACTCAGCCAAGGGAATTCGATACAAAGAAAACTCTCAGAGCCCTTCAGATTGAGAAAGAGAAGAAAACTGCTTCTTCTGTCTCAGGTGCTCCCTTGATCAAAAACAAGAAAGAAGAAGAGCTGAAAAGAAGGGGAGTTTTCAGGAAGTTTATCAACAAGAGGAGAGGAACTGAAAGAATTCAGAAATGGCCACACATGGATAAATGGATCCCCATTCAAATGAATGATGCTTGAGAAGAAATCAAGATGACATTCTGGTTCTATTATGAGATTATGAGAAAATGGAGAGGAAATAGTTCAGACAAGAATGAAGTCTTTCTAGAATATCTTCTGACTTTCTATCCTGAGTATCTACAGAAGTGGATAAACCTTGCGGATGAGAACAATGTTCAGATTGTTGCTCCAGGGCCATACATGTATTCAGCTCCTAGGTTTGAGAATGGCTTTGTGAATGAGGCTGTCATTTCTCAGGAAATTGCTGGGTATGCCATGCAGCTTGGACTGACTGGAAACAACCCAGAAATTATCAAGACTAGAGATGAACTGAAAAAAAGATACTATGGGATGTTCAATCTGGAAGTCCCGGAGGATGAAATCGATGAAAATTGAAGATTTTTTCTGTTTATCTAAAATCTGTCACATCTCATTGTAATTCACTATCCATTATTGTTGGTCCCGGTGTAAACTAGTTTTACACGTGTATGGGGGGGAATACACGTGTTCAGTGTTTTTAAAACTTTTTCTTACTGAGGTCAGCTTGGGTCAGATAATCCTGAAGATTAGGTTCTGAGAAGCACAGATCGCTCTGAGTCAAAGCCTATTGAGACAGTGATCCTGAGCTGCTTTCAGAAACCTCAGATAATCCCAACTGAATCCTAAGTGTCAGAGATCCTGAGTTGCTTGGATCAGATAACTAGCTTCATGAATCCTCGGAAGAGAGTTCGGTTTGATAACTATCTCGTTTCTAGCTACTCGGTCGCATTGAATGGTTGGCCTTAGATTATACTCGTTTTAAGCTTTCTTTGAAAAACCTTCCCTTTATGAAATAGTGATTAGGCTGTGATTCACTTATGCAACTTCAGTGGATTGATTCCAACTGAATATCAGTGAAAAGTATGCTTTCAAAATCAAGTCAATGCAACAATTAAGCACGGATAAGGAAAGCAATAAAGAACACACTTGATTATAGTGGTTCGGAGACTCAAGCTCCTACATCCACTCTCTCGACTCTTGAGAGAAATTCACTATCAACTTCGAGCTTTTCGACTACCTCATAGTTTACTTACTCAACTTTCGCCCCTGAGTTTTCGACTACTCCACGTAGTTTACTTACTCAACCCGACCTTGAGTTTTTCGACTACCTCGTAGTTTACTTACTCAATCACACACAAGCTTTCGGACTACCCAGAGCTTACTAACTTCTCCTCTAGAGTTTTCGACTACTCCGCGTAGTTTACTAACTCTTTACAACTCTACTCACCAACAAAACACACTCCAACTACCTTCTCAAGGGTTTTGGGGTTTCTTGGTTGGTTTCAACTAGGATGAGATATCCCTTACAATGAACCACAATGCAAAGGGTTAGGATATCTCAACTAAGCTTTGGATAAATCTTATAAAGCTAGGCTTAGTAAAGTGAGCTCTCTTCAATATAGAAGCACTTGAGAAATTCAAGGTATTTCGAGTGCTTTAACTTTTCACTAGAATAAGTTTGAGCTCTTGAGTTGCAGTATAAATTTTCCGTAACCTTACTAAGTAGAGGGTCACCAAGATTTATAGGCATACACCAAGGTCACTCTTGAAAACTATCCGTTGGAGAGATAACCCGTGAGTTCCTCTTATGGTGTGTGAGAAACGGCTCTATTTAGGGTTTGAAACTCCCTAACACTTTTTTAGGCAATAGCCTTTCATGTAGCCGGTCTTTACTTTTTGCGATCTGGGAACTTTCGTTACATCGACATCTTTTTTTTTGACTTTCATCCTTTGTCGATTGTCGGTATGGTGCGATGTTGTCTTCCTCTTTTTGACTTTTATCTTGATTAAAGGTAGACACCTTCAAGCGGATCTTTTGGTTACAAACTACGAGTTTGATATAACCTTAACAACACTTCCGACTTAATTCCTTTTATGCGCATTTGAATGTCTTGGCAATATCTAACTTTCTAAGGCATCGCGTTTTTCTCGATATTGCATCCTTCGGATAGATATATTGATTGCCTCGGAACATTGAGGTTCATCTTGAGCATTGATTACATTCTTGAGTCTTTCGTATTTCTTGTGCTTTCGTATTCTTGATCTTCAATTTCTCGATCTTGATCTTGTGTCTTGAGTCTTACGAGTCTTGAGGTCTTCGAGTCTTCAAGTTCTTCCGAGTCTTGAGGGTCTTCGAGTCTTGTGGTCTTGAGTCTTGAGTCTTCGAGTTCTTGATTTATCTTGGTGATATCTTGAGTCTTCATCTTTGAGTCTTGATTCTCGATTTCATCTTGAGTCTCTGATATCTCGATTTCATCTTGAGTCTTGAAACCGGTTTTCATCTTTGAAACTTGAGTTCCTTGAAACATCTTGAGTTCTTGAGTCTTGAACCTATCGACCTATATCTGCTTGACTATACATTTTGCGGATAACATCCGAATACTCTAAAATTGAATCGACTCAACTATCGGGATCAATCGAACATGTCATACTCGGGGTTTTAGGATCTTAATCAAAATCATATAATCTTTTTTATTAAATTCATCTCCCAACAATTTTTTTTTTGATGATGCCAAAACCTATGTTGCTTACAAACCAAAATAACCTATACTCGGGTTTGGTTTATTCTATTACAAGATTGGTTCCCTAAGCAGAGAATCTCCCAACTATTTCTTTAAGAAGGAATCTCTTTAAATAAATAATCTCCCAACAATTTAAATCATTCATCGATTTCTTCAAGAATGAATCTTTCTTAAATAGATCATTACCAAATACTTACTTGATTTCTCCCATATCATCACACAATCGGTTCGAGAGACATTCATTCAAAGATATCAAAATAAAGACATGTAAATAAGATAATGAGATATTATCTTTTGAGCAAAATGATAAATATTCATCGATGATAAGTATACCATTACAGATTAAAATGAGATTTATATCAACAAAATCAAAAAGACAAAAATTTAAAGATTACGAGAATCTTTCGAGTTCTTGATCTTGATCTTGATTCGGCTCTTGATTTGCTTCATTTTCTACTTCATCATTTGGCACCTCCGGGTTGAACATTCGAAAAATCTTTTCTTGACTCATTCCTCTCCTTGATGATGTCCGGGATTGTTCCTGTTAATCCTAAGTGACCCAAAGATCTTGAGCAATTTCTTGCGTAATGGCCTTCTCATTTACCAAGCCATTACCAAGTCTTGGAGGAGAATAGGAATATGGACGGGGCTTTATATCGTACTCCACCTTCATCCGCAAGGTTAATCCGACCTTGGAGATACTTTGGATAGAAGGTTAGAAGATATTCAATGAAAGCTTCGTTACGATCCGAGCCTTCCCTCTCCATTCCACGAGAACATCGTAATTAAACCGAAGGTTCTCTTCACTTCTTCCCACATGTCGTTGAGTCTAATTGGCATCCATTTATCAGCGTGGGGGCCCTTCGATTGCTTTGGATGTTCCTTCCTCTTTGCTCGCAAACCTCCGAAGTTACTCCTTCGCTTACGCTCTTCGTCTATCTTCTTTACGATCCGCGAAGCTCACGAGACCGGCGGCAGACTTTCTTAGCTTGTTCTTCTTGGAGTGCCTTGAGCATCTCTCGGTGTTGAAGACTTTCTTCCGAGGTTGAGACTCAGATTCTTACGCATCTTCATCATCGAATCGGCTTTCTCTGGATTGGCTTAGAAGCCTTAAGACGCTTTGCTTACCCGGTTGAACAACGCCCAAAGCTTTCCTCTTCATAGGCGATTCAAACACCGGCTGGCTTGTTCCAACCTTAGTTCCTTTTCGGTTTCTCTCTTGCAACCTCAAGCATGGTTTGCTCGAAACTTCGAGTGTAGATGGGCTTCTCTACTTGGCGAATTTCAACTTCTCGGTAACCGACTTCTCTTAAGGCTTTGGCTAGATTGTACA